>JAXQQM020088402.1:0-325824 GCA_034641835.2 Pinus albicaulis
CCAATTGTTAGCGCTCAAATCTACCTCAAGCTGAAATGAGATAAAACTCAAGGCTACATCAAACCACGCTTAGCCTCGTAGCTAGCTCTACGAGGACAGGAGAGGGCTCTCTCCGGGTCTATCTCGGCAAAAGGTTTTCAGAGGCACTGAGATGACTTATAATGAACAATGAATACTGATTTTAGGCTAGTAAAGAGATAGGAATGTTTGATTTTGATTTTTGGGTTTTCGTTGGAGAAATGGGAAAAACAAATTTTGGGTCCAGGGATAAAGTCAGACCTTTGCAGATTTCGAGTTCGGGTGAGGTAGGTGAATGTCTTGATCCTTTTGATTGGATATACGAACAGATTAGACCAATGAGGAGCTGAAGAGGGCAAAGAAGAACTTGGATCCTCTCCAAACAGTCGAAAACATATAGAACTAAATGAATTCAAAGGCAGAGCACGGTAAACAATGGATTCAGCCTCATCTACTCATTCAATTTAGTTCAGAAGCATATGAAAGGAATGGAATACATTAAACATGAAGAACTTACAGTAAACAGAGAGAAAACACCATCAAGAAAAAAACACCACAAGAATCCCAACAAGTGACGCAAAACCTCTGATCTTTCCTTAGCCAAAATATGAAAAAATATGTACAATGGTGCCAAAAGTCTCCCAAGAGTCCAACCTCTCCAACCTCTGAAAATGATTGAGAAATTACATCATATAGATCATCCTAACCCCTTCCCACACCTCTAGGGGTCGATTTCCTCCTTCAGGGGTCAGTTTCAACCAAATTCTAATCAAGGAACTAAAATCTAGGCAGCTAACAACTTGCCTCTAAAAGAGTGGAAACTGATTCATTTACATGATTTTCACATTTTTAAGAGTGAATCTTCTAGAATAGGTAAAAATGAACCAAAGTTACATGCCAAACATAAATTTACATCATAATAACTCAAAAATTTCATCCCCAAGCAAAATTGGTCCAAACTGGCCGAAAACCTGAGCTAGAAGTTGAAAATTCAGCCAAAAATTAAAGTGGGTCGCACCCTGAGCCAAGTGGGTCGCATGCCTTTCAGCCTGATTTTGAAGTACCTCCTGGAATCCAAATTGAGCTCATGATAGCTCGTTGGAAAGCCCTGGATGTTGGCTATCCAACCCAAGTGAAATTTCTCAATTTGGAGCTCATTTTCCCCTCCAAAACTTCATTCTCCCAGAAGTACTTCCTGCGGGTGCAAAAGGTGGCAGAGTGATTTTCATGGTGTTTTTGGACCTTTTGACCATCTAGAACCTGATGAAATGCTTCAGAAATACCTTTAGCATGCATAAATTTCCATGAAAAATTCAAAAATATAAAGTTTTCCTCCAGCAAGTGTCCCAATCATATGGGTCGCATCCCTGAGCCAAGTGGGTTTCATGCATTTCAGCCTCATTTTGAAGTACCTCCCTGCATCCAAATTGCACTCATGATAGCTCGTTGGAAAGCCCTGGATGTTGGCTATCCAACCCAAGTTGAATTTCTCAATTTGGAGCTCATTTTCCCCTCCAAAACTTCATTCTCCCAGAAGTACTTCCTGCTGGTGCAAAAGGTGGCAGAGTGATTTTCATGGTGTTTTTGGACCTTTTGACCATCCAGAACCTGATGAAATGCTTCAGAAATACCTTTAGCATGCATAAATTTCCATGAAAAATCCAAAAATATAAATTTTTCCTCCAGCAAGTGTCCCAATCATATGGGTCGCATCCTTGAGCCAAGTGGGTCGCATGCCTTTCAGCCTGATTTTGAAGTACCTCCCGGCATCCAAATTGAGCTCATGATAGCTCGTTGGAAAGACCGGTATGTTGGCTATCCAACCCAAGTAGAATTTATCAATTTGGAGTTCATTTACCCTATCAGAAATCAAATCTCCCAACACTACTCCCAGCAGGTGCATCAATTCTCTTGAGGCAACGGTATTTTTGACATTTCTCTAAAAACATGACACATGTGTAAAACTTGAAAGCGGTTTTTCTTCCTTGGGATGTTTTGGACAAAAACCTCTCTCCGTTTTCCAAAATTCATCTTTTATTGCTCTGAAACCTCTTTTGAGTGAAACTTATCCCGATGTGTGAAACAAGGAATTTTGTCGAAATGAAGCGAAATGAAGGGGATAGGGGGCTTCTAAATTCTTGGGGAAATTTTTGGAAGTAGGGAGGGATGTTAGGAAGCAGGGGAAAGTGGAATCTCAGAGATCGAGTGAGGGGAAGGGGTCCAAAAGGGCAAAACACAGGCCTAGCCTAGAAAATTGCCAAGTTGTGGCTAGAAACTAGGGTTTGTGCAGAAATGAGGAATTTTAGGGATCTCAGTGATGGGAAGTGTTTAATAAGGTATATTAAGGATAGGGGAAGGTGTGTGAACATCAGGATACAAGTTTTTCCGATGATTTGACCGTCCAAGAGAAATTACCTCCAAAACCCTAGGAGAGGGAAATGGACCTTACCTAGGCACAACTGAAGCATGAACAAGATGTAAAATTACTCAATGGAACTTGACATTATGATGAAAACCCTATGAATGATGGTACACTCAGCTGAATGGTGACATGGACTGACATTTGGACAACTTTGGAAGGAGTGAAAGCAAACCCTAGACCTAATGCCTAGTGACCAAATTTTGCTTGAAGACTCATTGAAATGACAAAATTTGACTTTGACACATTAAAATCACTTTGTAAGAGCATGTTTGATCACTGAAGGAAAGCTGCAAAAGCTGACTCTAACATTGGCTCCAATGGGGATGGTAGCTCCAGCTCCGTGGAGGTGCCAAGAACGACAGATCTTTGGGAGAGCAGACCAGTGCATTCATCCATTGGGTGATGGAATCATTATTTGAACGGATAACACAAAACCTTTGACACATTTATTGAATGAAAACTTGACTGAAAACTGACTGAAACTTGAATCAAACCGACTCGATGGAAAACTGAAATAACTTGAAAAAACTGACTTAACAAACTTCACACCAAAGCTGCAATGAAACTGGAACAAGATGCTGCCCTTTGGCTGCTTATTTATTTACAAAATTTACCCTACTTTGCTGCAAAAACAATAGATCAGGTAATACTGTAATGCCAGATCAACCATTCAAGTAAATCTGAGAAGAATGCTGCTTGAGAGTGCTTCAACCAGATCACAGATGCAATTGCTGGCAGCCCTACATGCACATAATGAGTCTGATCATGTAAAAGACAGTCTGATCTATCAGTCAAACTGAAAAACATTTCCATGTATGTTGCAATAGGATCGCAAAATTCAGACTTCGTTTGCTGCCCCAAATCTGCAATACATACCCCCAGCTGCACACTGTCAATGCAAACATCTGTAGGTAACTCTATTGTTTCTTGTTTTGAAGGAGGGAGAGTTTCCAAGAACATTCTGGGATCTCGGTAATCATATGACTGAATCTGATCATTTAAACCCTGAATCTCCTTCTCAATTCTTTCAACAATTAACTCACAGACACCAGTTTTAGCTTCAAGAGGAAACTTCGGAGATTTCAAACATTGAAACAAGGCACTGAAAAATTCTTCATTAATTTCAAAATCCACTAACTGATCTCTAATTTCTTTTACAGCTTCACAAAGTGCAGGGTTTGCCACATACCCTACCATTGCATGAATGGATCAGTGAGCACTGGAATTTCTGGATCGAGTTGGAGTCGCCAGGTGAATGTTTCAGCCTTCATATGTGTCTGACTGCTGTCCACCATCAGCATCAGATCTGCAACTTGATTTCATGTACTGGGGCAATTTATAAGTTTAAGTGCTACGATTACAAGTTAAACCGGAGATCGACTGAAGCAGCGTTTATCTACTTCGCTGATGCATAGCAACAGCGTTTCGAAGGCTACCTGGCGTGACTTCAGACTCCGTCTATAACAAGCAAACGTTTTGAGTTTCTCCCCAGTATGGTCGCCACTATGTTAGCGCTTAAATCTACCTCAGGCTGAAATGAGGTAAAACTCAAGGCTACATCAAACCACGCTTAGCCTCGTAGCTAGCCCTACGAGGGCAGGAGAGGGCTCTCTCCGTCAATCTCGATAAAATAAGCAATAGGGTGCGAGATGACTTATGATAGGAGCTGATTTTAGGCTAGTAAAGAGATAGGAATATTTGATTTTGATTTTTGGGTTTTCGTTGGAGAAATGGGAAAAACAAATTTTGGGTCCGGGGATAAGGTCAGACCTTTGCAGATTTCGAGTTGGGGCGAGGTAGGTGAATGTCTTGATCCTTTTGATTGGATATACGGACAGATTAGACCAATGAGGAGCTGAAGAGGGTAAAGAAGAACTTGGATCCTCTCCAAACGGTCGAAAACATATAGAACTAAATGAATTCAAAGGCAGAGCACGGTAAACAATGGATTCAACCTCATCTACTCATTCAATTTAGTTCAGAAGCATATGAAAGGAATGTCATACATTAAACATGAAGAACTTACAGTAAACAGAGAGAAAACACCATCAAGAACAAAACACCACAAGGATCCCAACAAGTGCCGCAAAACCTCTGATCTTTCCTTAGCCAAAATATGAAAAATATGTATAATGGTGCCAAAAGTCTCCCAAGAGTCCAACCTCTCCAACCTCTGAAAATGATTGAGAAATTACATCATATAGATCATCCTAACCCCTTCCCACACCTCTAGGGGTCGAATTCCTCCTTCAGGGGTCAGTTTCAACCAAATTCTAATCAAGGAACTAAAATCTAGGCAGCTAACAACTTGCCTCTAAAAGAGTGGAAATTGATTCATTTACATGATTTTCACTTTTTTAAGAGTGAATCTTCTAGAATAGGTAAAAATGAACCAAAGTTATATGTCAAACATAAATTTACATCATAATAACTCAAAAATTTCATCCCCAAGCAAAACTGGTCCAAACTGGCCGAAAACCTGAGCTGGAAGTTGAAAATTCAGCCAAAAATTTAAGTGGGTCGCATCCCTGAGCCAAGTGGGTCGCATGCCTTTCAGCCTGGTTTTGAAGTACCTCCTGGCATCCAAATTGAGCTCATGATAGGTCGTTGGAAAGTCCTGGATGTTGGCTATCCAACCCAAGTGGAATTTCTCAATTTGGAGCTCATTTGCCCCTCCAAAACTTCATTCTCCCAGAAGTACTTCCTGCTGGTGCAAAAGGTGGCAGAGTGATTTTCATGGTGTTTTTGGACATTTTGACCATCCAGAACCTGATGAAATTCTTTGGCAATACCTTTATCATGCATAACTTTCCATGACAAATCCAAAAATATAAAGTTTTCCTCCAGCAAGTGTCCCAATCATATGGGTCGCATCCCTGAGCCAAGTGGGTCGCATTCCTTTCAGCCTGATTTTGAAGTACCTCCCAGCATCCAAATTGAGCTCATGATAGCTCGTTGGAAAGCCCTGGATGTTGAATATCCAACCCAAGTGGAATTTCTCAATTTTGAGTTCATTTACCCTGTCAGAAATCAAATCTCCCAACACTACTCCCAGCAGGTGCATCAATTCTCTTGAGGCAACGGTATTTTTGACATTTCTCTAAAACCATGACACCTGTGTAAAAATTGAACGAGGTGTTTCTTCCTTGGAATTTTTTGGACAAAAACCTCTCTCATTTTTCCAAAATTCATCTTTTATTGCTCTAAAACCGCTTTTGAGTGAAACTTATCCCGATGTGTGAAACAAGGAATTTTGTCGAAATGAAGCGAAATGAAGGGGATAGGGAGCTTCTAAATTCTTGGGGAAATTTTTGGAAGTAGGGAGGGATGCTAGGAAGCAGTAGAAAGTGGAATCGCAGAGATTGAGTGAGGGGAAGGGGTCCAAAAGGGCAAAACACAGGCCTAGCCTAGAAAATTGCCAAGTTGTGGCTAGAAACTAGGGTTTGTGCAGAAATGAGGAATTTTAGGGATCTCAGTGATGGGAAGTGTTTAATAAGGTATATTAAGGATAGGGGAAGGTGTGTGAACATCAGGATACAAGTTTTTCCGATTATTTGACCGTCCAAGAGAAATTACCTTCAAAACCCTAGGAGAGGGAAATGGACCTTACCTAGGCACAACTGAAGCATGAAAAAGATGTAAAATGACTCAATGGAACTTGACAATATGATGAAAACCCTCTGAATGATGGCACACTCAGATGAATGGTGACATGGACTGACATTTGGACAACTTTGGAAGGAGTGAAAGCAAACCCTAGACCTAATGCCTAGTGACCAAATTTTGCTTGAAGACTCATTGAAATGACAAAATTTGACCTTGACACTTTAAAATAACTTTGTAAGAAGCATGTTTTATCATCGATGAAAGCTTAAAAATGTATTTCGAAGAAAAAAGGATGTCGTTATTATTCAACGAACATTAAACACTCATATTTTTAATGGATCCAATTTCATCAAGCTAAGCGACCAAGAAGTTCGGTGGGTAGTGATAACGGTATAGGTATTCAGTGGTGATTGTTAAAGGTCAAGGGCGAGAGGGTCTACAGTGGCGTTTATTCTGCCTTGATTCCGGTCGGGTCGAATGGCTGAAGAGTAGCGCACTCACAAACGCAGGGTGAAGGGTAATAAAAGTAAGTAAATTGCTTTGAAAATTAAATAGCAAGGTGAAAAGTGCCAACCACCATAGGATTTGATATGTTTTTTGTTGTAGTTACGTACAAGGCATTTCCAATGATGAAGCAATCCAAGATCAGTGGGTTTTCTAGGTCCAAGTTCCTCACATTAATTCAAAAGAGGCTGAAATTCATCTTATCTTCTCAAATAAGGGGTAGTATAGTGCATTAAGTCCTGCTGCCTATTTTAGACTTTTTATCCGCACGCCTATATGGCTCATATTATTCATTCCGGTTATGGTCCCATGGTGGTCAAATCGTTTCTGGATCAACATATTAAACAACAAAATCGATCGGAATTGGATCATTCCAACACATGGACTAGGGCTTCTAATCGAGGATATGAAAAATCGTCTTTATAGTCAGTCGTCTATCTTCGCGCTTATTATATGGTCGTACCTGGGCCTTGAAGCAAATCAGAAAGCTTTTTTAATTGTGTGGACACACTCACATACGATAAAATTACGTATAAGCCAATTTTCAATGACCCAACACATCCATTCTGTCCCACAATATTTGGAGAGAAGAAACATTGCTAATTTCCCTCACAGGAGGGAAATGGGCTCGATCATATTTATTAAAGGAGAGTTTTCTCACCAAAGAATGTCCAAATGAAAATTAAGACTATTTGATTCCTCAATTTATCGTAGAGTCGTGTAAGAACCCGTGCAATAAGAAGGTTGATGCATACAGTACAACAATAAACAGGCACAGGGTCATGATTCTGGACCAGCTTGGTCGCAGTGAAAGCAACACATAAATCTTTGTGGATACCCTAGATTCTTCTTGAATGAGAGGAATTACAATCATAAAAATTAATCTTGATCTTTCTTCTTGATATGATGAAGGAGCTTATGTTCTCAATAATGCTTCAAGTGTAGAATGATTCGTACAGAGATTTCAAGGTGACTAATCAGAGTTTGTTTTGAATATGAATTTAGATTCCGCTAAAATGTTTCCAAGCTATTAGCTTAAAATTTCTTTCTCAAATTAACAGTTCGGGAGCCTATTTATTTAGATATATTTGAAGCTCTCTTAGAGATGTCATATCTCCTTCGTAGGATTTTCCTTTTTGTTAATTATTGAAGTAGATCTGTGCCTCAATTTTGAACTTTTCCTTTTGAATAGGGCTTTCA
The DNA here is from genome assembly GCA_034641835.2 of Pinus albicaulis. Classification (NCBI taxonomy): domain Eukaryota; kingdom Viridiplantae; phylum Streptophyta; class Pinopsida; order Pinales; family Pinaceae; genus Pinus; species Pinus albicaulis. The sequence goes on from JAXQQM020088402.1 coordinate 7,751, forward strand.
TGTAGCTACTAGAGACATGACTTGAAGGTTTTCTAACATGAACTTTTGAATAGGTGCACATTTGAGATATTCTTTCAAATTAGTCCTTCACATTATTTGATCGTATAAGTTTTCCGATTATTCAAACTAGATATTTTTTTTTTCTCACTTATTCACTGTTCTATCTATCACAATGACAGACATTTCTGACGAAGAGAGTAGCAATGCCAATTTACAGTTCTCCCTAGGTGTTTCATTCTTGTCATTTGTTCTTTGTACATATCAATGGTTCCTTGTGCTCACAATCTCACAAAAGTTTACATCTAACAAAGGAGAAATGGAAGGGAAATTTCTTATCAATTTAAGGTATAGATGGTTGCCATTTTATTTTTTCTTTAGAACTCACCATATTCCACTTCTTTTGGCTTATCAATGTATCTATGTTAAATATGGATAGTGTGAAAATCACCATCCCTTATTTGACATGGCTTATCAAGGTTTTTCATGTGGTGATACTGTATTTTCTGGGTCGTATTCTTTCCAAGTATATGATTTCACCAACTTGTGATTGATGTCCTTATAGCTTCACAGTGTCCTTACAAACTATAGCTATAAGCATGTCACTATTTTCTAGCTCAACATTTGATTGATGAACAGTATTGCTTCAGGTTTGTTTTCCTTGACCTTCAAACTTCATGACAGCAGATCAAACATATACAAGATTGGTGACTACTACATGTACTCTCATTATCATAGGATTTTAACTTAGAAGAAGAGAACATCAGCACACAAGGACACATATTTGAACAAGAGATGTATTCTATCACAAATATAGAAATATCTATGCTTCAGACTTTTGACAAGTTTAATTTTGGACAGGATCAAATCAGATGCCCACAAGAGGACATTATTAATTTGGATTGGTGCTTCTTGTTTGGAGTTTCCCTTTATTCGATTGGTGTCAATTTAGCCATGTTTTATTGTTGGGAAGTCGGTTCGATACAACAAAGCAAAATGGAGCTTGTTTAATGACCTGGGCACAATGGCTCTGCTACAACATCAAAGAAATGCTGCTTTTATCTATTGACAATGTGTCTTGCTACAAAGAGAAAGGAAATGGATTCATGTTTTGACCATCAAAGTATATCTTGGTTACAGTAACAAGGAAATGGTCATCGCTAAACTCTACATCTAGTGGCTCATAACATTATTACCATCACTAACTTATTGCCCATTGACCACCAAACTAGTGGACTGCATTCAACTTTAAAATTAAAGCAACTAAATCGAAATTAGTTGTGCATTTTTCTTTAAAATTTTGCAAAGATATTTTATTATGTGACATTTTATATTGTAATGGTAGCGTAACACTAATTGGTATAATTTGTGTGATTTTCTATATATAGTTGGTCTTTATATGAGATATTTCCATCACTATGTGTAATCACAGCACACTATACAAAGACATTCCATTATTGATATGGTGAGATTTCTGGACATGTTAATTTTGTGATTTGGGTATTTCCATGTAGTTTTGATGTTTATTTCCATATGGTGCCCAAGGATGGTAGATCACAGGAATGTCAATTATGTGTACACCCACATATGAGATTAAGATTGTCATGTTATTGGTTTTTTTCATCACAATGCTCTCTTTGTATGTACTACAAGAGTAACTCACCCGTTTAATGGTTTATAATTGTATATCAGATGACCTTTCCCACATGCACCATGTATTAAATGGAATGCAGTGTAGTACATCCATAGAGGCCCTCCTTTGGAGGCAAATAGTGACTTTTAGAGGTAGAACATGAAATGATAGGTTGTATAGTTCTATTTCTCTTTACAATTATCTTGCGTTGACTCCTTGGAGGAATTTGCCAGCTTCAGTCTTGTAAATGCAACCAATGGGTTTCAAACCGAGTAAAACACATCTAATAGAACAATTTGGTGGTCCTTTTCATTCGGTTGAAAAATAAGTATGTTGGGACTGGTCTTAGTCTATGCATGCAAATAAATCCCGTATCCTTATGTTATCGAGTAGGTTCCATTGTGGCAGACTAAATTTGAGGTGATAAACAAGTTCTTTGACATATGAAAAGCATTAAGCACCTATTGGCTACAAATCGAATGTCACAATTATCAAGTACTACCAAGTGACATATCATTGATGTTCATGTTGAGTATCGCTTATTACCTTGGATAATGCTACACCGTATTATAGAAGGATTGCATTTATCCAACATTTCTTAGTCCAACATTCCTTCTACAACTATCTATCAAATTTGAAAAGTCTTTCTTAGCACTATTATCTACATCAATAAGAGAAAGGTACATCACATCACTATGACGAACTTATAGGCTCAACCTAAATCGGTAAACAATTTCTTAGGCATAAATGATTCTCCCAAATTACTACTCTCAAACTTGTGGTGGAATATTAAATCAAATGAGAGATATTTTAGAATGATTTACATTTGTTTTGGCTTGTTAATCTTTCTTCATCCAAAATACCTCTTCAACCTCTTTTTGGTGAATGATATTCTTTATTCACAAATCGTGTGGCAAGTTATGCCACTCTCTTTGCATGCTTGGCAGCTCTCATCTCCAACAATCTAAAGGTATTCTAAATAAAGCTCTTACTCCTATTTTTTTTGTAGCCGCCTGTCATCGGTCGATATTCTACTATAAAATTTGGGTTAATATATAATGCGAGGGCCTGTATCTATTCCATGACCTACAAAGGTTATTAACATCTTTTCCATGATTCTTTTGATTTATTCCGCCATGGTTTCTTCACGTCATCCAGGAGGCCAAAGAAATAAATTTCACATCACCTAGCCTAGAGTTGGGGTCCCACACATTCATACAGCAAGTATTAAATTATCCATATAAAATTTTCAAACATTCATTCCTATCTTGACAATGTTACACCTAAGGAAAAAATCAATGAATGTTTTGATGTTTTGAAAGGAGGATCCTTGTTGGGCTAATACTCTAGTCTAAAATTAAGAACTACTAGTATTTACTAATAGAGAGTATGTTTTTAATGAATATCTAGAGTGTGTCTACTAACCTAGCAACTTTAAGCGATCAACCAAACACATTTCTCGAATTTTTTTAATGCCTTATTGATGCCTATGAAGTCGCTCAACAAGCCAATTTGTGTAGAAGGTAATGATCCCATCTCTATTGATATAGACCTAAGCTTGATGGAAAGTGTCCATCCTCACAGCAAGATGAGCATTGATGTGTAAATTCACTAGGTTGTTTACAGTCCTATCACAGAGATATATGTATCTCGTATTGTTGGGCTTCAAATATGTATGGAAAATCTCTGCTTTTGCATTTTGAAGAGGTATTTTGATTTTCGAAGCTATATCTAAAGAAGATTAGGATTTAATATTTTGTTTTGTGTCCTTATTTTACAGATTCCAAGCATCACAGACCGTATCTAAATCCTTGGTCTTTAAACTTCAATCCAATGGAGGAATTATCTCTATTTTGTTATGGGTTCGTATCCCCTTTTTTGTTGATCTTTTGGGGACAAGGCTATTCTAAAGGATATCGATGGTGACTTTGGGAGGTGACTTGAAGTGCGTGAATACAAGTGGATGCCAATTTTTGTGTCTTGTATTTGTAAAGAAGTCAATTTGGAGGTGAAGGCCCCGGAGGCCATTCCTTCTACACCGGATGAGAGGATCTTCTCTAAGAATTGTATTACTATCAACTACATTTCCTCTCTAAGTGTAATATTTTCCAAAGATTTGGGTATTTTTTTAGGAATTTCCATGTGACGTTCATTTTTCTCCAATCAATCTTAGGGGAACAAGGAACAAAGCAATTAAGAGGATCAATTCAATTTAGCTAGTGACGATTAAGAAGAAAACATACCTAGCACAATCAAAGAATCAAAAGCTCCCATGACTAATACTGCCTAGGTCCAGCTTGATTTCATGTCGTAGGAGTCTCAAAGATGTAAGAAGAAACCAACTTGTTCAATCAAAGAATAAAATCTCATAAGATTGATCCATCTAGCCACCTGATTTTGTGCTCAAGGAGTCTCCAAAGATGTAAGAAGAAAAAAATTTGCACAATAAAAAAATAAAGAAGATCCTAACACACCGTCTACCTCTAGCCGATTTCTGCTGCTTTAGGAGTCCAAAGGTGTTCATATGGCTAAGGAAGGAGGGAGTCATTTCCCCAAATGGGCACCTTGCCACAAAGGAACATTGATTCTAAATGTAGTGTGGAAACTCTCTGCTGGTGGTCTCTTATAGCAGAGGGAAAAATGCTATTTCACTCACTCGATGACATCGAAGATATTTAGACTACTCAAACCGAACAACAACCGAATAACACCTTTTCATTCATACTACCACAAAAGAAGATATAATAATGGAAAGAAAATGAGAAAAGGTTAGTCCCTAAAGTTATACCGAAATAGTGCTCCTTTAATAGTGCAATTATATCGAAAATAGTGCTGTTTTGCAGAATGGTACTGGGATATGTTAAAACTTGTTAGTACCGTCACGAAGTGTATGCCATTCCAAGATGTTGTGGTAAGTATGCGAGAGATAAGGTTTCGGAATCGATCGTAAATTCATGCCTGCATCAGTTGAAAATCGTTGTTATTTCCATTTGAAAACAAATTTTGTCAAACAACATGCTTGCAATTGTAGAATGTTGTAATTTGTGCCTATGTGACATCGTATGAACTCCATGCCAAGGCAAATATCAAGATGTAGTAGCTATGCTACACTCTTAGTATTTTCTTATTTTCGAAGATGTAAACTCTTCTATTTCGGTGATAAATCGTACACGATGGGAGATACAACATAATTAATTTACGTAAAAGACCAAAGAACAGATTTATTTTCATATCGAGACACCGAAAATGCACCTATAACCATAATTTTAAATTACTCAAATTTAATTTAAGCTACCTATCAACTCGTTTTAACTTAGCTTCCGTATCAAATCGTATACAATGACTCAGCTTTTCAACTCAGATTGACTCGACACTAGGATCAAATGACTCATATTTTGACCCATTTTACCGTGGCTAAAGTTCATGCTTTTGTTGTCATCTCCGGTGATTGGTTTTATTCCCGTGTGTGGATACATTTTTGTATTTTTTCCGGGATCACTTGGCAATGCCCTCACCAATTAATCGTTACTAGTTACCCTTGGGTTAAAAATTTGGTTTTTGGCTGCTTTTCCTCTCGTATGCTTGGATCTAGACAGGGTAATAACATTAGAAATGATTAATGTTTAAAAGTTTCTAGGATCTATAAGCTTCAGTTTCAAATCATATGTCCGCAATGGCTCTTTCTTGTAAAAGATAATAAAAATACAATTTGTTCCACACACATGGGGATTGTGGTATGTTGTCCATTAAGTTTAGATAAAGACAGATAATGGAAAATAATCTTCTAAAACCCTCATTGCTATGTTCTATAGTTGTTGGTAGGTGATACTTGCTCAAAGAGTACAAATAATTAGAGTAATTTTAGAGCTTAAAGATGTAAATTTATGACATAATTGTAAATTTACAGTCAAGGAACAGTCTGTATTCATCTTTTGGGTCAGCCTTTATACTAACTTCCATTTTCTATTCGTAAGGATACTATTACTTGTGTGTATTGTTCTATTACTTTTATGCATTGTTTTTTTTCATTTTTTATATTATTTATTTCTTCAAAACTATTTGATAATATTTGAATTTAAGTCACAGCTTATGTGAGATTGTGATCCTATTTTGGGATTGCATATATTTAGAGTATTCTTAGGGACAACATTCATTGGTCGGTTAACTTGTGGACCTTCAAATTAACCATTTAAGCTACTTAACAATTGAGAGTGTGTTATAAAACTCATAAATATTTCGTTAGAGTTACATTAGTGTATTTTGTAATAAAATCGCAATTAGAATATCATTAGTGAATGTATAAATGCTTGCAATACGTGTTCTTGATAATATTGAATTACTTAGCATTTACGCAGTGCTGTTTTTCAATATGTTATTGAACATAAGTAAAGTGAATAAAACGATTTTCCCTTTAGAGTTGTTACAGATGCTGGCATAAAACCTTCACAAGGGTCATCATGTTCTAATCAGACATAGAGAAGATGTTTACTTGTAGGATGAGAAGTTACGAAAGCCGAATTATGATACGCACAACTACACAGAAAGTTAATTGCAATATTACATTTCTTTCGATTCAGTACCTCAAATTATATGACATAGTTGTGCACCGTGTTGTTATTTTTGTAGGCTAATGCCCCAAGAATTAAGATCAACCTGGCATTTAGAAGTGATTCATCGGTATAACGGGCGTTTTTTTATTCAAATCGCATCATGTGGTTAATGAAATGTCTAAAGGTTTTGATGCGGTGTATCCTGACGTGATGGATATCAATGGCGTTTGCCGCGTACAGGCTACGGCTACTGTAATCCAAATTTATGGGTGTCTAACCACAATTATAACAGCAGTGCCGTCAACTTCAATGGAATTTACGCCGGGGGAAGACGAGGCTGTGATACTTCAATATGCCATCCTTCTCACCAGGAGTTCATTCATCACCGACGCTAAGTTTCTGGCTCTGTTGCAGACCACCCGCTCATTTATGAAGAATCATGCCTTCCGCCCGCTCGTCGCTCTGCAGCCGAGCCACTTCCGCACCGCGTTGGCAAGCGCTCGTCATATGTATTGCTGTCGGGAGTTCTTCTCGGTTTTCAACGTACCTTACACCACGAGCCGCTTGCTTCGTCCGCCCGCCCTCGCGCCTGTATCCTTTCGCTCGTAACTTCTTTCTCGCTCGCATACTTCGGTGGGGCGTGCCTACTCAGCACAGACTAAAAGCGTGTAGGTGCACGCGGCCGCCCCCCCGTCGTCGCTCTCCACCGACCCCGACTCGTCCCTTCGGCGCTCTCGCGTCGTACCTTGCGCACGAACAGCGTGCGCAGGCGGGCGGTGGGGCTCGATAGGACCCGCCCTCTCGCGTGGCGACTACGTCTTTTCTGCGCTCACTCGCTTTTCGTCGGATTCTGTGCCTATCTGTCAATTCCCTCTGCCCGCTCGTTTATTTTTGGTCGTCATACTCTCACCTAGTGGTGGCGTTACCGTTCCATATATTTACGAAACTCGCAACCGGCTTTGACCTTCGCTCGCGTACCTTTCTAACCGCAAAGTTTCTCCGGATTCGATCAGACATCGGCCAGAAACTGTGGAATGTCTCGTAAAGTCAAGTGTACAGCTTCGCAACACCCTTGTGTTGTGCCACAGCCTCTTGCCTAAGTACAACAAAGTCAAAGACATGCAAACGGAGCGTGACGAGGCGGGTGTGCCAACAATTCCAAAAGAAATGGTAGCACGCAATGATCTCGCTCGGACGATGATGATGAAGGCTACCGTGCAAATCGAAGAAGAGCTCGGCGACCATGGTATCTAAGGTAACGAGGCACCTAGTCATTTTGTTCGTAATTTTTGTCTCTAAGCAGTGCTTTGAGTCCTCGGTCATTTGGCATGTCGTTCATCACATACCTTTCTATGTTTTTTGTTCAAAGTCAAGCTTCAGAGGCGGGGCCCTCTCATAGCCAGCTGTTTCCCCTGTGGGGCAGCCTATTTTGCTATTTTTACAACCTGACGCTTCCGAAGGCACAACATCGTATACCATATGTTTCCGTAATAGAATCTAGACTTAGAAAGAAATGCCTGAAGAGAGGTGGAGGTAAATGTCAAGGACGTTTTTTAAAACGACCGTCAACAATGTATCATGAAGCAGTAGGCTTCTAACAGCACAACTACTAATTAGTGAACCTCTTAGATTGAGCTTTCGATTATCAAAGATCGGCTAAGTGTCGACATTAAAATCCTTCGACCTTCCGTATGTACATGTTTTCATGATTTATTTCGTTAATTTTTCTCATTGCAAATACTTTGATTGCATTTTAAATTCTTTCATATGTATGTCTATTCATTTAAGAATGCAAAGGGAAATTTTAAAAAGCACCTAATAACCAATTCTTTTAGGGTCGCTTTCTATTGAAAACACCTTGAAACACATACATATGTACATATATAATGTGTGTGTTTAAAGAGGAGAGAGAGAGATTTATATTTAAAAGAACCTACATTCCTCCCACTCAAGGGTTTCACCTTGGGTCTTACCAATGAGACAAAGTGATTATTAATTAGCTATTATATAACAAATTTCTTTGTTTTTGCCGTAACTTATGGTTATTATTTTTGTTTAGTTTAATTAGTGGTGTTAAATATTTATTGACATTCTTGAGTGAAGGGCGCAACAAAAATGTTGGTATGTTTACGATAATGCGAAACGTTAAACACCAAACGTTTATGTAGCTCAAATTGAACGAAGCATACAATATGGGGCATAAAATGATTAATTTTGTGATCAACGTGATATTAGGTAAGCTATTGTTAATAAGCAAAGTTTCATGATTTAGTAGATGTAAACAAAGAACGTTTTCATTCAATTTGCGTCGGTATGATTTGAAAATGTAGTATTTTATAAGAATTTAGCTCAAATACGAGCTCTAAATTGTCCTTATGTTTTATGATTAAAATACTATAAATAAATTGTAAACGTGGTTCAATAATAAAGAACAAATTAAAGAAATAAAAAATTATGTTGATGAATTATTCTCCGTTTGAGATGCTTGGATATCTACTTTATAATACACGATGCAATATTTGACATACCTAAATTTTCATTGTTGGTGCAATCTCATGGCATCCACAGACGAAGATATCAATCTGATTGTGGAGTTCCATGATGTAAAATTTCAAAAAATAGCCAAAAATATAAAAACAAAAAGCATGATATCGAAGGATCATACTGTTAAACTGAAAATTGCTATGTTTGTTGCCAATAATGGATAAAAAATTAAAATGTAGGTAAATCAAGTCACAGTGTATGGAAAAATTCTTTCTATCCAAATAGGTCTCATCATTATGTAACATGACAAATACTACCGGATATTAACATTGATTTTTTGGTAATGGTGACTTCCGTAGAGCTGCAAGAAATCGATGGTTCACCCATGTGTTCATTGTGTCATTTAGTGTTTGGTGCGCTTGTTCATTAGCCATTTATTTCATAAATATGCTTGTCCATTATGTGTTGACATGGCTTTTAAAACCAATGACCGTCCTTCGTAGGTAATTTCTATTGAAATTGGCCTATTTACCTGATTCTAGATTTACTAGAATATGGGAATATTGTTATTTTATAATGACATATACTGGATTTTGTGTAGCAGTGATTTTCATTTAAAAAATACCACCCCAGAAGCCAGTTATATGTAAAGACAATGAGGTATTCCTTTCAACTTCTCGTATATAGTAATCTCAAAGACATTTATCCGATTTTAAGATTTATTTGTTAGCATGGAAGTTTGAGTACACAAGTCATATATTGCCTCCCTGCAAGGCACGTTTGTGTAGAATGGTTTTTTCTAACTTTGTGGAATTGTAACCGAGGTAGATGCTAGTTTTATACCATTACATACTATTTTTTGCACCAAATGAGGAAATTTTCGTACAATGTGAAAGATTATACATCTTAGCAGGCGGTGAGAGCGTTATTAGTGTATGTCTTCAGCCACCCGAAGTTATATTACCCGGTTCAACACACCGTAGCCTCGCTAAGAATGAATTGGCGTTACTTAGTCCTTTTAACAATATTGTTCCCTAACCGCCACCGCTGGTCAGCAATATTTCAACAAGTTTTTATCTTCAAAACACATGTAATGTTTTAGAATATTTAAAGAAACACTATCATTTTACCCACATAGTTTCTTTTTCTAAGACAAAAGGAGCCTAATGTCATAAATTGAGTAATAATGAAAGGCACCAAAATAAATGTTTGAGTAGCTGCTAAAAGGGTGATCAACAGAAAAGGCTACAAAAGTTTGAATGCTTAGTTTTTAAAGATTGCCATGAGAATCCAATTGAACTTCACTACCAGAAGGTGACAGTAATCGTTATGTTGAAGATTGGCGAGACAGGATTTGTGAATTATACTTGCAAAATGAGTGAATATCCACATTTGGGGATGAACATAAGCTAACATACAATGCATAAATTAAAGCAACATCCTAGATAGCCACTGGCTACTGTACCGTTAGAGTGTTTTCTGGAGAAAAGCAGACCAGCATGTGATCTTAAATTTGGTATTACTTATCTATGGTAATTCATCTAGTGCTGTAACATTTAAACTTTTACATTTGTTAGGGGTGGGGTGGGGGGGGGGATCTGATTTATTATTTTGTGAGGAGGGTTTAATGGATATTAATACCAAATTAGTTTATATGATAAAAGTTAGTATCTAGTTATTATATTAGTTCCATGTGACCAACAAAATACCGATATCGTTAGCCAGGTGTTAGTGGTTACCATTCACGGATTTGTGAAATAATTTTTAATATTTTTTGCTGCCGCTGCGATCTTTAATAATAAAATGCAGCGCTTTAAAATATTTTTTTACCATCGGCAATCCGTTTGTTCCACCTTTATACTTCTACACTTAGTGTTTTTTAACTCATTTTTCGCCGGCAATCGACGTTTTCAACTAAACGCCATATCGCATACCCCCAGGTTTTTTTAAATTTTCGCTTGCATCCCACGTTTTCAATCGCCGCTACAGCGACACCCAGTTTTTTTTTAAATTTATTTTTGCTTCGCATCCCGACGTTTTCACCGTCACATAGCGGCGTCCAGTTTTTTCAAATTTCTTCGCTGTCGTTAGGACATTTACTATTTTATTATTAATAAAAATTATTTCTGCCTGCTCTCAACGTCACATCACGTATTAAAAATTTCGGCCATTTCAATAACCTTCTAAAATTTTCGCCCAGCTACTATTTGCGCGCCTTTATCAGCTTCAATAGTCAACATAGCCATTCAGGTTTTTTTAATTTTTCGTCGTGGTAATCCTATCGCTTCTACCCCATCGCTATAGCGACACCCTAGCTTTTTTTAAATTTCTTTTCGCTGTTATTAATATTACTATTTTATTATTAAAAATTATTTATCTATCTTCCACGTTAAAAATTTCTTCACGATCCCACCTTCTAAACCGTTTAATGGCGAGTTGAGGCCGGATTAATGACGCAAATCAAGAGCCACGTTTGCTGCTAAAGCGTGTTTCTCTTCTCATGACATTTTTCCATACTGTTAGTGTCGATTAGCGACACAGAAACGCTAAGATAACGACCAGTCATTGAACGCTGAAGTGCTACGAAATAACAAAACCTTTTTGAACTATCGTTGCTATATTCACGGTCGTGGCGTTCAAGTCCCACGAAGAGAAACCACGCTTTTTGCTCCAAATAAAACGTGCTCGAAGCGCTATATGTCACAAAAGCAGCATTTGGTTATCTAATCAGTAAACAAATAGTGCTGCGTGCCAAAAGCATGCAGGAATGTCGAAGTCACTAAAGAAAGATATGTTTGTTGGCATTGTGAAAATTTCAAAGCATTTGTAAAATATATATTCCTAGTTGCCGAAGGTTGAAATTAGTAGGACTTGGCATTCAAGTGAAGATGCTGTACTGGAAAACATCGTAGAGCTTCCTTCGCTTTCCCTCTCTTCCTAAGAAGAGGAATGATGAAATGATATCTTGGATGGCTCGCTCATGCCTGTAATCTTCGAGACCGAGACGGACAAGCACGCATGAATCTCGCGGATCTCGAGATTCTCCTAGTAACTTCCCACTATGAAGATACCGTCTCTGCTCCTAGACACGCTTCAAGATGTCAGCAGGCGTGATCGCTTGAAGATCGTTTAGAGAAAGGAAGAAGAAATGCGGAACACCAAGGTGATATTCGGCAAACTACGTACACCATGATTCGGGTTTTTTCTAACCTTCCACATTCGAAGAATTTCGAAACGAAAAAGTTTGGAAAAGATGCTACCAAGAAGAATCCGCTATACAGTCGATGTAAGGGATGCGCACCGACAAATAGGTAACCTTTGGCGTATACAATATTAAGCATGTAAATTGACAAAGTATTGAAAACAAAAGGTTAGGCCCGTACCGCAGGATTATCATAAAGAGGGAACACCACGACATGGTCAGCCTTTGTTCTTACGTCCCATTCGCTTGATAGCCCCTCGTCGCACTCCTTCATCGTACTGGATTTAAAGGAACACATTTTCCATGGGTACACTTACAAGGGCATATATACAAAGGTCAGGATTTGGGTAGAGGACGTTGGACATGTTTTGCATCATTATGAATTATATGATTTGAAGAAACTTTAAGAGCATGATACAAATTGTTAGGACACTATTTGGCAAGTGATTCATGGGCTAATGTTTATCCTAAATTTCATTTATGTGTTCAAGGAATGTTGATATTGGTTTTATATGTTGACGATCTATTCTTGACAGTAGTGAGCTCGATGGTGGGAATGTAAGAGGGAGACAGCCTTCAATTTTAAATAAATACCTCGAATCATATGATACTTTCTAGGTCGTGAGGTATGGAAAGGTTTGGTGAGATTTCTTTCTTCTTTCACAAGGAAAATATGTTGTGAAATTGCGAAAGATCAGATGATCGAATGCAAGTTTCTATCCACACCTATGGAACAAACTCAACAGTATGTTGCAAGACCATTTTGGCAAACCATATGACAGATAGTTGATTTTGGCTTCCGATGTTCTCAGGCCACTTTCTGTCCACACATGCTGGACATAGTGAACACATGAGCTAAGTCATGATTTAGCTTCATGCACATACTGGAATAATCGCCAAACACATATTGAGATATTTGCAGTGACGATTACACTTGGTTTGAGACACTTCCAGATGTCTTTGCTCATGGGAACACCTGTCAATTGTAGTCACACCATGAAGAGTACCGATGTTGTTTAATAAGCAGACATGACAGGATGATGAGACGGAAGCACCCGGGACATTGGCGTGCTCAACGAAAGTATATTTCCGCTAGAATGACGTGTTGTGGTTGTGCCTTGTTGAGGCCTGGAGAGCCATTTATAGCCCAGAGTACTACAACGACATATTGCGTGCTGTGGCGATGTGTTTTTTCCGGGAAGAAAATCTCATTTTTTTCATGACAAATCAAGTACATAGAGATCCGTTATTACCATTCGTATGGTGTAGACAGAGGATTCGGCCAGTTTCCATCACATATCGATGATGATAAGATTACGTATATTCTCAATATGGCTTTCGTTGAAAGAGAAGTTCTAGTCTTTAGAGAGTATCTTGGACTTGCGTACGTGACCTATCCTTACAGTAGCATCACCGATCAAGAACACCTGCCACATTTTCCTCAATTTTTAGATCTTGCAAGAGGGAACGAGAGGAGAGGCTCGGGCTTGAAAGAACGAGACAATAAGGGCGTTTTCCTTTATCTCACCACAGTGGTTGGGCAACAGCTCATCGTTGTCTTCGAAGAGTATACCTTGTGCCTGGAATCATACCCATAATATTGGGGCTTGTTGACCGTCCTTTCCGTGTCGAAGCGACGTGTTGAGGATGTTTAGAAGTGTGTGATTTCACCTTGGTAAGTCGGGTATCTCGTTCCGGTTATATTATGATGCAGGTTTTCATTGTTGGCGACCGTGTAGTGGGTTATTGTTAAGATCAAGAGGGATAGGAGTGCTTGTTAGTAGCCTTCCACATCACTTATTTCTCGACATGGGATTGAGTTGCACCGGCGGTGAAATATCCAAGTAGTAGTGCCTCATGAAATTTCTAGGTAGTAGCCTCACAATTTCCGTATAGTAGCCCGATGATATTTTTAGGTAGTATTCTAAGGATATTTCCATGTAGTAGCTCACCATTGGTATGTTTCGGTTGTAACTGTTGGTTGGAGGGTGGCATATTTTTCTCTCATGATTCTTCTTCTTTATAATTCTAGAATTTTTCAAAGAGATAGCAGTTCGAGCGTATTGGCAACAATGATGACAGGATGAAACACCGATCGTTGGACATGTTTATGGTGGAACTTCTCTTGTGCTGAGAGGGAGTACAAATGATGAAATTGCGGCCGAATCACACTTTGGAACACCACTTTCGATGGATACACAGATGGCATTGAGTTCTTCCAGGAGGACCAAAATCGTACCCAAATATCACCGTATTCGTACAAGAAGGTTGAGCTGATTTTGTACCTCCACCATGACATTGATCAAAGCCCGTCGCACCTACATGATGTCAATCTCAACACTTAAACGGAATTGTCGACCCTATTTGAAGCCATAAACACAAAGCCTGCTTCTGGACATCACAACACTCATTATTCTTTCATTTGATTGGGTTCGAAGCATATCGACGAACAGTGTGACTGCACACGTAGGCGAAACCCGCCTGTGCTGTCGTCGAAATTAGGTTTTTAGTCGCACGCAGCTAATACCAGCGTACACAAAGCCAGTCGGGCTAGCCAGGACAAGTAGCTAACCGAACCCTAAAGCCGAGTACGCAACGCAGGAAGGCTCCAAGTTTGATTGCTTTTTGACTATCAATTATCCCATGTTCCCAAAGTTTCTAAAGCCTAATCAAGTTGTTCGACATATATTTGACTTCCGTACAGGTTCACAATAAGCTTAGTTATATTATTGCATATATTATGTCACTCATCGTATCACCGATTAAGTGACAATATAACAGAAGAATATTTTCAAATGACTTTCTATAGCTTTTCCTTGTTTCTCTACCAAATATGTGCTGCCTTGTTGATGTATGATTATCCTTTGTTGTCATTTATTGTTCTATCTTTCATCATCACGATAAATGGAAAGATTAATTTAATTTTAAAACATTTCTAGCAGTTTTCTGAAATTGTTAAACAATGACAACAGAAAATAATCAAAATTAACAAATTATGATATCCTCAAAGTGTAAAAGAAGAGCTCCACAGCCAACTATCTAGACCTAAAATATTTTCTTTTGCTAGAATTTTCTTTATAAAATCACATTTTTCAGTGATGGATTTTCTTATGAAGATTCTACCTCCAAACTATTAAAACATGAACAAACAATTTATTCTTTGACAAGAAAACTCTTTATACCCAGTTTGACTAAAAGGTCAGTATTGACTCTATTTCTATATCTTGTTTGGGAAAATTATTACCGATGACATTCTATTAGTCAAATGGAATTATTTTTTTCATTCCATGATTGATTATGAATTAGAAATTATTTTTGTCTTTTCCATCCATGCGCTCATTTAAAATGGCGTTTTTGGTCCAAATTTTCTTTTTTTATTTCTCCTTCCATATAATATTTTGTGCCTTTAAAGACTCGAGGAACAAATCTGTCTTAGATTTAATAATGGCCCATCTCCTTGCCAACATTCAACAAATCGGCACCCTTTACTACCACTTATCCAAATTTCTCCCTACTCCTTCAATACCTTGATATTAGCATCTAATAATTTCATAATGGTAACTCTCTAAGCTCGATGATGAAGAGCCAAGTGTTATGAATTAGCTTCTCAATGAATTCCAATTCTTTAATTAGTCGTGATTGAATTTGAAGGAAGAGATCTTCACCCATAAGCGATGTTAATTTATTACCTTGATGATGGGGTAGTGCTCATCTCAATATTTGAATTTATTGGAATTGTGGAGTTATGGGGAAATTATCATGATGTCTCACCTAAGGACACCTTATTTATTATAGTCATGTTTTGAATCATTTCTCCCACGTTGTTCTTATCTTTAACGTAATGACATATTGAATGCAATATCATTATTCAGTACATTGTCGTGGTGAACAATTAAATATTTAGTTTGTTTCGTATTTATGACACCTTCATTTAGAGTGAAATTTTTAGCTTGTACAGCATTTACGATGCGAATTCAACTCATGTTGTTTGAGGATATGATATATTAGCAGGATTTTTTCGTTAATTGTTATGTGATTTTTTGTCTTTATGAAGGCTTCATATCTATAGCAATAATTGCCTTTTTTAACAAGCGTTTGCGTTCGTCTTCACCTATTGAAAGGGACATGCTTATCCACATTTTATCAATTTTTTTCGCTCTTATGCCTAGAGATTCATTTTGTAATCGTTCATAGTCACAATTACTCATATGAAGGTTTAAACTCAAGAAGGTACCGAGGAAATTAATTTGATAATAGATTTTAGGAATAATTTGGAATTTGATACAAGATGTGATATGATGAAACCAATTGTTCGACTACTCATTATTATATTCTAAATTTTTTCCAAAATATAAGAATGAAGATGAACAAAAAGCATTAGATGATATACAACAATATAAAATTAAATTAATATCAGTACACACTTAAATCATATTTTCAATACTCTGTAATATTTATCATAAAATCTCAATCCAAAATAATCCTTTAATGCTCGTTATTATACCAATTTTTCTAAGTTTCAATTAAAATGATCTTTCATTATTGGTACACCTTTTCAATTAATTGCTAAAATCAAGGAATCATTGAGGAAAATTATTTAGAGGTTTGTTTTTCAGGATTTAGAGCTTCATAGAGGAAAAATATATCCGTCAATTGATTTTAATTTTAAATCAAGTTAGAAAAATATTGACCTTTTATTTGACTCAAGTTTAACATGGTGTTAATAAGATCTATTTATTCTTGCTTTTTAATTTAATTTTAAAGTTGAAGAAATATTAATTATTTTATCGCATTTATACCTACAACCGTATAGGGGAGGTAGGGTTTATATAATATAAAATAGACAAACTTTTTTTAAATTATTTTTTTATATTGCAGAGGAGATGTGTAGGCATTAAATGTTAATAAATGAACATTATATATATATATATATATATATATATATATATATATATATATATATGAGATGTAAATTTATTTTTAATGTATGATGTGTAGTAATATATAAAAGATGAATATGTAATGAAATGCAAACAATCATTTAAAATGTAAAATGAAGCAAACTAAGAGTTAGAGGATAAAGTAAGGTAAGAAAGACGTAAGATGCAAAACGAAATGAAATATGTAATGCAATGTAAAATGTAATATTTAGTATGTTGGAGGGGTGGAGATAGAGAGAGAGAGGGAGGAAGGGAGAGAGAGACAGAGATGGGAAAAAGGGAGAGAGGAACAAGAAAGAGAGACTTTCTTAGAGAGAGAGATTGAGAGAGGAATGGAGAGAGAGGATGTAGTTTGAGGGGGAGAGGAAGGAAGAAATAACAGAGATATAAAGGTGGAGAGAGAGGGGGTGATATGTAGAGAGAGAGAGGAGAGTGAGAGGAAGAGAGAGAGAGAGATGGAGAGAAGAGAGAGAGATGGGGAGAGGAAGAGGGAGGAAGAGATATAGATAGATATTTCTAGAGAGAGCGTGCGTTTGGGGGGGTGAGAGAGAGAGAAAGGAGAGACAGAGGGAGGGAGGGGGGGGAGAAAGAAGAGACAGACAGAGACAGAGGAGTAAGACACACACACACACACACACACACACACACATATATATATATATATATATATATGGAGAGAGAGGGTGTGTGTTTAAAGAAAGAGGTACGAAGGAAGGAGAGACGTATGGAGATATAGATAGATATATAGATGTATGGGGGGAGAGAGAGAGGGATATAGAGAGAGAGGGTGAGAGAGAGAGGGAGGGAGACATATTGTTATTTACCGTGTAAATAGACATGATTTTAGTGTAAATGTTGATTTCGTATTTGATTGATTACATTAGATGCATTGATTTCAAAGTAGTTGTTCATTTTCTATTATTATCTTTATCTCTAACACTAGATGTATTGATTTAGTAGATGTTAATTTCTTTAAACCTATTTGATTATTGAACAGATGCATTTATTTTATACCATGATTTATAATCTTTGTCGGATTAATTTCACTAGATGTATTGATTTTAGGTGTAAGTGTTGATTTCTAATTGTATTTGAATGCTTGTACCAGATGTGTATTTATTTAAGTGTGATGTTGATCGACGAAGTAGTTATATGTACGTATGTACATTAATTTTGTACTATATTAGTAGTGCATCATTTTTGTGTAAGCACAAAAATAATTGATGAAGCAGTTTGAGGAAGAAAGAGATGAGAGAGACAAAGAGAAGGGGAAGAGAGATAGAGAGACAGGAAGAGAGGGGGAGAGGAAGAGGGAGGGAGAAACAACAGACAGACAGACATGTAGAGAGAGAGCTTGTATCTTTTTTTGAGGGGTTTGACAGAGAAACAAAGGAGACATAGATGGAGGGGGGAGACAGAAGAATAGAGAGGCGAGAGAGGGAGGGAGGGAGACATATAGATATGGGAGAGTGTCTTGTGCGTGTGTGTTTGGGGGTGAGTTAGGGAGAAGAATGAGGATATGTGAGGGATATATATATATATATATATATATATATATATATATATATATATATATATATATATATATATATATATATATATATATATATATATATATACAAGTGGGAATAGAGAGGAAGAAGAGAGGAAGAGAGATGTGGGAGAGGAGGGGGATACAATGTTATTCACTCAAATAGATGCATTGTCAATGTAGATGTTGATGCCTAATCATATTTTTATTGATTACAATAGATGTATTTATTTTATCGTAGTTGATTTCTAATATTATTTTATTTCTTGCACTAAATGCATTGTTTTTCAGATAGATGTTGACGATAACTTATTTGATTTATTGTACCACATGTATTGATTTTAAATGCACATGTTGCTTTCTACTTATTTGATTTCTTGCACTAGATGCATTGATTTTAGTGTATATGTTGCTTTCTAATTTATTTTATTACTTGCACCAGATGTACATGTATATTAATTGCACATAATTAGACTAATAGTGCATTGTTTCAACAGAAGTACAAAAAGAAATATTGATAACATGAATTTATTTTCATACATAAATAATCAAACCATAAATAAAATACTTGAGTTTTCTATTTTAGATAAAACTTTTACCACCTAAATTGCTTATTGAATTGGTAAATTATTTATAATTTGAACACATTCTTATTATTCTCATTTTCCTTCATTCAAATGTGTTAGTTAGTCTTTATTCAAATTATGTAATAGAAAGCAACTACTATTGAAACATATTTAGGTTTACATCTACAAGCTACAATGATTGGCTTTTGGAGAAAGATACTATTAATATTGAGAGCAAGAGAGACAAGGTACGACAACATATTGAATTTTAATATTTGAATCATTTAAGATCGCAAATTCACCCTTTCATATGATATTGAAATATTTATTAAAAATAAATATGATGACAATAAGAACAGAAGAAAATAGTTTTAGTTTTATCACAATGATTTACTATTTGTACTGAAATACATTCTTATTATTCACATTTTCTATCATTCAACATCACATACTGTCATCATTCAAAAATTATTTCATCATTTTTGATCATTCGTTATTAATAATTATTATCTCAAAAAACTAGATAACTATAAACTTAAAATTAAAATGACCATATTAATCGTAGACACATTTAGCATATTCTAAAGGATCAAAATAATTAGATGTTCAACAAATTTTCCATTATTGCACATGATCGTACCTCAATTCCAGATCCATTTTTTACTAGATCTATTGCGTCGAGAGAGATCAAATCTCTTGAGGTGCAAGTGACGCACGCAACTCACAATATGTTGTACTCAGAGAGACGGATCCTTTCGGCGCTCGATAGATTCGGGGTTAAAATGGATCGAGATTGGTTTAACTACGTTTAACATGAAACATGACATAAATGTGACGAAAGTTTACCTTTTCTAAAAAATGAGTTAGAACTATGAAAATAACAATTGGGTAAAATGAGAGTTTACAAGGTGTGTTTTAATAATTTTTGGGTTAGTGGATTCTAATCTCTAAAATATTTTCACGTTAACATAAAACAACAATTAATTTATTAATATAATTTTCAATATATCGCTACATTTTTATATAAATTTAATGAATATGATTAAAAAAATTAGTGAAAAATAAATGTTTTTAATGTGTTGATCAAATAATGTTGAGCCAATCGAAGCAATATTTTGTGTGTCACCTAATCTTTGCATGGGAGTTTTTTAACTCAGTGCTATCTATTTTGAGCGATGATCTTTTAGATGGATCGAATTCGGTTTAGATGTTTTTTGTTATACAAAACATTACCTCCTGAATTTTAACCTTGATGGACAGGGTCATTCACCCAGGTTCATGCCTGTTTTACATAGCTGTTATTTACGAGAAATTCTTGAAAACACTGACATGCGATGTTCACGCAGGTCTAAAACTACCCAAGAGACTTTCATATCAAACGTCTAATTTCATGTAATTTAGCTTTTCATTCTACGCTTTGCATCCGTCAAACATCTTTCCATTTTCAACTTAAACAAGGCTTGTTAATTCATCGCAAAATAGGCGTATTTCGCTACGGAACCACCGACAATTTCGTAGCAACCGAGGATTTCTCTCGTTACCGAGATACAACAACTTCAAGGGAACAGTGAAAAAAAGAAAGTATTTCAAGAAACAAGAGAGGTTTTTTTCTAACAATATACTGTAAAATAACATTAACCTTTCAATTTTTTCACAAATTGGGAGATTCATAGATGTCTTCACCATTTCGTATTAATTTTCCGTATTACATGTTTTTAATGTATTTTGACGTTCGGGATATTTTTTAAAACCCGCGAGAGGGTTTTTTATAACATATTAAATTAGAAAATTATTTTGCAAGAACAACTATCGATGATAGGGGGGGATAGAATAATCATTCTCTCGAACCCTATTTTTTCACAAAAATACATAGTCCTTTTTATCGATAAATGGAAATTAAAGGTGAAATGATGTTTTTTAAGATAAGAGGAAAAGTTTCAAACATAATAATTCATCATATCAATTTTCGTACCTATGTGAACACCAATAGCATGAGAATTAGGAATTTTTCCAACTTAGTTCGTAGCGTGTTCAGCTCAAGGTCGGGTGTCGCTACGACCTTCCAAGATGCTTCTTTTCTCAATTAAAATTTTATGGAGAACTAAGGATGGAAAATATTTGTATTTAGCTCATTAGCTCCAAGATTCCATTTTAAAGGTCAACAGTGAGAAAAGGGCACTTTATTTTGCTGCAGAAAATGAGCACATAAAATTCTTCAGATGTGATCGTTTTAGCAAGAACTTCAAGTTTTTATTTCTGACCAAATGAAAATAATTTTGAAATATAAAGAATTTTTTTTTCAATGCGTTCTTCTACGGCAAAACCTTCTCAATTTCTACAAGCTACAAAGGTTTGGAATTATATACCTATCTTTGAAGCTTATTTTCTTAATTTTCACTAACCGCATTTAAAAATTAAAAATTGAATGGAGGGGAACCAAACTCAAAACATCCACGTGATATAATGGCATCAACATCTCAACATATCTAAGAAATTAATGGTTGAAGTTCATATGTTGTTGAAATGGATTTGTTGAACTGTCATGAAGAGTCTCTTTTTATATTCAAACTGTGTTAAATGTCCCTGTAGGAAGTTCTAAGTGATGAACCATGCTCAGTAATAATTTTAGTGTGAGAATTCAAAGCCAGTGGCAAAACTGTCTGAAGAAGTCCCCACTCTATAAATGAGGGAGTTTTTGAGTTATAAATGGTTGAGAATGCTTTGATAATTTATTTGTCTTTGGTTTCTTGATATCACATATATCGTGACTTTTCTTGCTTCATTCCGCATTTGATGTATCTATTTGGTTTGCAGTCTTTAGTATTCCTTGCTTCTCATTATTGATGCTAATTGCCTTAATTCACATTTCTACATAATTTGAATTTTCATTTCATGTCAGAGTTGCCCATTATTCCATGTTAGTGTTGTTCTACCAACAGTTGATATGTTCCACCCATAAGGAGAAATGGTTGTTGATTTTCTTTTGCATTTACCCAGGTTTCACCAGAATAACCTATTTTTCACCTGCATCCATATACAGCCTTCCAAAACACTCATAGAGTTAGCCATCTATTTTAAGACCTAATTGAGTAAGTCCTTTGAGTGTTGAGAGAGTTTCCCAAGACTTGGAACAGAGGCTAAATTTCAAACAACATGGTTTGAAAGTAGTTACTCCAAGTCGAACACACAATAGCCAATCAGAATGTTTAAAATTTTGGTGACATATTTCAATGTGGGACCAAGGTAAATTTTCTCAGAAGAACGACAAAGTTTTCCATGTCCTAGAGCAAATACTTAGACACAGTGTCAGTTGTATTTATGTCTTTTTCAAGTATCCCACACACTGGGCCACTCAATTAGAAGGTGACTCTTCTACTTGGAGGATCAGAGCTCAGATGAAGTCCAAGATAAGTCCACCCACAATAAATGCCAGGGATGTGCTCATGAACTGCCCCACATCCATGGCTTCAAATCCTATGCCAAAGGCTCACTGGCCAACTGTATCTTCTCGGGCATTTAAACAATGTTACAATGCTAGCTCATTTGGTTAGATTCCATATGCAGACACAGCGACTTAAGGTTCAGCTTTCCCCAGGATTATCCGTGAAGATGTTTTCTATGGTCACTTTAGAAGGAAAAACGTGTCTTGTTAAGGCCACCAAATGGTTCTCACTTTGGCCGATTTTGTTGTATTTATGATGTATAGCAATGTCATTCTTCCTTATTTCTAGTCAAAGACCTATCAAAACACGTGTTTTATCGAATATTTGGAGAATTGTTGTGAAGATGATGAGTTCATGGATGAGGAAATTTTAGAGGCTCCTCTGGGATGACAGTTCTTTTCATCACCAAGAAGAAAGGACAGTTTCTCTTGATGAAACAACACCCAACAGGAGTTTCATTTATGAAAATCATGTTACATCCCCTCCTAGGCTTCTGACAAAATTTCAGTAAACTTGTCAAATTTTTCATCACCAACAGAGAACCAATGTCACAGTTGCAGGAACACCGTAATATAATTAAGCAGTAACCTCAAAAGAAGAATAATTTTAATTATGTCATTCCTTGGTATAAGCCCACATCAAATAAAGAAAATTTGAAAAGAAAATTTTAGACAACTGGGACAAAGTGCTTGCTAATCACATGAAGACATTTTATGTTTTGGTAGCATACAAGTGATAAAATTTTTTGAAAGTGCCCAAGAATACCTAAGTTTTTCTTTATCCCAAATGAAAATAATGATCACACTTTTTCTTTTTTATTTGAGAAAGGTCACTGGTGGTTATAATGAAGAATATGAACAAGGAACACCACTGAAGGATCATATTTACTCATTGTTGACTTGCCATCAAGAATTATTCATGCATATTTTAAAGATCCTTTCTCGTTGCCCTACCGGAATATTCTAGGAATGGACCCTGAAGAGCAGATTTTCAATTATGTATTCAAATCACATGGTAATGAAGTTGTCACCTCAAGAATGCCTTTATGACTTATATGGAACGTCCATTCCAACTCTATACTCAAATTTTGATTTGTTTAACAAGCGTGAGATCACTTGATTTAGTTTTTATGCTATGCTAGGACGACAGACTGTTTGTATACAAAATGTTCAACACTGCCACTTTTTTCAGCTTTAAATTTTAAATTCAGATGTGTACTTCTCACTTTTGTTATACCACGTGTTTTTTCAATACAAGGTTAAGGAACAAGTGAAGAAAGTTGCAAGTTTTCATTTTGAAAATGGGAGTAGCCTAATGGAGGTACCTAGAACTATTTAGTTCTTCGTTGTACCACATGGGAAAACCATCCGAAGTGGAGCCACCGTTATCACTCGAATATTTAAATTTTTATGGACAGGGTCATTCACCTAGGTTCATGCTGTTTCATAGTCATTTTCATGAAATTTTAAAACATTGCATATGTGGCGAAGGCTCACTAAAGTCTAAAACCACCTAGACCCTTGTCATATCAGTTTAAGTATATCTCATGTACTTTAGTTTTCATTCCCACACTTTTAAATCATAAAACCTTCCACTTTCTTATTAAAACATAGTTTTCATAGAGAATTAGCAAAACAGTGCGTATTTTCGCTATGAAACTATCTCACAATTTCATAGCAAATTTGAGGATTTTCAGCTTTTTAACTTTTGATAGTAAAATTCAAGGGCTGTTTCTCACAAACAAGAGAAGTATTCTAAGAAATGAGAGGTTATTGTCAAAAAATTATCATATAACATTAACCTCTTTTCACTTTTCTCAAAGGTGCTGGCAACTGGGAGATTCGCAGATGTCTTTTGCCTTACTTTCTGCACGTGCAAAATTTTCTTATTTTATACATGTTTTTAGAATGAAGATTCTGAAAAATTGAAGATTTTTTTCGAAAACCTAAGAGAGTGCTCAAAAATAATGACTCTAAAAAACCTCCTTCAGTTTTGAAACAACTATCAAGGATAGGGAGATAAGAGCTCATCTATGAACCCTATTCTTTTAGAAAAAAACAAATATTGATAAATAACCTGTTAAAGGTGAAAATGATGTTTTTCAAGAGGGAGGCAGTTCAACATAATATTTAATTACATTACCTCATACCTACAGTGAAATTTGGAAGAAAGGAGAATTTGAATTTTCCATAATCATGCAGTTTCAATAGCGTGTTCTGCCTTGAAGCCAAAAAACGCTACGAATTTTCCGAAGATGTTTTTTAAATTCAGCTTTTATGGAGAAATAAGGAGGGAAAAGATTTTTATTCAGCTCATTAGCCCTGGGAAGACCTTCAACAGCTTAAAGGCCAAGAACAGCAAAAGGTGGATTTTAAGTTTGCTACGAAATGAGCGCTATGAAATTTCCGTACGACCGCGATAAGAACTCAAGTTTTCTTTACGACCAAATGAAAATTATTTTGGAAATATGAAAGATGTTTTTCTTTAGAACAGGTCTATCTACAAAACCCTCTCAGTGTCTTCAAATACATGAGGGTCAAACACACACTCATCTTTGAAGCTTATTTTTCGTAATTCTACCAACCGCATTTGTGAAAAATTTGGAAAATTCCGCGTACTTGGAGGGGTCCACCAAGATTCACATGGCATAACACATTCATCACTTTATTACACATAAAATTAGTTGCTGAAGTTGATAAGGCTATTAAATGGATCTTTTGAATTTATTAATGAAAGAAGAGTCCTTGTATTCCATTCAAACCTGGGAAACAAAAATATCCCCAGAAGTCTCCATGATGGAACTAAGTGTTTGAAACAGGTCTCTTAGGTGGGAATTCGAAGCTAGAAAAGGTGGAAAATCATTTGTATAAGTCCTCACTCTATAAATGAGGGATTTTTAGAGTTAGAAATGGTTGAGAATGCTTTTGATACAACTACTATTGTAATTTTATATTAGTAATAGTACAGACAGTGATCATTTCACTTGGAGATCTTTATGTGTTTCAATGGGTTTATGTGTCCCTTTAGTATCTTTGATTCTAGTAGTATTGATACTAAATTACCTTAACTATATCATATATGCTTCCGAATTTCTTTTTAGCATTGAGTTACCTATTATTTCACAAAATAGTGTTGTTCTATCATTGAACATAAAAGCCTCAATTTCCATACGTATAACGTCAATGATTTCTTTATCAATTTCATAAGCCTCCAATGGTTGAAATTTACTCATTTTTCACCATGCTCATACGTACTAAAACACCATATAAACATTCATTTTAAGACCTAATTGAGTAACCTTGATAAGTTGAGAGAGCCTTATCAGGAAGAGGAAGCACCACCAAAAGCTAGTTTGAAATAGTTACCTGTTGACTCATTAAGCAACCAACAAGACTCAATTTGGTGATAGCGATGGCACACCATGTAATTCTTCACGGTTTGAGAGATATTTAAAATCAAATAGTAACTTAGTTAGTGGGCTAAAACTCCCATGAAGCATACGACATCATCATTGGTTGTGGTCATTGAATAGTAAATAATTAATAATGTTTTAAGCTCATAAAACTTCTCCAATATTCACTTGTTTAAGACCCTCTCAACCTAAGAATTTCTATAAATTGTGACCCTCATATCCTCTCATGCAAGGATTTCAACGCTCAAATAAAGGTCAGGAATTTTCGCTATATATATTTTTTTACACGCATACAAGAAGTTGAAATTAAAAACCATTTGAGTCGAACAATAATAATCCCGATAAAAGTTCAGATTTTGGTTCGCTAAATTTTGAGATATGATTCATTAAAGCAGATTTTTGCAGTTTCGCAAATCAAAGCCGTAAACATATGACCTTGAAAATCATCATAAATTTACATTCTATACTGATTTAAATTAGAAGCCGCAATATAATGAATTTAGTTTTTTAGGTATTTTTTTTTCACATCAAAGGTCGGAACAATGACACATGAATCAGATGTTCGGGTTCATCGTAATCATACCATAATCACGTCGTGAGATTGGGAACAAATTTTTCTTGAAGGAACCAATATTGACTGTGAATCAGTAGGTTGGAAAAAGGACTGCGAGATACTATTTAAATTTTTAGACCCTCGAGATTCAAAATTACACAGATAACAATAGATCCAATACTTTAGCTTCTAGAAGGAAAGAAAAGTATGCATTCAAGGATTATCAGCAGTATGACATACATCAACAATCAAGGGTAAGTATGCTACAACAAGGCAAGTATACAGTGCCTGAATTTCAATTAATATCATCTTCCATATGTGTTTTTATAAGATAGTGTAAGTATTTTGTATGTATGTTTTTTGGTTTTTTGTTCATAAATGTTGAACACATTTACATTTGAATTTTGAAATATTTCTTTGACATATGTTTTGTAGGGACAGTTGTAAGTATATTGTTTTTATATTGGTTTGGTTCTTTAATTAATGTGTACAAACAATAAGGAGGACACAATAGAAAACTCTCGACACATACTATAAGGACGCAGTATCACTAAAGTACTATTACTTGAAGCATACAATAATAGCTCAACAAATACTAGTGATCCAAGAAGTTGCATGTTTTAAGTCACATTAAAGAAGCAAGGTCAGTGTTGTAAAATAATCAAAATTGTAAAAGAGCTAACCGCCTAGAGCCAAAGAGTGCCTGGGGAGGTATAAGAGCTGTTTTTGGATAAAGTTATGGTTGGTTGGCAGTGTCATAGTGTGATTGGATGATTGGTCTGCTCAAGAACTATTGTTAATCATATTGTATCATGGATCATTGTCTCTGGTATGAGTCCACACTTGTATTATTTATGATCATTAGGTGGCAGGAGGCGCTTAGGTTGGTGCATGGTCACCCAGCAATGCTGGAGCCTGTGAACACTAGTAAAATAATCTAGGATGTCGGGGCATCTGCCTAGTTGACGATCAAGTGCTATGGCATTGGGCGCCTGTTGAGTTGGGGAAGAATGATTTTAGAATTCAGGAAGTTGTAACTTTTCATTTCAGAAATCGGGGTTGAATATTAAACAAATTTATTAGAAAAAAATGTTCAAAGGGTTTTTGACCGGATGGGTGTTTTCCACCTAAAAGCAGGTGTCCAACGTCCTATTGTTTACATTTGTTAATTTGACAACATTAAGAACATTTGAAGATTAACTAATGCTCTAAAAGATTTAAAAGTGATAATTACCAAGGAATATTGATTCACTTTCTACACCCCCGCCCTCGCTTTCAATATTTCCAACACAATATTCATTCAAATACATTTAAGAAAATTTGATAAGGGAAAAGGTTGTTGGAAAACCTCTTATTCAACTAGTGTAAAGTATTTATGACAATAGTAGCTAATTTATATTTTTTTACATACTACACAAGAACATTTCAATACGTGGAGTAGCTCAATTAATTCACTCAAGTGAAAGTGTTTACGTACATCAAAACTTTTGAAAGAAATAAAAGATGAAAATGTTATGACAAAAAAGGACAAGAAAAAATTACAAGATTTATGCTTGTTTGGTATTAAAATATACAAGAATACTAATGAATATGTAAATTTGTCTAATAGGATGGTTGGGACTTTAATTGACGTTTTCCAAGCAAGTTCTTTCTAATTTTAAAAATTTAATATTTTGCAATATTATTCTCGTTTTTGTCCATTGTGATCAGAAGTTTAATAATTGGTACGGAATCAATTTGGGTAATTGGGAGATATATTTTTTTTTTTTTTTGGGATATATGGAGCCATTTTTTCCGTGTGTGCCAAACAAGAACTTTTTATTTTGGTGCATCCAATTATGTTCAAACTGATCTCATTAGAAGTAAAAAGGTGATGTCATTTTCAAATTCGAACCATAACAAACATTTTGATTATTATTGAGGAAGTTAAAACCATTTTCAATTGTATCTCAAAGCCATAGTGGAACCAAATCATAGTCGTAATGAGTTGAGGCATCCAAATACCTTGATCACGTTGAAGCACCATTCAATTCAATTTTTGAATTAAGGTGATAATGGTGTTTAACAACCCATTTTTGAATTAAGGAGAAATGCGTTTTTTGATAGCAATTATAGTTATGACACTTTTAAATTGCACTTTACCTAATAGCATACACATTAAATTTAACATATTTTTGTCATCGTTATAAATTACCTTAAAATATATTTTTTTTAATTGTAACAAGAATGCTTGTATATAATGATAATTATTAATAAAACGAGATACAAAATATGGTTCAACGTTGCCCAAATGGTGTGCTATACTTCAATAGAGTGAGGTGGCTGTGAGTGCACTCCTTCACTAACTAATTATTTATTATTTTTATTTATACATTACTAATTTATTATTTTATTTGTAATTTTTTATGATTTTTATTTATGCCACACCTTTATGATTGTGCTCATCATGGGAAATGACCATGATGATAGGTCAAAGCATAAAGAGATCTAGTACTAAGAATGGCATGATGAAGCAACATAATGATTATTTCAAATTTAGAAGATTTAAAGATCATCTCAAGATGAAGTTAGTATACTTCAAGGATAATCTTGGAGTGATTGAACAAGGCCTTTCAAAGAAGAGGAGTGATGAATTTCAACAATTACGACAATTATTCTCCTAGGCCGTGTTGATCAAGATAATGAGAATGGTCGAAGTGTTGATGTGATATCATTAGGGACATACCATGTCTCAAGCAAAGGATCAGAATTAGGAGAATGGTCCATGCGCGACAATCATTTGTACTATGTCAAGTATATCGACCAAATTAGGAAGAATGGTCCTAAAGCTCTAAAATCACTCAGCTTGAGTGGTGCCTTTAGCATCAAGCTAAGACTTAAATATAGGTTGAGGAGTACAACTATTAGACCTAAAATTACACATGAAGAGGAGGCTCGGATATTCACCATGAGTCAAAGATATTGATCACAATGATGTATGCAATCAAGACTAGTATGTATACCATGTGCTGTATAAAGCAAAATTATGATGACTAGTTGATGCTAATGTTAAAACGCGTTAGAGAATATTCTCATGATGATGCACCATAGTGCTGCACAAACCAGAATTATGTAATTAGTTGATGTTGTTGATTTACCATGGGTCGTGTCATTTTACCAAGAATATGGCAATTGAATGATGTTGATGTTATTGGAGGAATTATTATAACATTTTCAGTAGGGGAAATTTGTTAACAAGAGAACATCTAATAACATGAATACTCCTAGCTAATAGGAGTGTTTAATTTTGTAGCTATGGTTGTGTATCCATAATTGATATTTTAGCCTTTAACTATGTAAGACATGTTTCCTGCAAGCCATGAAAAGGAAAATGAATTTCAAAAGTTGATTTTACCAAATGACAAGTTGGCCCTCCAAAAGATTAAGCGCCTAGTGAAGGGACATACCATTCAGGTTTTCAAATGTTGAAAGTGGCACTAAAAGAAGATTCTAATTAATTTTCTCAATTAAATTAGAAGAAAATTGTAATTCCACATATCATGAAAACTTGTACGCAGTTAACCGAGTTAGTTTGAATTATTTGTTCAGCTTATATCAAGTCGAGGGTCTAACGAGCTAGATTGGGTTCTAATTTTTAAGAGCTCGTTGAGCGATGGAGTTGTAATTAATTAAACAAGTTTATTCGTTAAACAATAATTAGTTCCAATAGTTGGAGGAACTAGTGGGAGGCTTAAGTAGTGGGTGTGTACTATGTGATTCACCGATGACTAATAAATCAAACTACAAATAACTCACATGTGTGATTCATTAGTTACCCAGCTGATATTGGAGTTCAAGGAAGGTTACACTATCAATTGTATAATCATCCAAATTATATATGGTACGCAACAAGAGGAAGGTCGAGAACAAGCCACAATTCAAATTGAGGGATTTCCTTAATTAATAGAGGCTAATTCCTAAGGAAACAACACAAGGAACAAGGAATCAAAGAAAGAAAAATTACAAGTACCAGCTTGTTTAGGAAGCAGTGAGACAAACAAGATAGTACAGGTTGTCTTGGCTTGAGAAAACATTGTAATATTCTCATGTTTTATCACTATGAAATATACAACAATAGTGGTTTTTGGTTTTTTCTTTCCCTAGGAAATCATTGTGTAATGTGTTGATTGAATTTTTTCTTGTATGCTTCTGATCATGACTACTATTATTTCACACTGGTAGAGTATTCAAGTCTATTGTTTTAGTAAATTAAAATTAGAAGACTGTATCCATGTATGAATTTTTGACATGGTATCATAGCTAAAATCACTACAGAAGAGAAGAACATGAGTTTTTCCTTGCAATAGGAACACGTCACAGATTCATATTTCCGCAGCTAACAAAGTAACATCAGGATGAATTTATGGTTTGAGCCACATGCCTCCTTGAGGGTAGCTCAAATTAAATTTTAAGGACCAAATGGAAGTGGCGGAAGATAATGATCGATGAATACACGTACAAATGTTCGAAACCGCGAAAAACAAAAAGGTATTTTGAAAATGGAAGAATAATGTAGATGTACAAGAAGGATATTATTGGAAGGAGTTCAAGATCATATTGTCTCGAGCCTCCATAAAAGAAGGAGACCTACATGAAATGTCGAAGGCTTTGAAAAACTTGTTTTAGAACAAAATGCCACAAGAAGTTGGCACCGATGGGCAAGTCTGAAAATCAGACATGGAAAAGGGAAACAATACCGCAAAGACGGATAAGTTCACCCAATGTTGGAATGAAATTGGAGTGTTGGTGTTACTTGGTCAAGATGATCTAAGTAGCTTCGACATTTTTAGGCATTCTCAAGAGATGGCACAACTACTAAGATTTGGTAAATGGTAGGGGAGAAGCACTGTATAGTAGTGGGAGAACTGAACCAAATTGTGTATGAAGAGATGAGGCAAAACACTAGAGATGTGAAACTTCATCCAAGCATGATGATGAGGATACTGTTCTTTAGCCAGAAAGGAAAAGAAAAGTATATGAATAAATACTAACCAAAGGATATTTTTGTCATGTTTGCAGAAGTTGCATCAAGATTAAATTTTTTCATTGTTTTGAGTCGACACTATGCCACAAAGTGTTCGTACAAGAAGTCCAAAACAAGCCTTTGTGAGGAGGAAGGTGTTTTGCTTCAAAATTAAATTTGGATCTACCCCTCATCAGCATGCATGATGACATCAGTGATGGGTAGTGTGTGGCATCCGTCAGGAGCCTCCTGGCCCCACACAGACCGACAATAAATAATTATTCAACGCATTTGAGGAGAAGGACCGTACGCACACGACGGGAGATGATGGCGATAGGTGTTAATTTTTTATAGGGCTATATTGTTTTGATTTGATAATTAGTTTTTTCATTAATATACGTTCCAATTCTATAGTATCAAAAAATTATTCATATTTACATCTTTATTCATCAAAGATATGCACTATGTAAATTGATAATAAATCATCATCAATGTAGGGAACACAAAGGAACAACAGTGTTAATGACACATAGATACTGTGGATTAAGTAGAGATTGTGGAAACTCTATGGGGAAAACTTTTGCAATTATTCTTCTTATATTGTCATCAAATGATTCAACAAAAGAGACACAATGATCCACATTTCATCTATAAATTCAACAATAAAATTATTAATAAATATTCATGAAAATGAATTCAACCATGTATTTATCAATTCGTATTTTGAAGATCGTATAATTGCTATCGACTTCCAAATTATCAAACCCTATGGCTGCTGAGAAGAATCTTCGTACATCGGAACTTGGTATTTAGTCTTGCCCTATGGAGGAGGAGCTGTTTGTGCGAACATAGGGTCCTATTGACTTTTTGGTCAGGCAAGTATGCGATTGTAACAAATGAACTAAAGCTCTCAATATTTCAAAGCAAAGGAGAATGTTATGCATGCGATCGGGATGATCCATCGTATCGAGAAGAGATATAAAAACAAGTTTCAGTCATATTGATGAGCCCTCAAAAAGATGTTATTGGGGTCGATATAATCGTGATTCAGATTACAGAACAAAAAAACACACATATAACCACAAATACAAAGACAGAAATAATACTCATTTCATTAATATCAAATAACCAAAATTTGTTTAGAGACAAAATGGAAAACAATTCAGCTAGGCACTGTAGCTTATCTGAGAAGGGATGTGGTGGCTAAAAGCTCGAATCGTGTTACAATGAGGCTCGATACGTTCATTGTTAAGAAACAATGGAAACCATAAACATCCAAAAACCTAACCCTAGGAGATGAAGTTCCAAATTATCACCGTCAGTAACCACACATCAACTTCTCTTAGACACAATTGCACATGATCTCTATTCGACGCGCTAATACCTCGTTAGAACATATATTTGAGGAATACAATTCTGAGTGAGAACACCGCCTACAACCTATTTTTTTCGTTTTCCCAAAAATGTCGCTAGCCTCAAAACGGCTCGTTCCGGGTGACCAAAACTTAAAATAGTAAATCGTTACAATTAAGGAAACTAGAAATCGGAAGAAAATGGTGTCCTGCGAACACAGTACGCTAACATTCACCAGGTTGTCCTCACCTTTAGGATGCAATGGTCCCCATCGCGTTGAGTTCTCCTCCACAAAATGAGGAACTGTCGAATCTCTGTTCTCAGTGAGCTACCGTGGTGCGGGAGCGCGCCGGAAAACCTGGCGCAATGGGATATTATGTTGTCGAGCAAGCTGCATTTTATGCCCATGACATGATTCGTGCATGTTCACGGTCGAGAACAACTGCTGGTGTGAGTTGGTTCACGTTCGTGAGGTGCTCAATAGAGGAAGTAGGTTGAAGGCATCCATACTGAATACTAGGTGTAGACCAAGGAATGTGAATAACGCAGTTCGAAGTCATTGGTCCTCACAACCTTGGTGTGATGGGTGGCGGGCTCATATCGGAGCGGGTGAAGGAGGGCGATATCTGAGGCGTCTTTTCCGTAAATGAACACACTTTGCCCACTTGGAAGTTGTGTGGCATCTGATGTTGATCATGTTCTTTTCTCGTACTTAGTATTGGCTCTCACTCAATATGTCATGAAACTATTGGAGGACAAACACGCTCGATGAAGCTGCTTACTTTTTCACCTTTAGATCGCATAAGGAGATTAATCGGCCGAGTAGCCAATGGCACATGAAGGCCAATGGGACATAGTACAGAACTTGCCCACCGAAAGGGGTCATGGGCTATTTGAATCGTGGAGAGCTCACCCATAATCGTGTTGTACTTAGGGAGGCTCTCATCCCATGTGATGTCAATTTACAGCGTGCTAATGTGTATGTTACTTCCGTTGACGACCTTTGTCCGATCATTTTAACAGCGATGCGACTTGGTGATCTTGGTGTCCATCATCGACTACAGGTCGGACCATGTTCGTGCCGAGGAACTCGTTTCGTATCCAAGATGATAACGTCGCATCCCAAAGTACACCTACACTTAAAGAGCTTAGCATGGCTTCGCTTATGATATTCTTCTCAGAAAGCTACCATAATGGCCATCTTCGAGAATCTATCGCCACTGGCAAAACACAACATTTTGCTGCTTAGCAAAAGGAAGGCTTGACATGTAATTCATGGAGATGGATTCCAAGGTCAACTAGGCAGAAGCAGCAGTACAGTAGGCCTTATTTGTCGGGCGGTTTGGAAATGATGTTATGGCATCTAATGTACTTCAACTCGTCAAAGTTTCGCTAACAGAATACTCATGATCGCTATCATTTTCTCGACCCGAAAATGCTCAAAATGTACCCGACCGTGGTGTGCTTCCAAATCATATTGGCACACTCACTTGAAGGAACAAAAAGGTGTCCCATGACACAGAAGTGCATCTCGGGAGGTGAAAATTTGGAACCTGGCATACCCTCCAAGAGTGTTCGGTATGTGTGGCCGAATTTGATCGCTCAGAGAAGCGGCCAACTGCAAGTCTTGTGCTCACAAGAAAGAATGCCACCAAGGACCGCGTTTCCGGCTACGCGGCACCGTAATATTATTGGTGCTTCCTTCTTGGTATTGATGTTCAAATGAAATCGTTGCAGACATGTGACCACTTCGATGGCGATCATTCCGTAACTTCCATAGTGTCCGTATGAACCATGGTGGCCGGTATCTGTGGATGATTGCCTATTCTAACAAAGGCCATATTGTCGACAAGCCTTGCCAATGGAATACATTTTTATCATAAGGTATACTGCGGACTGTGGTCGGATAATGTTTTCAACGTGATATGCCACATCGGATGCCTCTGCTAAGGAAGAAATTCACCAATAGCATAGCAGAGTATCCGGTTTTACATCAAAAATGGTTGTTGCAAGTCCGGGTAATGTGAGTACTAGAGAAGATACAGGCGATGTTTCAATTTATGAACACCGTTGAGACGTGACCTGGCAATTTTTTTATTTTCGCTCTCCTCGGTGAATTGACCCAAGGCCAAGTGGTATGAGAGACCCTAACATGAACTCGTGGCAGAAATTAGCAAGACCCATAAAGATACGAAGCTCGTTAGAGTGGTTGGGGCCGACCAATCTCGAATGACTTGGATAGTTGACCCACATGTACCCTCGTTCATCAACAATGTATCCTAGATACCGAAATTGGGTCATGCTAAAAGTGTACTTTCTAAATTTGGTACACAATTGTGTTGCCACAGTTGTTTCTTTAGGACCGTCGGATGTGGTGGAGGTTTTCCAAGTCCGGTTAAAGACTGTATCGTTATCTGGTGGTTAATACTACAAATTAGTTTGTGAATGATCGCAAGATGTCGCTCATCAACCCCCATGAAGGTTATGGATATCTATCAACTCGAAAGGCATGAACAAACTATTCAAAAATGCCTTCGAAGCCAAATAAGGTATTCTTCCACACACCAGGGTTTACTGTACCGTGATACTTTGATGTCAAGTTGATCTTACCGAAATATTTACCTTTGAGTTGGTCTGCAAGGTCATAACCGTGGGGACTGTACCTATTCTTAAGAGTGATATTTTCAGCTTCCTTACAGAGTTCTAAGTCCTATCCTTCTTTTCGTACTAACACGAATACGCTCTCATTGCAGCAATGAACCTCATCAGATGTGACCTTTCCGGCAGCGCGCCCTCAATCTACCTCTTGATTTCATCGTTCTAAGGTATTGGTGCGCAATTCCACAGACCGTCCATTGCATGGGGACACACCGCTGGTATCATTGGGCGTGACCGACAACAGCATAGGCACTCGTGGTGAGGCAGATGTCTCGTACCTTCCACGACTCGTCCATTTTTTGTTATCGTGTCGAGGAGCCATGCTCGGAGGTCGTAGCCACAATATTTTGTTGCTCCCTCAACATCATCGCAAAATAAATTTCTCAGCTTTGGAAATGAGTTACCATATTGTTTTTTAGTAACCAAAGAGATAGCGTAGGGTGCCTTTACATCTCCGGAAAACTTATTGCCTGTGTTAACAATAAAATACAAGTTCCGGGATTTACACATACATGTTGTTTCCACACATGTGGTTGGCCTAATAACATCACAAACATCAAGAGGACTAATGCAGGCCACATCATCTGTGAAGGGGCTCGATACTGCAGGAAGATACGCTCACCGTCGATGAGAAGATCTCGTCTTTGTGAAGCCACCATGGTGTAGGCGGTCGCTGCCGTGGCCTGAAGTCGAAATCGCTTCAAGGGACTCGCTGAAATGAGGTTCTTTTTGCCTCATTTTCGATAATGAACCCAGATGGGAACTTACCCACATATGAGTGGAAGAGACACTCCTACTCCTATGGATCTTTTCGTTCCTCCTTCTAGATCTTCGGAGTGGCAACGGTGGCGTTGCTCGATCAATAATTTGATTACTTCTTTTCATTACCCTTTGATTTCTGATTCGCAGTCGTGCTACGCATCTGATTTACAAGCCCCCATCCCCGGCCACCGAAAGGACTGCTGTCCACACTCACTTGTGTTGTGAGGGAGGCCTGAGGAACCTGGCACCACTTTCCTCATGTCCTTTGTATCTCGTGGTGTTGTTATTTTCTTTGTGGCTTTGGCAAAGCTGTCTCAATGCCATGCCTTGGCTTTGTCCCCTGTTCTCTACAAAACAGTGTCTTTCTTTGCTTTTGATTCGATATCCAAAGCCTCGTTTTCTCCGTTTGAATTTCTTCTCAATCTTGCGAAGATACCGCATGATGTACCGAAGCGGCATATGTTGCATGAACTCAATTTCCTCTCGAATGTGTACTTATGTAGACAATTGCTTTTACCAACACTAAATGTTTTCGCTAATTTTTGATACCCAACTTTGTGCATATAGGGTGGTGTAGCGATTTGCCACCTCATGAACATCTTGATCTCTTCATGCCAACATAGTTCATCGTATGTACTTGTCTCTCAGCATCTCTCACGGGATAACATTGTTCTTTGATGGTGTCTTAAATACTCCTATGGGAATACCAAGAACAAAGAGGTGTTCTGTCTTTGGGCTCTTTTTCTCATAGTAGGTTTCTACCTGGGCCTCGATATGCATGTAGCTTGAGGAGTGCAAAAATAATCGCTCACTTAAAAGTAATGAAATCGAGAACAGCACTTACTAGATTCAACCATCTACATACGAGGTCCGTACCTGCTTCCTACGTTCCTCAAACATGGGAAATATCAAATTTTACTTGTACCTTAAAGGGAGCGCGCCCGCAGTGGTCATGGCGTGCATGCACCGCCGGGCGGGGGAGTCGCTCGAAGGATCCGGGGGCACAGTTTATCCATGATTTCATTCTTTGTTTTAGAGGGCTCTCCTTAAGAAATATTTTGACAGACCCTACCCCCTCATCTTTCTTTTCGTCCCCCACGGGGCGGTCTTCTAGGCTCACAGGGTCGATTCAAAGTTTCAAAACTACAAATTTAGCTAACTCTTATATACCTTACCTCGTTGGGGACATGCAAAGAAGGATCGAGAAAGAGAAACCACCGATACCACTAATCCAAATTTATCAAGAACAAGGTTAGCACACATATAACTACAACACAAAGATGCAAAGAACAATACCGTCCCATTAATATCAAAGAAACCGAAATTTGTTTAGGTACAGAAGGAAATAAATTCAGCCAGGCGGTAGCTTATCTATGAGAAGAGATGTGGTGGCTATAGGCCTTCCGAAATGTGTTACAATGAGGCTCCAAAGTTTGGTTTATTGTTGAGAAACAATGGATAAATCTTAAATATCCAAAAATCTTAACCTTAGGAGACAGCCACCAAAATTATGGGCTCGCTTTGGGTAAATTGATACATCAACTTCGTGACGTAAATTTGCATATGGGACTGCTTGATGCACTCAATACCTTATTAGAAATATCTATTCTCTCTCGTTTTCCAAAAGGTTTCTTTATGGCCCTCAAAACAGCCTTAAGTTCAAGACCAAAACTTCAAAATAGTAAATCGTGCTACAATTAAGAAAAATAAAACAAAGAAACAATGTTGGGGCTCTATGTGAATAAGAGACTACCAATATCCACCCTAGATCAAATCGCAGAAAATCAATTTTTTCACATGCATAAAAGTGATTCATGCGAATGCCTAGCTTAATTTGGCGAGCGATGAGGAGCAACCATGGTTCAAGTATTTCAGTTCCGTACTCACCATCGTAAGCAACCATAAATCTTAGATGCTAGCCCGTACCGTACCCTCACTTCCGCAGCGAACCTATTTTTCATGTCAACTTCAGACCTATGTGATCTAAAACCAAGAGAGAAGAGTGTTCTATCAATATGTCTAAAATGAGGTATGAACTTGTATTTATAGTCTCCCAATGGGTCTACTGCTTAGGGTTGACTCCGATTCAATATGCACATGGTATAGGCCACTGAACCTAATTTATATGAGTGGAAGTTCATAAATTCAAAAACACACTTCTTCTTATCCAAATGAGGATATTTAGGCTTATTTTGGTCATCTCTGGTAATAGGAATTAATGCAATAATAATTCTATCATTTGAGCTTTCCAAGGTGGAATTTGACCCTAGTTTCAAAATTAACACTTCCTCTCAACTAGAAGACCCACTTGCCAATATCTATTTAAGCGATCATCACATCATCCGCTATGATGTCATCATGCTGTGACTATCTCAAGTATATTTCCATCATTCCAAATCATAAAATGTTTCTCCATATCTTTATCCATCCTTTCTTTATACTATAATATCTTTGATTTTTCCACAAGCTATATGTTACTACTCAACTATAAACAATAATTTTTCCATTTAGTAAGAGCATATGCCACTACCCTTTATTATTCGTACTATTTATCCTAATCATTATGATACTACTGAATACGATGAGCGACTTATGACCGCATCATCATCAAAGACATATCATCAAGGAGCACATCCAACTTGGGACCAATGGGAGCCACGTGAATAATTGAATCTCAAGGAAGCAGTACTACTATGACCCTTTATCAAGCAATAGAATATCCAAACAGCAGAGGTCATATCTCAAACTTCAACGTTCATGAGCTCATTTCAAACCCTGAATCACATAGGGTTATATCAATCAATCTCATTTCCACCCATCTTCCCATAAAAGAATCTAAGTAGTCATGTGGTAGAAGACCTGCATCATAACACAACTTGGATGAGAGTACCAATTAACAAGAGTGTAGTAACATCAAAGGCTCACTTCAACCCGTTGGCTAGATGAGGTACAATCTGACAAGCCCGCACTGTGAGTATGATGCCAACTGGCCATACCGTACAGACCCGAGACACAACATCTTTTGACCTTTATAAACATAGGGAGAACATCTTCCCGACCCTATGAAGAGAGGGGAGCAACACTTCCGACCCTACAAGATAACAGTGGAGCAATGATTCAAACTCGGGTACCACAAGAAATAACCTTACATTGTTCAAAGATCCTCAAACCTCAGGAGCCCTTCATCTTGGCACCCACATACCTCGGGAGCTTCAACAGGGGAAGAGTTGACGTCGAGTGTCGTCAATCATCGATTATCTTTACAAATCATCAACATATCATTTGACTAAATAATTATGTATCAATATAGCTATCTACCACAAAATAAAATAAAATACCACAAGAACATACAATTGCACCAAAAGGATACCATATTGATCTCTCCTCTCAAGGAGGTGCTGCACTCATAAGTGCCCACGTTGTCTCATACAAATCGCACCGCTCAATATACAGAGATATTCCAGCTCCACCATATATATGGGATTTCAGTGCTAACATGATCTCACTTTCTTTGCTGCTAATGTATTCATGTCATATCTGGGACCATTTAGACACCTTTTGTTTTCTTCATCTCTGCTCACAACTAGCTATG
This sequence comes from Pinus albicaulis, assembly GCA_034641835.2. Classification (NCBI taxonomy): domain Eukaryota; kingdom Viridiplantae; phylum Streptophyta; class Pinopsida; order Pinales; family Pinaceae; genus Pinus; species Pinus albicaulis. The sequence continues at coordinate 47,429 of JAXQQM020088402.1, forward strand.
CTAGCAACATCGTATTCAACTCGTGTCATGTTATGGACTTTTCATCTAAGATATCATGGAAAATATCATACTGTGCTAACATCTAAATGTTTCCCACTGGCTACACAATTCTAAATATCAACAATACATCCATGCAATCATATATCGTATAAAAATATCTTAGATCAAGATTTGATCATCTTATACAACATCTCAAACTGTTTTAAATGAAGGATCTCAATCATGAACTCATTTAGGACTTATGCACATTGTATATATATACGAAATGATGTTCAAAGCGCAAACACCCAATGCTCAATCATTCGTCGGATGCCATGTCAATTTCAAGAAAACATTAAACTTCAAATCGCAGTGTCTAAGTGATTTGAATTTCAACTTTCCAAAATTTCTTCAATAACCTCTCAAAGAAATTATATTTTCCCAACTTTTAGAAATCAAATAAAATACGTTATGATTCATTATTTTTAAGCTACAGGCTTTTCTCTTACTTTCTGGATCATCATAGGCTTGCTTTCCGTCAAGACAGACTGTAAGATAAAACAAAAACTAAAATAAAATCTATACTCTTGGAGTACTTTTCTAAAGTAGATATTTGGACTGTCACATCATCCTACCATATAATCGCTAACATAAACATACATGGAGGGCCCAGAGCTTGTTTACAAATGCTCACGCAACCATAGCAATTTACTAAACTATCATGCTCAACTCTTCATAAATATATATTGTGCAACAAGACATACCAAATCATTTTATGAAAGTTTAGAATCCACATTAATACTATTATCAAAGACATCAATATCTCGTTGTCAGCTAGGATTAAAGACAGTAGAGTTCTCACTAATCATGCAATATCAACTGTTTTCATTTCATGATCATAATACAATTCATTTCTCCGTCATTAGATGTAAATACACATAACAAGGATAAGTTATGTAGGTTTCATCTTCATACCGAATCACAAATCGTCAGCTAACATTTAACCATTGTGCTAAGAACAAGGAGGCCAATACAAAACTATTTTTCCAAATACCTACATAAGTCATTGGAAGTCACTATTTTTACATATAAATTTTTTCAAGGAAAATATCAATCAACAATTAAAACTATTAATTATTAGGTCAACCAAAATTTTCTTATCGTAGATAGTATTCATAATCTAAACATTTCAGCCTATCAAGTCAAAGTTCTGTGTTGCCTTTTCAAGTATCAAAGCGAAACTTCAAACACTCGCTCATCTACATTGCTACAAAATTGGCAAAGCAACTTCAGACAGTAAATTTTAAAACATATTAACATATATAAAGGAATGTCTCTAGTCAGCTTGCAATCACAAGTTCACTTTCATATTCATATTATAGAAAACATTCAAATTTTCGCTCGCGCATCTTTTCTTTATTTTCATTTCCTCATATGTAGGACCCATATCCCTCTGTGAATACATGATTTCATTAATAAAACTTCGCTTTTGTGTCTCCGTAGGCACAGTCTTCACCTTCTCAACAGAATGGAGATTGTAATGCATACTTTCAAGATGTTATTAAAGTAGTGATTTCTATTTCAAATTATCAAACCTTGATCAGAATCGACTCAGGCCTTGGTCACACCCATGAGCTTGCAGGCTCGTGCGATTGGGAAGCTGCTAACCTAACCTCCGTAGGCTTTTCCATGATTGAGGCTTAGAGAAAGGGAAACTTCCTCTTCCTCATATCATACCTTTGTCATAGATCATCAATGTCGTATACCTATCCATAAATCATATTTTACTAAAGAAAATATACATATGATGCAAATGACAAAGAAAGCATCTTAAGGAGATGTCTTCCGCATGGACACTTTAGTCATCTTCAATTATTTCATTAATATGAATAAAATAATTTTCATGCATCACAGAAGATTTGTTAGACTGTAAAATCAGACGATACCATCATGGTCATAACACAATATCAACTACTATACCATTATTATTAAATACCTCTTTGTCAAGGGCAGAGCTTGAGATAGCATAAGTATACTTAACAATCATGATCACATGTATACCCTATGTCACATAAATTCCAATTCCAGTACTGGAAAATAGCACTAATAAGGGTAGATAACATGCATGACATCAAACTTAAAGATAATGAATTAAGAAGACTACTTTACCATAAATTCATCTAGTTAGTAACTAATTTTACCATATGCCATAGTTATCAAAAACATAATCATATAATAAGAGATCTAGATATCATCCCATAGTTATATTATGGTTACTATGCTTATAGGACTGCTTTGCCTATTCATTAAAAAACAAGTGGGTGAGAACTCTTCCATATTTTCATCATGCCTACTACAAGCAGCTTATTAATACCATTATATATAGAATCAATGAGGTACTATAAATGAGATCCATCATGTCGTATGCATGTTGCATATCAAGAGTATCATTAATTAGAGCGACAAAGCAACTTTGTTCATATGTCCAAAAACAACAAATGTTAGCCAAACATAAATTTGTTCTATTATATCAAAGATCAACATTTATGGCCTCCTAGAATCAAGAATTTCATTATGTATAATACTTTTTCATCATCAAGGCACTATTTTCATTACAAGAACCATGGATCCAAATTACTTTTCATATGCATGTATGACCATTTATAAAGAGACATTATCAACATACCTAATGCTAAATTGTCATTCAATATAACATTGAAATGATTGCGCTACAATTGTAGTATTCGGGAACACCGACACCTTTTCATAGGAAGTTTGTAGTACTTGTCATATTATCCATTTAGAGTGTAGTGCCTCGCTTGTTGATGGAAATCGATCCTTCATACTTTATTCGTCAGAGACCTTAGGTTGAGGATCCTAACACATGACTTATTATTAGTGATTTGATGGTTATGTATGTCTTTATTGACATTTACGATGATTGTGAAACAAATGATACAATGTTCCCATTTCCATATCATGATGACAGATTTGCGGATGCGGCGTTTTCATTGATGTTGCCGTATGATGATGCCTTTGTGATATGTATTACCACGTTATGATGATGATAGTTGTGATGGATGTGTTCACTTACATTACTCGTCTGCTTACAAACAACGGCGATGACTATGTCATGTTGATGATTTTGTTATGAAAAATGACTAATACCAAGAAACTTGGTGACCGATGACGAGTATACAGTAATGCCAAGAGGCACTCTTGGGATATGATGAGTCAAGAAGACCGTTTGGTAGGAATTAATATTTTTTCTTGAAATTATAAGTTCGGGGCTTTTGGAACTTGATATATATATATATATATATATATATATATTTCGATGATATGTTGTCATATGAACATGTTGTTGTTTGGCTTAATGACTCACATATGGGCAGTGATGGGGATGGCACTGGATGAAAACATGCAGGGGTGTATTGTTGTCTTTGATCTCACCCACCAGCCTCCCGCTGCGACTTAGGTTGAAAGGTTGCCACCTTTCACTCAAAGACCCAAATGTTGTGTGAGGGCAGTCTCAAATTTGGTTCGCTCACTAGGATTTTCTAGGGCGCGTATCAAGGCGTACCCTGTATCCTGACCATTAGTCTCACTATAGAGAACACATGTTAATAGGGTTCGTCGTTGCACACATAATTTTCCCTCGTAACCACTAGATGCTCGGGCGGGCATGGTGGCACCTTGGAATTTCGAAGAGAAATTATTAAGGGCACGAAGCGAACTTGGTACCTTTTGGCACTGTAAAATAATTTTTAGCATGACACCTCGGGAACTTCGAATGGAAGTTCTTTAAGGGAATAACCAAATTGACACCTCGACATCATTAAAGAATCATTAAACAGTAATTCAATATATGAAATCATTCATCCAGTCCATGACATGATAGAACCAAAGGAATTAAATCAAGAATAAAAACTTAGGTAAGGAGGAATATGAAAAGATAAAATATTTCATTTATGATAACTCTACTCTTTCTTGTTAAACAAACACATGGATATGTAAACACAGAATTGAACTAGGGAAAAAGGGGGAAGGAGGACAGAGAGTTAAGTGTAAATATTTATTAAGAACTTCATAGCAAGAGAGTGGTAAGTAAAATAAGATTAATAAATTAAATTTGAGAAATTTAGAGAACTCTGCAAAAGAGCCAAGAATACCTGTACCAAATGCAAATTGAGGAAGTTAGGGGACCAAATCAGACACTTATCAATTAACCCAGAATAAACAAATTAATGATAGAAAAGGGGAAATCAAGAGACAACTAGGAGAAGAAATAGGAAGTTTTTGTTGCTGAGGAAAATTATTATTTTAAACACACTTAAGGTACTATTTCTGAGAGTTCTATGAAAGGATGACATGTGGGTGAACACCCCACCCGTGTTAATAAAGAATAATTATTTAGCATGAAGTTCTCCATGTCACCTATGAAACATTCTATAAAAGAAAGGGTGCGAAGGAAAAGGACTTTTGTTTTTACCTCCCATCAAGTGACGGAGGAGACTATGTCAAATTAGAGTGTTATGAGCCAGGAAGTGGAGTTTGGGGGATATAGTGTTACAGAGAGGGACTGAGCGAAGAGAGGCTCACTCTATCAGCCTAGTATTTTCTTTATTGTACAACCCTATTGCATAAGCCCAAACCACAGAAGGAGAGTACCAATATAGGTCGAGGTTACCCCATGAGTCACTAACATTCGGGGCCTTGCCACCACAACAATGGCGTGTATGGTGACATATGAGCCCGGGTTAGCGTAAGTGGTTGAGGTAATTCAAGGATTTCGCTCTTAAGGGTGAACGGTAAATGAAAGAATTGTATTGTGTTTTGTTATATGATGCTTCATTGTATTGATGATCAATAATAAATGGATTTATATGTTGAAGTTAATTTCATGGATTTGAGTATAAAATGATTTTTATTTAGATTTCAGTTTTAACCCAATATTTGAAAGTAAAAAAAAAAAAAAAATTTAAAGTTTGTATTCATTCAGAAATATAGTTGGCCCCGCACTTGGCATTTATATGGTGTTCAACTCTACAACCTAGGCCTACAAAGTATTAAGGTTTTCTTGTATTTTTAGACATGGGAAAACAATACGTAAAGGCTATTATGTTACTACACAAATCGATAGTAAACACAAATTTTTAATCATACAACGTTACAGCAATTTGAAAAAAATCATAAATCATATGATACTGAAAAGACCGTATTTTAGAAAATATCATCCTCACAGTATCTTAAATAGTCAATATAACAAATTTAGAAGCATATTTGGTCCGCTCTAACTATGAACAAATTATTTATATCAGGCTCCTTTCTTATCAATCACAAAAGAAACCAAAAGGACCCCAAAATTATAGTAACAACACACTCAAGCAAATATTTTATTTAAAATTATATTTTAAATATTTTAACTATAATTATGTTTTTTTTATTAATATTTAAACACAAATAATAAATATTTCCAGTTGCTTTTTCTTTCTGTATATATAAAATTATTCTCACCCCTGCAAACAAATTTAATAATAATCTTATCGGAGAAAACAAATTTCAGAATAAGGAATTATTGGAGGAAATTACATACTTGCTTGCTTATTCCATAGCATAAAAAATAAATTCTGATCCAGTTCAGATGGCATGGAGCTATTGAGATTTTAAGCGTACTCGGGCTTTCACTTTCAATTCTCTTATGCTAACGAAATTGTGCACAGTGACAAGTCTTGGACTAGATGGCCAATGCAAGTCTCCTTGGAATCAAATTGTCGTTTATGTGACTTTTTCAACGAAGTGTACATAAAATAATGCAATTTAAAACACAGCTCAATAAAGCTGAAATGCTGCAGCAGATTTGACCTGAGAATTGAAATCCCTATTAGCAAGCTCTTACGTACACAAATATCAGATATCAACACCTTAGTTGGCAATTGAGTCGCTATTAAGCTCAACAAGATGCTACGTATTAACCGATAAATGAGGAGGCACCCAGTCCTCACATAACAGCCCATGAAATGAAAATCAGGAGACAGGGCCTACTCATATAAACAGTGATTAAGCCACCATCAGCCCCACTTGGTAAAATAAATATACCCAACATCAAATAAAATAAAACATGCTAGGTTAAACCTAGTGACACAATATCATTTGTTTTGGTTTTTGTTCAATCATTGTTGTTTAGTATATGAGACATACACGTAAGCAACTTGCAACTGTTACAAGCTATGTCCATTAGAGGAGAGGAATAACAGGAAGTCTTACATGGAACAAATTGATGAGAGATGATGCGCTCAGATGGGAGCTAGTGGACAATATGAATTAGAACTCGGTCCTTTTGCCGAGAGGCAAGTTTAGAGCATGTTTAGAGCATTTGTTTCTGATACCTTTGAAAATAAGTCGTTGATTGAATTTCTGAGAGGAAAACAAAGTGACCGTAAGTTTAGAAAAGTTGCTTAAAGCACGAAGAAGTATATCTGCTTATGCTTAAGTATCTGTCCATGTAATTCTTATTTCCTGCTTCGTTGTTCAAGCAATCGTTTTTCGTCTATGGATGTGATGTAGTTATCAGGGAAGTGGCATTGGCGCGCGGAAAACTGCTAGTGACGGTGAAGATAGTCTCACACATTCATTTTTTTTCATTGACTTAAGATAAGGACTACAAGCAAAATTGACCAAGATCCAGTGATCAAGATTTAAAGCGAGGTAAGAAATGAAATAGAAGTAAATAGATGTTGAAACAGGAAATCCACCTGGACAATCAACATAATTGTATTGATATATAAGAACGTTCGCTGCCGATGAAGAGCGTAAATTCTAATCATTTAAAGGAAAGAATAATGATTCACTATTTATGGTGAGTATTTTAAGATATTTTTTTAAGACAAAATAAAAATCTTTTGTCTTAAAAAGTCAATTTTTATTTTGAACGTATTTTATGGCTGTAACTTATTATCAATTGAATTGTCTTAAAGATAAAATTTAAGACAAAAATATTTAAGACAAAAAATAGTTTTAGATAAAATTTATATTTAAGACAAAAACAATTTGAGACAAAAAATGATTAAGACAAAACAATTGAGATAAAATTTTTAAGATAAAAGTATTTTAAGACAAAACTTTATATTTAAGATAAAATATTTAGACAAAACATTTAATAAAACTTTATATTTAAGACAAAGCACTTAAACTGAATAAAATAATTTGACAAAAATATTTAAGACAAATTTTTTTATTTAAGACAAAAGCACTTTGAGACAAAAATATTTAATAAAACTTATATTTAAGATAATGGCGACTTAAGACAATGACAATTAAGAAAACCCATTTAAGATAGTTAGCAATTAAGATAGAATCATTAGCATTCAGAAGTTTTATTGAATATCTGATATATGAATAATCATATTTTTTATTTTTAAAAATAGATATTCAAACCACGAAATTGATCATGTCGCGATATTTATTTCTTTAATAGCTTATATTTTTTTTTTTTCATTAATACCACATTCTAAAAATATAACAAAAAAATAGATAAAAATATCAATTTTGTTGTTGCACCAAGGGATTTTGAAATTTGAATCTCATGTTTTAACATAATATCACTTCATCACAAAGTGATTGTCAATTGAGTTACATTCCATGAACTAAATTGTTTATTTTTTAAATATGTGCAAAATTTTAAACTAGCAATTGCAATTGAAGATGTTGCAACGAAACACTATAAGGCATGAAATAGTGAAGAATCTTAACATAAGAAATCATTGAATGATAAAAATTAGTAAACAAAACACCATTCAAAAAATATTCAACAATAATACCATTAGGTACAAGGGATGAAAATTTCATTTTCAAATAGTAAACTGGTATTTGACATTCACCTATGAAACATCGTATTATCTTAAAAATTATGTACAATAATATAAATAGATTGTTGTGTATAGAAATGATGCACGGAGTGAGTTGCTGAGGAAGTATCGCTCAAGGAAGGAGAATGCAGTTGTCCTTGAGGGAGACAAGTTGCCGCCTATGATAGGGTTGTTAGCGAAATTTTTGCGAGTTGCTCTTTGTGTGCCAAACCTTGATCTTGGTCACAACCATCAATCGTCGGCCAATGACGTTCGCAGCTTGGTCTCGCTAGTCGAATGCCTATGATAGATGTGGTGAAGGATGACTATTTCAGCTCGGTCGCGCGGCCAATTTGAGACATCAGTGATTGAAGTCATGACATTTTACTTATAAAACTTTGTATTAGCCCTGCTTAAACAATTATTTGAGATTCTCATCTTCGTAAAATATTCAAATTACCAAGCACTTTCCAACTAAAGAACAACAAACAAGCGTCGATAATTAATTTTTAATTGAACCAAGAGCTTGAGTATATCCGATATGAATGAATTGAAATGAATTACACACAAAACATATAAGAGCAAGAATAACTACCATATGAGAAACATAATTTTTTAATGAGATCACCTGATATCTTCCGATAATTTGAGGATTTTCCAAAATTTCGGTAAGGTATGTTTCTACGATGGCCTAAAAACAAGACATTATAGCTACGAACTTGATTTTACAAAATGAATTACTAAACTCAAGAAAACTTTATTATGAATGATTATCGTGTGATCTCAGATGTGTGTGTGCTTACTATATAAGAAAATAAAAATGTTCATGAAATTCCCCATGAAAGTGATAACGACGATTTCGTTTGTTGTTCCAAAGGTTATTCTACCTGTAGTTGTGGGATAGTTGCATCATGACTAAACCATATTCAACAAATAATATTGCATCACCTACATTTTATGACATATTTTTATGTGCAATTGTATGGTCTCATGATTCTAATTGTGAAATATGGCCATTCAACTGGATGTTAGCCAATTTTTTCCATAGGTATAACATACCTAATTTTTACCCCTCCTAGGGTTGTCTTACCCATGATCATACAATCAAGGATAACCATAATCAAAGTACTGAATGCTTCTTTCAGAGTTTAAAACACCTTTTGAAGAAAACAAATAAATAAAGAAAATGTTTTCACAATTTAGTTAGAAAACAACTAACAACCCTCTTTAGGTGGAAAATTTAACCAATTGAAAGAAGTAGAAAACTCAAGGTATTACGGTAGGGATAAACTGGTACACCGCAATTGCCGACGCAACAAGAACTTTTTCTCGACACAATAAGAAATTATTTGCAAACTAGAAATATCATATAATGGCAAAAGTGCATACAATAAGAAACCAGTAAATCAAACTAATAATAATAACAACCAACACTCCAAACTGCTTTCTAAAATATACATACACCCACAATAAATCCCATCAAGCTTACAATTATCGTCTTAATTAAACTTAATAACAACTAACAAGCCAACATGCTACAATTTATTGAGTCACCTTCAAATAAATTAGTAATTATTTCATGAATGTACATTTGTTTGTAATTTGTTTAAAAGGTTGAAATTCTTCAAGAGGGTATACAGAATATATCCAAGAGTTAAAAATTGAAATTTTTCTCACCTCCACAAGGTATCATCACACCCGGATAGTGACAAAATATGCCTAAACCCTCACCTAAGTTTCAAATGGCACTTCAACACAATAACATACTAAAACAATGCTAAGGAGTTTTGTCTATCGCTAAATAGTTGTAATTCAGGAACATATGACATCATCACAGAAGAAAAATTCAAACATACACGAGTTCAAAAAATCCAAGATAAGTAAGATTATAAAAATTCCCCGCAAAGATTTTTTTTCAAAATCGAGACATGTTTATTTTAAGGCCAAGGGTTTTTGAAGTAGCCGAATTACTGCCATAAAAACATACAATTTGTACCGAAATCATTTATTTTAATTTTTATTTTATCTTATACATATTAAAAAAAATAGAAGAACCCTAAATATATGTGGAGTGGATTGAAGCCGAATATCTTTTTGTTGATAGTATTGTCATTATTTTCGCCGCCAACACGATTGTAAAACCATTTCAAAACACTATTTTATGACAAACATATGGTTCTCATTATAATTCTTTGCTTGAAGCGTATTGTGAACAATTTTATTTCTTCGTTCATTTTAAAACTACAGAACCTCACATATTTTTCTATAAACTTTGAGTTAAATCACATCATATAAAAGTTTGAGTTCCCTTCTCTTAAGAACAAGTATCATGAATTAGCAATATTTATAGTATGTAACAAAATATGTGATTCGTCATTAAATTGCATAGTGAACAAACTCATTTTTAGGAAAATATTATGTCTTGTTTAAACTTGGTGCAGTAGTAGAGACCCCTAAAGCTAATTTTCATGTCATTATACTCACGTTTACTTTATATGAGTAGTGTTATGTGCTCAAACATTCAATACGGTGAAAGTATGTGATTTAAATAAAAGCAGGAATGTATTGGCATTGGACAAGTCACACTTCATTAAGATCTAATATTTATTAAGTCCATAAGTCCATGAAATCGTATATATATATATATATATATATATATATATATATATATATATATATATATATATATATATATATATATATATATATATATATATATATATATATATATATATATAAACCGATGGATATATATATATATATATATATATATATGAAGGCAAGATATTTAATATACAGAATGATCACATTGATTGATCTAGAAGGCACAAGGTATATATATAAATTATAATTAACAAAATTATGACATTTTAGTCACACTGATCTAATAATACTTAACCCATAAGTAAAAATTAGTTAACACTAACATATTTCCCAAGCTTAACCTTTAGGTGCAAGTATCATTACTATAATCCCCATCATTGCAATTAAGCACAATACAAAGTTCAACTAATTTGATATTGCATGATTTGGTGAAATGTCTGAAATGATACGATTTCAATTGGATATTTATAATCCTTATCATCTACCTAAAATGATGACCAATGTTGAGCAATATTTTGACCATGAAAAGTAATAACAAGTTTCTAATGAGATATCGAATAGTCTTTCGCCCAAATGCAGCTTCATACAAACTTGTTCAAAATTAGCATCCACCATGAATTACATTTTAACACAGGGGATTTTGAAGGCTATAATAATGAAAATAAAGGCATGAGGCTTCAATGGAATATTGTCCATAGAAATGCAGACATATTTTCAATATTACAAAGAGAGAACATGAAGATATTAATGTCTACAATGGTTAAATAACCAGAAAAAAAATCAGTATGTAATAACCATTAATATTTTAAATACCCTAAAGATAGTATCCAAGCTAAATATAATTCTAAAAACATATGAAAACACAAAGTAGACAAGCTCCACGGATACAGGTTCGCTTAGTTATTTGTGATTAATAGCCCACACCAGAAACACCAAGGTGGCACCTATAAATTAAACTATCACATTTGGTTTATAAAATCATTGCACCTTTAATTATCCAAGGGGTAACAGAAAAGATATTCGTCAAAATAGATTAGCATGAACAATTCAAAGATTGAGTTACAAAGAGTTTGATATGATTCAAACAGATGATTAAATGCAAGAGGAAAACATACATATAGTAATCAATGTTGGTTTAACTAAAGGTCATGGGCAGTAGGTATGTTTACATACATCAGTAGATTCGATACCTACCTTATATTAATGGTTGAAAACAACAACAAAGGTTATGGTATTGTTATCAACGAATATTGCACCTCACCTAAGAAAAGATTCAAGTATACCAGAGGTAGGATGTATAATGCTATTGCAATTTCCAAGATCAACATCGCGCTCAATTAATTGCAGAATCAAATATATAGTATGGTTGCAGCTATCAAAAGTTAGAATGATTATACAAGCATATTAGATATATCTTAAAAGCAGATCATACAAATTGTGATAATAAATAATTTATGTATTTAATAACAATACTAAAGTAGCCACCCTAGAGTTGTAATATAAATGAATACTGTATGCTGTTAGTTCTCAAATGATAAGAAAACTCTTTCACTTCTTTGAAAGTGATCAAGATCTTGAAAGAGTAATTATTATAAAACCAAGCTGCACAAAGTACCAACTCGAATGAAATAATTGATAAAAGTCAATGAAACAAGATAGTGATATATAATATAATACTAATAGATTTAGATGAACAATAAAGTCATATTAGAACAATTCTTGAGTCTAGAGCTCATGTAAACAGAGGATGATGACCTAAGAATATGGATTTAAAATATGTCAAACCCAAGGATTACTTGGAGGCGATTATTTCTAGGTTAAACTGTATCCACCAAGAATTGCAACAAGAATTTTTGAGGATTAGAGTGTCCTTCAACATCTTAATATAAAAATTAATAAAGAACAATAAAGAATGCTTGTTTCATCCTTTCATCTTGGGATAGTAAATCCCCTCACATGACAGTCTATCGCTTTTCTTACTAGTTATTAGTAGTTATATAGTTTTACCAAAGACTTTTCCCCAAAGCGTCATAATTATGTTGTCTTGTGTGTTCTTCACCTAGTTACCATCCTTTAAAACATGATCACACCTTTACTATAAAAAAAAAAATATAAACATGCTCTGGCATAGTAGTGTTTTTGAATGCTGTCACCATAAGTGATTTGAAACACCCAGGACATGTTGGATAGAACCAAAATGATCACATAGATTATTTATATTTAAACATATATATATATATATATATATATATATATATATATATATATATATATATTTCTTAAAGATACTTTTTACATCATTGTGTGAATCACATAATACTGTAAATTTTGTTGACCTCACGATGGGTAAGAAGAGAGAACATGCAATGGCTTATTCTTCAAACATATGCGCAGTAGAGACGGAACTACAAAGGAGCAGTTTTGAGTTATTTTGCAGGATTGCGTGAGAGCAATGATGATTAGATACATCAATTACAATGGCAATGTCTTCTTAGGTTCAAATATGTGACATCTAGGTGAAATTCAAAAGGATTATTACTTATTTTGGGTAGGTTGAGGCTGAGTGCTAACTTTTGGAGCCTATCACATTTGGTATATTTTGTATAGCTTTATTATTCTTTTTTTAATCATATACCCATATTAGCTGATTCCCATGTTAAACATATCCGCTATGTGTGAGTCTGTCGAAGAGCCATTTCAACACCAAAAGAAACCTAACAAAGAAGTATATTTGAGATTAACCTAAGAAGAATTGATGCACCTTAACGTAGGCTCCGCCCAGGGACACAAGTGTGAGCCACTGTCACTCACAAATTGTATATCCTTTCGTGAGACATTACAATATAGATGTTAAACACATATAACTATGATGAGATTTTAATTTCATATGAAATCAATTGTGTTAACATACGTAATAAATAAAACACTTACAAGTGCCTATTTTGTTAACTTACTTGAGGATGGTTTTTGAGTAGAACTAAGGTATCCCATAGTCCACACCGTTACAAATGAAGATTGATGTAATGTATTAGCATATCCACATATTATACATTTTAATGATGCTATGTTCACATATTGGCACCAAGAATGATATAAAGGACACTATGGGGTTTCGTTTGTCAAAGCATGCACCCATATTCACACATCATTCTAAATTTATATGAGGTAACTTAAGTACACATGAATAAGTAGGTTTATATGTCACTTACATAAAGGGAGCCACAATGGATGGAAGGATAAGCCAAGTTTGTGCTTTAAATATTTCCAGCCCCTAATGGACAAACACTAGGGAGAAATTTTCATTTAAAAATTGAGGATACTTACAAAATGAGGATATCAAGAGTTTATAGAGGTGAAAACACATGCATCCTTATCTTCCCTTCCTTTCCTACTCTAAGGACTTCGCCAAGTCCATTATTAAGAGGTGCGTAGTGCCTCACTATGGCTGATGGACATTGATTCTTCATACTTTAAGTTCACAGGACCGTGTTGAGTGATCCTAACACATGACTCTATTATTAGTGGACTTAGATGGTTATGTATGTCTTTATTGATACTATGATGATGTAGCATTAATGGACAGTGTACGTTTTGGTTGATACCGCGACGATGATAGATTTTATGATAGACATGTTTTCTATTGATGTTACGAAGGATGATGCCTTTGATGGATATGTATTTTCTATCGACGTTATGATGATGATATGTTGTGATGAATGTCTACCATTATCGTTCACGTATAAACGGCGTGATGACCGCGTCATGTTGATGATTTTTTTACGAAGATGACTAACACCAAGAAACTTGGTGATCAAGGATTATTGAGTATTACAGAAGGCCGCAGGCAATTTTACGCGAAGGAGCGAAAATATCCGTTTTATAATTAATATTTTGTCTTTGAAATTATAAGTTCGTACTTTGAACCTGACATTCATATACATATACTTCGACGATATGTCAGTCGTGGTCATGGTGAAATAATGTTAGTTGCTTGGCTTAATGACTTCACACAGTAAAGAAGGTTGTACAATTCATATGGAACAAATAAGGGAGGGTGGAACAATGTCCTATCTCACTCATTAGCTCTCACCATGACTTAGCCGAGGGCACAGCGACTTTCTCGCCTTGAAGATCACGAAGTGTTGGAGTACAGGGTCCAAATTTGGTTCGGGCTTACCAGGATTTTCTAGGGGTTACATCACAAGTGGATTCTTTGATCCTCAGCACCATTAGTCTCATCATAGCAGCAATACATGACATGACAGGCCCTTGCCGTCGTACACATAATTTCCCCTTGTAACCACCGGATGCTTGAAGGGCATGGTGGCACCTTGGAATTTTAACATAGAAATTTCGAAGGGCACGACCGTACTTGGTACCCTTGCACCAAACAATTTTTAGGCATGGTACCGAACCCCGAAGTCGTGTTTTTAAGAACACCAACTGGACAATTTCGACATCATTAAAGTGAAATTCACAAATATAATCAATATATGAAAACTAAATTAATTCATATCTGAAAGGACATATGAATGGGGAACCAAAGGAATTAAATTTAAGAATAAAACTTAGGTAGTAAGGAGGAATATGAAAAGATAAAATATTTTACCATGATAACTTCACCCTTTCTTGTTAAACAAAATATTATGATATGTATATAAGTAATTTAATTAGGAAAAAAGGGGAAGGAGGGACATAGATTGCCACTTATTAAAAACTTCATTAAGAAAGAAAAAGAGGGTGGTAAAATAAGATTAATAAATTAAAATTTGAGAAATTTAGAGAACTTCCATGTGGCAAGAGCAACATAAGAATATTCATCATAAATGCAAATTGAGGAAGTTTATACCAAACCCCTAGGACTTATCAATTAACCCAGAATAAACACAAATTATGATAGAAAAGGGGAAATCAAGAGACAACTAGGAGAAGAAATAGAAGTTTGTTGGGTTGAGGAAAATTATTATTTAAATGAATAATTAAGTAAATTATTTTGGAGAGTTTTGATGAGAGGATGACACATGGTAAGAACAATCAAATTTTGGGTTAATAAAATAATTATTTACAATGAAGTTCCAAGTGTCAATGGTGAAACATTATATAAAAGACATGGGTACAAAGTGAAAAGGACTTTTTGTTTTACCTACTGGATGGAGGAGATTATGTCAAATTAGGAGTGGCGGCAGGAGTTACAGTGAGTTTGGTGTGATTGAGTGTTACAGAGAGGGACTTCTGAGTCAAGAGAGGTTTCACTCTCTATCACCAGCATTTTCTTTTGCTGGGGTGGAACCCTGTCATGTTCGGGGTCTGTGAAGGAGAGTACCCACAGAGTAGGTCGGGAGGTTAATTTCATGAGTCACTACATTCGGCTCACATGAAAACACCAGTGGAAGGTAGTATGCATACATGTGAGCCTAAGTAGCGGTGTTGA
This sequence comes from Pinus albicaulis, assembly GCA_034641835.2. NCBI lineage: Eukaryota > Viridiplantae > Streptophyta > Pinopsida > Pinales > Pinaceae > Pinus > Pinus albicaulis. The sequence goes on from JAXQQM020088402.1 coordinate 63,290, forward strand.
GTGTTTGCTGGATTCTCGTTCAAGGTGAACGAACGTGTTAATTGTATTGTGTTTTGTTACATGATGCTCTACTGTGCCTATGATCAATAATAAATGGATTTATATGTTGAAGTTAATTTGCGTGATTTTGAGTATAAGGATTTTATTTTTACCGAGTTTTGAATCGGTATGATTATGTTTGTTTAAAAAAAAAAAAAAAAAAAATTAAAGCCTAGCATATCTATCTAGTAAAACATAGGGTTGGTTCCAAAAGAAGAGCCTATTCCGAAAGTGTAAAGCAGATATTCTCTTTCCGCACTAGTGCCAGATCTCGACACGAAAACCACTTATCAAGAAGTTAGAAGAATCCAAATACTCATATATATATATATATATATATATATATATATATATATATATATATATCTTATTTCTTATAATGCCTTTATGTCTTTACTTTGTTTAGATATATATATATGATTATTTTTTTTATTTATTACTATGATTCTCGTATATATATACGCAAGAATCAAGAGTAATAGTCAAAACAATAATCATATGTATATGTATAAACAAACGAATATATAAAGGAGCATTATAAGTCAAAACATTTCTTCTTCAATGAGAGGTGATCTTCACCCTCGTACCAACATCAAAGAGCCATAATTGTCCATCGTCCTACAAAAATGTTTCTTCCACAAACTAGGCCTACTAGAAACTATCCCATCTCGGAAATGTTCGAATTTTTTCACAAGTGCTTTTGAACATCTTGATTTTGACCATGTTAGGGTTTCTCTTAGAATTCAAATATTTACCATAAACTCGTTTCTTTCAATTGACTTATAATATCCATCAAACCCTAATGCACAAATATCATAAGGTTTTATCTAAACCCTATAATTATTTTAGATCTCCACCATCCACTTCTTTCCATCAATGGTTTCATCATAGGGGCGATCTTCATGAAATTTTATTTAGACCAACTTTAATACCATGTTAATTTTTCATAGGGATATACGTTCTTTGTTTTGATAATTTCATTTATTCATTAACACATTAAGTTCACTCCACAACATCAAAATATTATTTAAACTTACATAATTATTCATCATAATATGCAACTATGTAGAAAAAGAATAATAACATCATCATTTGTCATAACACAAACATAAAGGAAGAAGAAAGCATACACATAGAGACACTAGGATCAAATGAGACCAAGGAAAACCTACTATGGGGAAAACTCGCAAATTATTCTTTCAGACTATCATGAAATGATTCAAAAGAAATAGAGTACAACGATCCATATCTTCATATATGAAACTAACCAACAAACTACTGTTAACATTCCAACGAATCCAACCATGTATGTACTTTGAAATATGATTTCGAAAGAATGTACTAAATCATCGATTTAAATCTAATGCTAAACCTTTGTCAATGAAAGGCACCGAACATCAAATTATTTATTTTCAACAAGATGAGGAGGATTCATCCAGCGCGACCATAGGGTCTTAGTCACCCTTTAAGATATGAAAGTTGAAACGTGGGTCACAAATGAAATACAAAACTTAATCTATCAAATGCGATGAGTGACTTTTTTAGTAATATTACTTGATGTCAAATGAGACTTATGAAGATATGCGGCAATCGAGTTTTGGTTACATCGATGAGTCTAGGCGGTGGACCGGGGTTTGATATGACCTAAAAAACCATAAAATCCTTGGTCGATGCATAAAGGGACATTTAAGAATGAAGGCTATAGTCGCACTCATAAGCCGAGCAGCGGGAGCGCCCAAGGCAGAAATATTTCAGTTCGTGCTCACGACCGTGGCTAAAAACCTAAACCGCAGATACGCAGCCCTAAACCCTCCACTGAAACTCGCACAACCGTACCTTCCCCGATGAGCTTACACCGTGTGAGACAAAATTCAAGAGAGAAGAGTGTCTCATCAATGTCCAAATGAGATATAAGTTACTTGTATTTATAGTGTTCCAATGGGTCCACTTAAGCTGAAACGTCGATTCAATACGTACATGTGTATAGGGCCGTACCTAATCTAATGCAAAAGAGTGATCATAAATTCAAAAACAATTTTCTTATCCAAATGAGGTGATATTTAGGTCGATTTTGGTCTTTCTTAAAAGAGGAATTCGAAATGCAACTACAATTCTATCACCTGAGTTTTCCAAGGTGGAATTCTGGACCCTAGTTTGAAAATTAACAGAAAAAGTAGCGCTGAAAATTGCACTATTTTCATAGAGTCTAGCCCTCCCACATTTAAATATGTACCGTACAAGTGGTTTGAAGAATAATTTAGTTTCAGTTTCCATTTTGGAAGACCGTGCTACGATGTGATATTTAGGGCAAGGCTTTCCTTGGTCACATAGCCATGATATGAAGTGAAGCGTAACAGTCTTAAACACTTCTATAAATTGGATGTAGAAGACTTCTGATGCTTTGAGAACGAAATAAGAGAAGGTGAAAGCTAAGACATAGATGAATTGGGTATAGGCGGTTTGGTTGTCCATTTTCACTATGAGTCAATACCACAACAAATTTCTACAAGACTTCCTAAGGGCACACTAGAGCATCATGATGGAAAGCAAAGGTCAGTATACTAGGGAAGTAAACCAAATCTACCTTTCATGACAAGGATGGGGCTTTATAAAAGCATCTTGAAAGAGTTCACTCGTATGTAAGTAATTGGTTTTTACAACCTCTTAAAACCAAGAACATGTATTATGTGATATTTAGTAGACGATTTTCATGTATGTTGATATTTTTCCAGTAAAAGAACACCTTGGGTACTGTGAATGAAATACCAGCAGAGAAATACACATGCATGAAAGCATGTTCTTTGCTTATATCCAAGAGGCAGCAGCCAATGAGTTCAAGAAATTATGCACTGTGGCGAATTCGAAGGAGAGTTAATAGCACCCTACAACTCACAATGTATCGGCTGTTAAAAGGAAGAAAAGATTATCGTGGGAGTTGTGGCATGCGATGTTGCATGACTGTGGCCTACCATTGCACTTGTGGAAGCTAAAGGATGCAACACAATGATATATGTGCAAAACAGGAGTCCCCTACCCGCATTTTGATGATTATACCAAAAGAATATTTTTCAGAAGAAACTGGATTCGCACACTTCAGGATCTTTTGTTCATCACTTTAATGTAATGTTTCCAAGGATGCAAGGAAAGATAGAACTAAAGGCTAAGTTGGGAATATTTTTGGGGCATATTGATACACCCTACAAATTATCGAGTGTACTTCCATCTTCAGATGAAAATTGTTCATAGAGATTTGAAATTTAATGGTAGGAAGGCCACAGAATTTCCTTGAGAGGGGGATTTAGTTGCATGAAGATGAGGAGTTTAGCTCCAAAAGGAAGAATTTAAAAATGTTGTGGAGAAGCCATACAGAGGAGAAGAAGAGCAGAAGCACCCAACGATGTAAAGCGTCCAGATATGGAAGGAAGCATACCATAGAATATTACAACAGATGTATGATTCTAGAGAGAATGTGAGCACCTACATCACAACGTATGCAAGAGGTCACCGTATCGTACACCGTAACATGTGGTTTGATGAGTGAGAGGCAGGAGGATTTCCAGCCATCCCCATTTATGAAGAAATATAACAACTAGTATGTTGACATGGTAAAGGAACATGATTCTATTACTTAGTCACAGAACAAGTGGTTCAAGGATAGAGGACAAGTCAGCTGTATGATATATGTATCATATATGTTAAATACATGGGAGTGTTGAAAACAAGGCCAAATTTGTGGTTACGATTTTCCATGAGGGAACAGATTACATGATAAATTTTCCGTAGGGCAAAATATTCAATCAAACTATCTGTCACTTTCAACGGAATGGGATGGAAGATAGATCGTACACAAGAAGACAACTTCTTCAATAGAGTGATTGATTAAGAGGTGTACATAGAGAAAAAGGATTTGGGAGACCTTCGACAGAGACGATGAAGTTCGTACTCAAGTGAGAGCTATATGGGATTGGAACACACCTATGCTCGGGTATACTCATGATCACAATTATTTCATCGGGTGATGAAAATTTTTAGCATATCGTGGTTAAAGGTAAAAGTATTGATTATAGTATTTTATGTCACATTTAATTTAACACGTGATGAGAAGTCGAGAAATTTTAAAGAGGATTTGGAAAGAGAATTTCAGATGAAAGACATGGGGCCCAGCATTATTTCCGGTTTGGAAATTCTGGCAAGGAGATGTGGAACGTTTGTTTCGGTAGTGGCGGCAATGAGATACCGAAGAAGTTTCCACATGGAGAGAAACAACCATGGAGACCCCCCACAAGAATTAGAGGAAGGAAGATGCACCACGCGATGTATGTTACAATTTACAGAAATTGTGTTCATTGCACTTAAGAAGAGCATGACCACAATGTTATGAACAACCACAACTTAGTCAAGCAGAAATGTTAAGCCAACCAAAATATATTGAAGGCAACCAAACATGTGTTGAGACAATTGTGAACCATCAGCTTGGTCTTTGGCATAAATGAAAAAAGGAGTGAAGCTACAAGGCTTTCACATATGTCAGAGTCTACCGTACAAGAAGAGTACATCGTATATTATTTAGCATTGGGTCAACAACATTTTCTTGGTACATGTCAGCAGGCGTATCTCAAAATGGTACTCGTACCAATAGAAGCATAGTATATGGATGAAGCAAGAAACTTGTGATGCCATTTTGGATGAGGAAAATCCTTGTTGGGTTATTTACATAAGATGGACTGTATAATGATTTAACGTGACATCTGTTGTACCAAATCTTCACCGAATCCAATTTTTCATGATAGGTCCAAGTACACGACATTGGTACCACCATCTCATATTGTGTGCATAGGGTAGATAAATGGGATTCTAGAGTGGGCGACCCTAGGGAGGAACATGATGTGCATATATATTGACTAAGAAACCTGCTAAATGGAAAATTCAAGTTCCACAGTAGGCAAGAATGCATTCAATAATCCCTTATTTCTCGCAGGGAGTGTTGAAAATGGTACTAAGAAATATTCTAATTTAATTTCACTAACAATTAGAAAATTTGTAATTCCACATCCGTTTATTAAATCGAGACGAGTTAACCAAGTTATATGATTCTAGTTGGTTTAGTTACTAAATTTGAGAGGTCTAACTTGAGTTTACATGCGCATTAGAAAGACTGTTGAGTTTATTTTGAGCGAACACTAATTCAAATTATCCTTAGGTTAACTAAACTTTTAACTAGTTCCAACTGTTGGAGGATCTAGTGGGAGGTCGTACATGTTTTGTACTTCATGATCAATTAGTTAACTAATAAATCAACCATAAATAACTTGCGCGGTGATCACGCAGTTACCTGGTGCCTGAGATCAAAGTTCAAGGTCGTTGTACTACTGTCATAATCATCCATATCGTATAGGTGGTGTGTGCAATCAGAGGAAGGCCTATGATGTATTGCATAATTCTGAAATGGAGGTTTCCCACCACAGAGGGATACCCCAGAAATAAATAAGAAAATTGGTTAAGTATTTTCCTAGGCCTGTTTCAGGAAGCAAGGAGACAGATAGAGAGTATGCAAAGGTTTCGGGTTTGAGAAAATAAATTGTAATTCTTCTATATTTTTTAAGCGTATGAAACATACATACTGGTATGCCGGAACATGGCTTTCAGAAAATAATTGTATAATGTGTTGATTGAACTTTCTTGTGTGCGTTCGTGATTTTGCCCATCATTTATTATTTTCAAAATTAGTAATATACATTCAAGTCTATATAGGTCATTCATTCTCTTATTATGAAATAATTTAGATGGCTCTCTTATAAATATCAAATCATTTGAGGCTGCAGAATATTCTTTTTTCAGATTTCGGATTCGTCTCGCAGATGGAATACAGAGGAATTCTATCGATATTTCCACCTTTTCGCAGAAAGGGTGAGATTCGTAGGGTTACCTGCCAACTCGAGATCATTTAAGGTAACTTGAACAACTCGTTTTTCAAGAATTTCAATAAGCAAAGCCCAAGGGAAAACGTTGTATACAAAGCGAGAAAATAACGTACGCACTGTGATGCCTTTCACGGCGTCGTATAACTATGTATTAATTTCATCGTAAAACAAATCAGTTTAGGCAATATTGCCGTATCTCCCAACAGTAGACTAGCTAAAAGGACCAAAGGGGACGGTTAAGGGCCACGCAACCCGTTTGTGATTTACGGCATTAGGCTAATGTTCGAAGGAGATCAGCAAGAGAATTGATATTCAGTATTACAGCAGCAATTAATCATTATGATAAATCCTTTCATTATACAAGAGAAAGCATGAGCCAACACAACAAAAGAATTGTAAAAGAGACAGTACACATATATATTTTCAAATGCTTCAATGTTGTTATTTTTCGTGAGGTTCGTGCAGATGTATTACAACTAGATCTAGACATATATGGAAAAAATATCAGATCTATATCAGATTCGGAAACTTCATAGTTTATATGATTCATCGCAATTTTGACAAAAGTACAAAGAAGAGATTCTAGAAACAAGTTGCAAGACCAGAAATTGTCACAGAAATTTTGAATATGATATTTCAATACAATGATCAGATTCCAACATAGATCAGCAAGCCAATCTATGATCACCAAGTGGAAGGTGTTCAACAATAAGAGATTCTGATCAAACGCAGGAGTAAGAGCAATTGCAAAACTTCATACACAAACAACGTAGTTTAGTGGGACAACGCGTTCAAAAGACATGAAATCATCAAATAATTTTTAGATCTGAACACAATAAATGATAATTTTTCTGAGCTAAAGGACCTACTCTATGGAGAGAGGTTTTTAAATACACGGACCCAGATTCAGACTATCACTATTGCACGGCAGATAGCAAAGTTTTCAATGGATCGTCACTGCCAATGTAAGTAGGAGCTTGGCCCGTTTGCTATACACTCTACAAATTTTCATCCTTGAATCATCAAAGGAAGAGGTGAAACTTCCGTACAGGAATTCCAGAGGCAACCCTCCACTCGACAACAGAGAATGTAAAAATGGCCTGGCGTACAAATACCTTAAATATAATCTATCAACAAATTTTCTGTCGCTCTCCTTTTACTTTATAAGATGAGAAAGCTCTCGAAGACCCTTAACCACTTTGATGAGTTAGCTCTTTTCGTTACTAGAGGCTCCTTTGAATTCGTCGTTCCTTTTGGGTACAAAACAACCCGCATGTTGTCGTTGATTTGGCCGACAAGCGACCCAGCTTTGTTTCCAAACTTCTTTCTACACCGGGTATGATTGCTCAGGCCCCATTTGTCTTTTTTTGCCTGCGTGAACTGATTTATTCCATTTTTTAGGAGTTTTTTACATGTCTTCCTTATTCATTTATTCATGAAACATAAATTAAAACAAAATTGAATGCCCCTTTCAGCTAAGGCTAAGGTAAACACGCCCTCCTTTCAAAATGTTGCTTGTCTCGTTAAATCGACAGGAAGAGTTGTAGTTCTTCTTCTCTATCGATGGTACTACCGATGATCGTTTTCATCATGACTATGTCACCAAGTTGGAATACATCGAAATCGGCCCTCCAACGTTGAAGGTTACGATAGGGGTAATAGTCTATTCCTTCAGGATATGTAAAATTCAACAGAATAAACACAGTGAAGCAATGACATCTAAAAACAGTATCGCGGCTACGTAATAAAGTTCCATTCCATGGTACATATATAACTCTACTTTTATTCATACAATCTCATAAACAATACAAATATACTACTTGTATAAATGGGACCACATATGTAAATTAAATGCATTTGAGGAGGTGGCCACAATCCCACATATACCAACTAGCACTTCCTTGTTTTGAGTAGATATGGCGTGTAGGTGGTACTTCCACAAATATCTTTGCTGTCACTTTGAATGGCCAGGTGTTGAGGCTTGGTTAGGTGCCTTTTGGGAAGTACCCATTATGATAGACACCCTTGCACTTTAAGGAGGAAGCAGATTTGGAATTTTAAGGGTTCTCATCAATGCCATGAGATTCGCATGTAATATCACTCTGTTGGTTGTCGTTAAATATGTAGAGAATGTCAATTGAAAACAAAATATGTTTCATAAGACTGTATTTTATTATTCAAGTTTCCCACACACATGGAGTTAGGCATGGTGTTCTTCTTTAAGAGGAGGAAGAGATGGCTGAAATGTTCCCCCGCATAGGATCTTTTGTTGCTCGCACCATATAATTATCGTATCTGTAGTGTCATGTAGTTCCTCCCAATCATACCGCCGATGTAGTTCTTCTTCATTTTCTCCCAACTGGAAACTCTCAAGATTAGGGAGTAGATTCTTGTTGACCTACATAGTTGGAATGAACTTTGTGTGCCTCTTTGTATTATCTCTCGGAGGTTTTAGGAGCAAGAATAATTTACTAAGATGACAGATGACCCTTCTAAGGACTAAATAGCTCTCCTTGCTTCATGCCATCTAATATCATCCCAGTATCTTTTTGGAGTATTCTGCTATGAGTTGAGACTTCAATATGGATCTACACATCTCAACAAGGACACACGCTCATGCATATATGGTGGTGCTTCTAAGCTTTCGATCGTTTTGACATATTGCACATGCCCAAATTACTTGTAAGGCCGATCTTCCTTGCTTCTCTCACAAAGGCGTTTTCCATTGTTTCGCACTTGGTGAGACTTCCCCACATGACTTAATTCAATGGTATTCCAAGTGGTTGCCACATATGAATGTTCTCAAAATTTTGCATAAACATGAGAGAAGGAACTGGGAGGTTCCTTGCCTTCATCGCGCAATTTCATCTTTGTTTTTTGGGTGAAAATTCGGTGAAGGACAGGGTGTGCATGCCTTGAATGATTTTTTGTTTTCACGTTCAAATCCACCCACCTATCTGGCGCCTTGCAACTGTGTTGGTGAATTTTTCCCAAGGTATCAACTACTAGACACCCAAGATGATGTTGGTGTCTGGGTATGTCAACTACAAAGAAATGGTCTACCAAGGTGTAGGTCCCCAGTCACGCAAAGTGATGGAACATACCGCATGCATCGTACAGTTCTATTCTAACCAAAACAGTAGAAACCCACGAAAAGTATCGGTGGGATCCCTCCTCCCCACAAGGTGAGCATCGATAAAGCCGTGCTGCCCCACCGTCAACCGGGGAGACACTTCGTCCATAACCCAACCTTTGCACCGAGGTCAAGTACTGGCAATCTCTCAAAGAAGCAAGAGCCACACTTGTTGGAGCGAAGGCTCCTTCTTCTCTCTCGGATGGGTGATCGATCCTCCTCCTCATCATCGACCAAGACCGTGACTTCCTAGGCCCATTATTTCTTCTCCCCGCAACTGCAGAAGACTTCAACATAGTGTGCTCTCCTCAAAGAAAGACGTTTATGTCCCGGCACCTATGGCTCTTGGACAAGTGAAACATAATTTTTTCTCAAATCTTCCGTAGATCAATGTCAAGAGGTTTCTTCAAAGGAGCGTTCCTTGGATGGAGAAATTTCTTCTTTCCTTAGAAGAGTGAGGTTTTCTTGGAAAGTCGCTTGCTCTTGGCAAGGCATCTTGGAGATCTCTTAGTTTTCAATGGTACTGCGAAACTGGCGGGCTTGGTGGAGACGGACCAACCCATGCAAAAGGTTCTCTAGGCTATCATTGAACAATGTAGACTCTCCTTGCTACCGATATACTATGGTCATTATAGACAATCCTTGTGAATTCGCAGATAGCCTTTGCATTTTATCTCATGCTTTTCCAAGCTTATGAAAGGGGCCTCGGATTCTTCTTATCAAATTCTTCTGGCCAGTCTCTAGTTGAACTCAATATATGTGGATACATTGTTGTGTCCTAAATGTAGATAGTCCATGAAACCACCGATTGTGGGCTTCTCCCTCAAAAATGCAGCACAACAATCTTGATGGCTTCTACTTTACGGCACTTTGTTCAACTAGAAATGGATGTCCCAACTTTCTTCCACCCATGCTTTGGCGGTAACAAGAGGGTGATCTACAGGGCTTAGCAGCAAAGGCTCGCCCACAGTGTGGTGTCTCCCATGAACGAAAACCTCCATCTCATGTACCGCTTTACCATGGCCTCCTCTAGGTCCTTGAGATGTGAAAAAGTCTTGAAAGCTCGAGTTATTCCTTGAACCTTTGACTTTCTGTGAGGTCATATTTCTGTCACAAGTAATCCTTCCAAAGAGGTTGGCTCTTGTGGCCCTTCATTCCCTGGCGAACCAACAGGGTAGGCATTGCAGAGCGTTGTGAGGCTCGTGGAGCCTGCGCAAGCTCACGAGCTGACCCGACCCCAAATCGAGACATACTGCGAACTTTCTCCCTTGATGGAATCTCCCAAGGGATTACCTCATTTCATCTCATCCTCATCTCCTTTTTGTCATCTCTCGATAGATATTTCACAGCCTCCAAGAGATTTATTTGACTCTCTTGCTTCCTTATCTTTGTCATTCCGAGATTCGCTATTCCGCTTGTCTCGACCCTCGTCCACGTCCGTTGCATGCATAGTCATAATTTTTCTTAGACTTTTATTCGATATCTCCTCTCCCATTCGAAAGACCTCATCTCCTTTGGAATGCAAGCATGGCGTGGTGCTCCAATACGTTAGCAAGGAGTCAAAGGCATGCCCAGTGGAGCTTCGATACTGATCGTAATATTCCTTTTCGGTGATTCTCAAAAGGTCTGTTTGCGTAGATGGAATACAGGAGGAATTTAATAGATAAGTGTCACCTTTCGCATAAAGGTGAGACTCCGCTACCTAGCGACTCGTAGACTCGTCTGCATAAGAACTTGGACAACCCTTTTCAGAATTTCAACAAGGTGTTCAAGGAAAACATGCGTATAAGCAAACTGAGAAAAATACTACAGACTCGTGTACATGGGTTCCCATAATTTAGGTCATGCGACTTATGTAAGGAATTTTCATTAGAAAAAAATTAGTTTAGGCACATTAAATAGATTCTCCAAAAGTAGACTAGCTGAAAAAGCACCCAAAGAAGGTCGCACGTCACGCAAGCATCAAACGAAAGCTCGCGTTCATCCTCCGTCAGAGATCAAAAATCTCTTTTATTGCATTTCTCATTTTCAGGTGTCCTCTAGCTGCCTTAGCCTGCATTCCATTAGGAGCACTTCGGTCTTTTTGACGCGGGCGGGTCTCGTCGCTGCATGCCCTTGTGTCGGGTACTTATGTGCGACTCGGAGTCCGTTCTCGCCAAAGTCCGTCAGAAACTGTACGCCAATGAGTAAAGTCGGTGTTTCGGTATTTTTTGGTGGGCAAAGAGCTGTTTTCAGCCATTAGAGTCTCAGGGTTTCACAAATTTTGTCTTCAAAGTGTCCAATAATGCCACTGGGCACATGAGGGACACCCAAAAGTGAGTTTTCATTTCAATTTCATCGTTATAATGTAAGGTCGTGATTTTTCTTCAAAACTCTCATTTTGAAGAAAATCGTCAAATCTCATCTTTTTGCAAATAAATTCCATGTATATTTTCAAAATTTTTCGGGTCACCGTAACGATTCTTCGTAGACATTTACAGGCCGCCTTCTTAAGGCAAAGTGCGAGGTCATCCCCGTAAAAAATCGACAGTAAAGTTTCGCTGAACCAAGTCAAAAAGGTCCAAAATGGACACGAGAGTTTGTAGCTAAAAATGTGAAAAGTGCCAAAGCCAAACATTTACAAAATGTTTTTAAGAAGCAAAAACTCAAGTTCTTCACTATATAAGATATTTTCATAGTTTGAGCATAATCCATTGTTATGCTAAAGACATCAAAAAAAGCCAAGTCACAAATTTGACGAAAGCGAGATTGTGAGTCAGCAGCACTGTCGAGATTGTGTGTGGTCGCGGTATATGCTAGTGAGAAAGGTCGCGGCGCATCGCATGTCACGTACGCACACGGTCATTTTCTACGTTGTCAATTTGCTCTTGCGCGCGTACGCACTAGCGCATATAGCCCTGAGCCTACGTAGTTTTCATCACTTTACTTCATCAAGAAATTGAATCGACTCAACTATTGCTGCTCTCTGGGATCCGGTAGCGTGCCATTTCTGTGAGTGCAGTTGACAATAGGCGTTTGAAGGAAAGAATATGGAAATTTTGAGGTTAAAGTATAAACCCTATCATTTGGTGTGACGCTTCCTAAAGCATTTGAGTTTGAGTTAAAACTTAACGTTGGTGCCAGCAAACACTCCCATTACATTCCCACCTATGTGGCTCTTTTCCCCTTTCCATACGTCACAATATCATTAATATCCCTCTCCCTCGCCATATAATCCCATTTATCACTCATTCTCATTACCCCTATCCCTAAATCACTTTCACTCCCTCTCATTCCTTTTCCTGCCATCATTTACAAAGTCCCCAAAGTCACATACCCAAACAGCCAGCTGATTGATTTTCCCGCATTTTAGTTTCACTTTGATCAGACCTCTCACTTTACCATGTTTCTGCCAAAGCCTTGGCACGCATTTGGAAAGCTGGAGGCAAATACACTAAAATTTTTCGTTTTCCCACCTCCTACATATCAGTACATACACTTAGCATACAAACTTGTGACACCAAGCACAGGACATCGGTGCATCACGTAGGCAAGACGAGTCGAGTTCTACCATGAGAGCTTCTGCACCGAGAAAGGCCTCGTAAAGGTGGCAAACTTGTGTGAGAGAGGAGCCCACCTCATTGGATTAGTTCCCAAGCTTGCCCACTTGCATAGCGTGTGCGAGCTAGCCATGTTACCGTGCGTGAGAGGATCGCTCGTGTCGACATCACCGAAGAGTTATCCCGGATTGTTTTGTTTTCACATTTGCGGGAATGCGTCGGTTACCCTGTTTGCGTGAAATTTCCACTGACACTAGACCATGACCATTTTCGTAGGAAATAGGAATACCGTAATGCGTGTGAGAGGTGAACAAAAAGACAGGCAGGTGGATAAGTTCATTGCGAGCCGGCGATACATCGTTCCGGCGCATTAGGTGAGAGCGGTGCCTTATGCGCATTCCCATTCGTTCCCCGAAGGAATCCCTGCGGCGCCATCGACGAGACTCATTATCGGACACGCTCGATTGTAGGGGCCGATTCTCACGCCCATGTAACATACCACATCGTAATATTGATGTGTCCTGCGAGAGTGAGGATGATGAGACATTCGTATTTCATGTCGCCGAAACATGAAGGGATGACTACTTGTGTAACGAAGACAGAACAAGCGGTACAATAGCATTTATCATTGCACGCTCACCAAAAATGATTGTGGTATACCGCATCGACTTGGATTGCGAGTACGACTTGTGCAAGAGTTCATTTCATGCCGACTTCTTTCTGCATGCCTCTCGACTCCTCTGCGAGATTGTTCACGAGTGGGTGAGACTTACCTCGCTTTGAAGGTCCGCGGACAGAGCCTGTCGTGCTGTGCGGTGTCGCTAAACCATCGAGAGCATCACTAGGCGGCGTTTGGCGGCACCGACGAGCACTATCTCCCACCCGGTGGAAGGGTCTCGATTGCCATCATCATCGGCGTGCATAGGTGCGAGAAAGAGAAAAGAGGCCTGTGCGAGGAGGGAGGAAAAGGGCCATGCAGGAGGCTCGTGATGCGGTTTCACATATCGATTGATGCTGGAATCTGAGCTCTCGAGCTCCGTCGAGAGAGATAATCCGAAGCAAAACGAGCCCAGGACATTTGGTGGTATGTTGAGATGGCATGAGGAAGCTCAATGGATCATTAATCATCTCGGGATAGACGTGAGTAATAAGTGGCTGGAGGATCGACAAACAGCTGACGAATACGAATTCTGAACATCATAGGAAACCCGCACAGTCGCTGCTGGAGAGGCTCATCCGAGATGACACACGGTCGAGCGGAGATTGAGGTCGATAGCAGAGACATGACTAGAGAGAGTCAACGGTGCATCTTGGAGAAGCTGCTGGAGAAGGAAAAGTGAGAAGAAAATCCTCGGACATACGAAGAAATCCATTATTAAAGAGCACGCACATGTGCAAAAGCGAAAATCGAGCTCAAGAAAGCGAGGCTAAGCGACCGAGGAGGCACAAAAGGCATGATAGGCTCCAAAGTCTTGGTCGAGCTTTGCGTCGAGACATGGCATGTGATGAGGGACCTAGGCTCCAGCTCAGGACTTTGGAGAAAAATTTTGTCATTTTTTAGATTTTTTGGTCACAAAACGGTGTTTTTTCTCGCTCGAGCGCGTGGCTCGCCACCTTGGCTGACGCTTATGATTAGCGTACCTTTCGAAGGAAAAAGGCAGCCAACACAAGGATTTTTGCGCAAAATTTATGCGTGCTCAGGAGTGGCCTACACCCTGATCAAGTTTCGTGGTTGAGCTGTAAGTCCAGCACACCTCTGAAATGGCACGCCTGCCCTTTCGTGCACGCGCAGGAACCTCGACCTTGGGAGATTCGAACCTTTGGAGGCAGCCGACACCAAGCAGTTCCACCTGTCGGCAGATTAAAGCACGACGAGCCACAGCCCATCTGTGTTGCATCAGGGCTCCAAATCGACTTTCCAGAAGGGCCTAAAAGCATCAGCACAGGTGGCGCGTTACGCAGCTGATTTAAAGTTTTTTGGTGGCAGCTGTGGAAGGGTGCAACTGTTTTTTCGCTCCGACTCGAAATTTCGCATAGTTTTGAGTCATGCCTCACTTTTTCATGTAGTATTACGGCATGCTTGATATGACATGAACATATGATGTAATTTTGGTGGCATATTTTTTACTTGTTATAGACAAGGATTCATTCACCAGTGCAGGCTGTGAGTGAATGCACTAGCTTTCTGTCTGAGGAGCAAGTTGTTTCATGGCTATGGTTTTCTAGTTCTTAGTGGATATGGATTGGCAAACATATGGAATGAAATGAAGCTCGAAACTAGAGGCATGTGTGGAGGAGCGTATGTATATAAACATGTATACATATCACCATTTTCATGGTTGGACATTTGGGATTGCATAGCACTACATCGTACTTTCATTCCCCCACCTTTGGCAAAGGAATAGACCATGGCTTTGCGAGCCTCTTTGGGATTCCTTGTGGCTCGCGTATTTATTAAGATGTTTCTCTCTCTGTATCCGTAAGTTTTCAATGATGTTTATGTGTACCATTTCCATTCTCCTTTCTTCTCAAATTAAGAAAATCAGATGCTAAAGGTAGAATTCGATGGCTTCTGCTTTGCTCTCGCCTTTAGTTTTTGTTTAATTTTACATGCTTTTCATCTGTTTTGTGAGGAGGACTCTTGGAAGACCCTCTTCTCCATCCCTACCATGCTAGTTAATCCTTCCAAAACTCAATCAATTTAAAACATCAAAAACTTTCCTTCCTCGCCCACGATCGAACTGCTGCTGCACAGCCCGGCTGTCGCACTCAAAAGCCTTCTTCTTTTTTCACCCAGCTCCCAAAACCAAAATCCAAACTCCTTTATCTATATGCTAGCCTAAGAAATGGTTTTTGTTTCTGAAAGTCATCTCAATCCCTGCTGATCATTCTCACTGAGATTGACGGAGAGAGAGCCCTCTCCTCCGATACCGGTAGGGCTGAAGCCACCGTGAGCGCGAGCGTGGTTTGGATGTTGCTCGAAACCTACGCCTTCCTTCAGGCTCGAGGTACAGATTTAGGAAAATAACAAATTATCGTGCAGTGAGTCGCGTAGTTTTTAGCTAATTTTCGGTGAGATATTTCAGAGTAGAAAACTAGGCCGTATCTTCGTGTCATGTCACAGTAGTCGTCCGGTATGATAAATCCCTCTCATTACAGCGAAAGAGACGTGAGCGCGATACGCAGAAATCTTCGAAGAAGCGACAGGAAAGCACATAGTGTATTTGCGAGATAGCTCACGGTGTTATTTTTCGTGAGGTTTCCAGAAGATGTGGGTAGTAGATCTCAGAGCGGAATCTGTGGACAAAAGTATCGGACTCATATCGGATGCGGAAACTCTACAGTTTTCTCTACGTGACCCACTCGGACTTTTCGACAAAAGTCACTGCGTGACAAGAGCAGACCGAGAAACAAGTTGCGGAATCACGGACTATTGCACGATAAATTTTCTGCATTAAGGACATTTCTTATTACAATGGATCGAATCACGAGATAGAACATGAGATCAACAAAGCCAATCTATGGATCACCGAGTGGAAGGCAAGCCCAACGCAAGAGATTCTACAAGCTCTAAACTATGAGCAAGACAACTTTCTGAAAGCCTCATACATACAATAATGCGGCTTTTTCCCGATAAAGGACAGCAGCCGTAGTTCAAAGGAGACATAGAAAGAAACATGCGGGTACGCGCATCTTCGGGCACAGTAATGCACACTACTCTTCCGAGGTCCAAGGGACTCACTCTACGTGAAGCACTCAAACATAATACTGAGATACTACACGGATACTGGAATCCCCACACGCTGCGACACTGCGAGAGGCACAAGTCCTCAATGGACCAACGCCACCAAACGTAAGCGGAGCTTGTGCTCCAAGCCTCAACAGTGCTCATTCGTAGCAAACTTTCCTCCTTGGATCATCGAAAGGAGAGAGGTGGGAAACTGCCACGGGGAATTCCGTACACAATCCTCCACTCAATGACAGAGAGAATGGTATTTGTCCTAAGCAGAACAAATACTCGTAAATATAATACTATCAACAACCTTCTCTGCTGCGCTTCTCCTTTTCCTTTTATAAGATGAGAAAGCCTCTTTGAAAACCTTCAAACCACTTTGTGAGTTATCACAAGAACATTAGAGGCTCCTCTTTCCAGAGCTCGCTGCTTTGGAGATGCGATGAACCTAGAATGTGATGTTGATTCTGAGCTTTTCTAAGGTTGACCCAATCTTTTAGTCAAACCTCTCATACACACGTAGAGCGACTATTTACGACAGAGCTAATTTGTCTTTATGGTTCATGCATGGGCATTGACTTTATTCAAACTTTTTATGAGTTTTACATGTCCTCCTTTATTCATTTATTCATGAAACATAGAAAATTAAAACAAAATTGAATGTTCCTCTTAAGCTAAAGAGCTAAGTGGGAACACTACGCGCATACAGAGAATGACAAGGACAGATGCGAGGCAAATAGAGCAGACATATAACCTACAAGGCGAGAGAAAGAACCAACATGTGGTAGAGTTTTTGGGCTTATTCGTAGACGATCGGAGGCCAGTTTTTATTGGGCAGAGTAAGAGGCTGCAAATTCAGCCACTGAAAGCCAGAGACAAGGTTGAATTTTGTTTGTGCAAAGATATTGACTTGTGCTAATGATTTGTCCGGGTGCACCACTGGTTATGCTAATCGAAATTTATGTTTGAATTAGATGTGATCTTTATTGACTTGAATAATTTCTCTCAGGAAAAGTTTGCTAAGTCGCTGAGTGGTTTTTTCCTAGGGTAAATACTCGTGTTTCTTGTTTGCTGTCTCTTTATGATCCCAATGTCAATTTTGTCTCTACTCATTGAAGATCTTGTGTGTAATTTATTCATGATTAATTTGAATGCAAGAATAGATCAACATCGAAATCATAAGAAGTAATTATTTGTTAGAAGGTCTATACAAAATCAGCGTGGTATCAAATCTATGGTAAAAAGAGTAGCCAAAAAAGGATATAAATGAGGCTAACAAATCTAGTAAAGCATATATTGAGAGAAGGAGGTCAAGTTTCTCGTTCTAGGTAGATCTTTGGGTGGGGTGTGGTTCTATGCAAGAAGAGAGGTACGAACATACATCTATGTCTAGGATATGTTTGCCACTGAGAGTGTGAGAGAGGATATTGCCCTAAATCTTTGTGGAAGGAGGAATAAAGGACGCGTATGAGTTGTTAGAAGGAGGACCGCACTCCATCGAGTCATAAAAATAAGGTGTTTAAGGTACAAAGAATGAGATAGGAGGGATGTATACGTGTTTGTAGCCATAGGAGGTCTATTACGAGGGCCAAAGAGGCCTCAAACTAAAAATTCGAGGCCAAAAATCTCGCAGGCTATACGAGAATTAAAATTAGGCCTTAATGGAGGATAGGGGTCTCGAGTTGGTAATATTTGTCCAAGAAGGGTTGATACAACTTGATATATTTGCGTTGTAAACTCTATAATGTTTTCACCTTATATGGAATCTTTTCATCATAATGGATTGGTTTGTTGCATATTATATATGGATTTTGGTTAATTGGGTAATGCTTTGGAAGAAAAGGAGTCTCACTTTAACCCTGTTGAATGATCATATTTGATGGTATAAAATTTGGAGCCCTCTTCATATTCATTCCTTTTTACTAATGGTCACCCTCTAGATATATGTTTCATGATTCTTCTACCTTACTTGATTAATCTTGGAATCAAGGTTTTCGATTATCTAAACAATAGGACTTTAGTATAGTAATTAAAAAATACCATTTCTATTTTCATGGTATGTATGTTATGCATTTATCATTGATACTTGTCATAAAACAACCAAGCATGAGTCCTCGAAAACTCATTCCCATATACAAGATTGAATAAGTGCCAAAACAAAGCTAGCCTTAGGTAGTCACTATGTGAAATCGAATAATCAAAAACTTTAGAGAGGTTTCTTTAATGTTTTGCAACAAAAATTACTTTTTCCTAACTCCACTTTAGGTGACATATAAGCGAGATCGTTTTCTCACTATGATGGTGTGGTATAAACGAGTTGCTATCAAAATCAACAAAGCCAGTTTGGGCTGTAAGCACAAAGAAGGTCTTTGCGGTGAGATGTTATTGTTAGGAAGGAATGAGTGATATTTCTATTCTTTATGTTGTAAGGTCTCGAAGAAACATTTGTGTTTTTGTCCATGAGCTAATTTTCTACGCACTTCAAGAGGTAGATAAAAAAAATCTCGTTGTAATGAAATCCTAAAATTAGAAGTGAATGAGATAATATCATCGAAGAAAAGAACGTAAGTTCCTATAGAACTTCATAAAATTTAGCATAAAAAATAGTTTGAAGATTTGGAAATGAAGATTAGTGAAGTTTGATGGGTCAACATGGAAGGGCTAAGAGATCCCAGAGGATTAATGATTGTAGTATTTGAGGATCAAACCTAGATTTCCAACAATAGTATTGTGTCTAGAAGCATGGATCAAAGTCTGTTAAAGGGTATTTTATTCTTGTAATCAATGCATTGATGATACTAGGGTTTGAAAAACTCTATAGGACCTATGTCTTGGATAAAATTTCTTTGTTTTTCGTGTTTGCCTACAATACCCTCCAGACCTCACTACATTCGAATTTT
The DNA here is from genome assembly GCA_034641835.2 of Pinus albicaulis. Lineage (NCBI taxonomy): Eukaryota > Viridiplantae > Streptophyta > Pinopsida > Pinales > Pinaceae > Pinus > Pinus albicaulis. The sequence goes on from JAXQQM020088402.1 coordinate 82,555, forward strand.
TGAGCCTACTATCATCGTTGTAGCCTAGTGTCTCTTCAATCATCGAATGTCATCTCATGTTATCCTATGTGTTTAAAGTTTCCTTGAATGGTCTCAAGTGTCATCGCATTGAATATAACACACACCTTTGAGTGCATTTCATGGTCATGAACATCGTTGTTGTCATAAAATGACGATTTTTGAGGTTACGAGTCATCACGAAATACACTGCGTTCTACCTGGGTAATGTGTATAAAGTGGTGGTTTGATGTATATTTATCATTATTCAAGTTGGTACAATCTAGGATGAGTTGGCATGCATCGCACAAGGTTCTATGTATAAACACACCCTCTCCACCTCCTTGCCTTACATTCCGTACATAGAAAAATATTTGGTTTCTAGTGAGCCTATTGAGGCCAAGATCCACATGAGTGCACTCGAAACCTTAATGAGGGAATCATTCATTGTTTGGAAGTGTTCCATGTGCCCTCTAAGAACGCGATTGAAATCCTCAAGGCTTTTCCCCCTTCCTTCTTTTGAACTACACCCTTTAAGAGACCAAGTCTTCCTTGAGCACACTCTCAAAATCGAAGAAGCTGTGCGCCTCCTTGAGCACAAAAGCACACCTTGAAGGCCTTAAGATTCACCCTTCAGCCTTTCACTAATGTTCCATGTGCCCTCTAGACCATTTGAGCGCATGTGAAAACTCACGAAGGCATGACGCTCTTTCCTTAAGCCTTCGGACTTGTGCCATGCACCCTCACCGGCCTCTTGAGTACACCTCACTATGAAGCCTTCACCATTCATCCCTTCGAGGAGGAGCGCTTTGTGCCCTACACCTCCCTTGAGTGCACATCGCACCTTTGGATAACAAATCCTTCCCGTTCATCCTTCGTACTTGTAGCTAGCACCTTGTGCGATTCTGTCCCCCTATTTCCGAGCACATGACAGTGCGTCTCCAAGTCAAATCCTTCCTTATTCATCCATTCAACCTTTAAAAGTGTGCCCATGCACCCCAAAGCTCTGTTTTCCCTCTTGAGCATACTAAAAATGCATGAACAAAACATATGTATAAAATATAATAGAATAGGATATTTTTAGGCTAATGGTTGCATGTCATGAGTGATTACTGATGATGTATTCCTGAAAAATCACTGGAAACAATACGAGTAGATCTCAGAGCATGAAGCATAGAATGAATAACACACTTGAATCTTGATGATCAAAGCACCTCGAAGACTCCATTTGATCAAACACCCTTTGGAGGGCAGAGAAATCAACGATTAAAAGTTGCATAAAAGCTGGAGAGATACGGTTGGAAACCATGTCACCACTGAAAGTAAACTGCTCATCAATCACTATTATTCCAGTCATCAAAGATAGTGACATGTCACATTCTCATCATACGATGATTTGGAAGTCATAATGTATTATTGTAATTATTTGAAAAGACAAATAAGTGGAAGAACATAAGTCATGTATGAAATAAAGAGTCATGGAAATTCCAAAGAAAGACACATATTACAAAATTCATGTCATGATTACAAAATTCATTTGGAATCGCAATTTTTTGACATCACCATACCAAAGGTCACTGATGTTATGAGTCTGAGATGTGAAAGGTCATGCCTCAAGTTGTAAATAGATCCTCATTCTCATGTAAATGAATTTTAACCTTGGATTTGTTGAATTTACAATCCGGGTCTAAGTTAGAGTCTTAGAATCATTGACACTACGAACCAAGAATCTCAACCAAAACTCTTTCCCACCAGAAAAGTAGCGGTAAACCACACAGGTACAAATATGCATAGTTTTTAACAAAATTGTACAATAATGTATAACCCCAATCTTCGTTATATTAAAACAAATATGAATAATACAACAATATATGGTATAAAATATGTCATTTTCAGTATTTTCATCCTGACAATGATCAAAATCCTCTTTGCATGTCATGTAGGGGGTCTCACTCAAATTTTTTTATCATTCTACTAGATACGTATAAAAAGTTAGTCAACGATTAGGGTATTGAGATCATTACTACTCCTTTCATTTCCATGGTCAATGAACATAATCATAGTCGGAGTAATTCATTTTTGAAATATTCCCATAGTCATCATGGTCATCATATCGAGCTCATTCTTACATGTTGTGCCATCATTAGGTCCATAGGGTCAAAATCATGAAAATTAGTCATGTCACCATCAAATTAATCTGAAGGAGTAGTAATAGTCAATGGTATTCAACAATTTCGGGTTCCAAACTATCATTTACAAGTAAGTGGCTTTGTGTTTACCATATTTATCTCTCAATTGTGCTTGGAAAGCTCATTTCCCTCCCTAGCTTTTGAGGAAATCTTTCTGTTTCATGACTTCCATGGTTAAATCATCAACTAGACTTGTATCTTGATGCTCTTACACATTCTACTATCATCCTGATATCCTTCCTAAACACTTCCCATCACTCCCTATCCCTCCAAAATAATCATTTTTCCACAAGCCCTAGTCTATTGTGATTTGACACTTTTCTAGACTAGGCACATGTTTTTCCCTTTTGGACCCCTTCTCCTCACCTCAATCCTTGAAATTACAATTTCCCATACTCTATAACATCTATCCCTATCCCCCAAAATTTCCTAAGAATTTAGACAACCCTTAACACCTTCATTCCCCTCCCTCTACAAAGGTGAGTCCTAAATCCCTTGTTTTGCCTACACCCAAACTCAATTTCCTCTCCCACTTAGCAAGGTTTGCTATGGGGTTAGAGACATGCGAGCGAGAGGAGGCATTAGTGAGGTCATTTCAGAAATTATGAGGTCATTACAACTCATAAACATCATGTCTCCATCATTTTTCAGAATTCATTCCAAGGGAGAAATCATATGCTACACATAGGGCCAATTTTTCTTCAAAGCTGTGTTTCGACCAGAAAGATCAATTTGAAAATAGTGGAGAGAGGTTTTTTTCCATCACATACCAAGGAAGAAAAAAATCCTTCATTTTTTACACAGAGTGTCATGGTTTTGGAGAAATTTCAAAAATACGGTTGCTTTACGAGAAGTTTGCAACATGCTGGAGTGACCTTGGGAAAATCAAAATTTCTCCTAGATGGAGTTTCCAAATGACTTTCTTGATGAGTCAAATGATAACTAGACATAAATATATTTCCAATGAGATATCATTATCTCAATTTAGAGTTGAGTAAGGCCTCCAAACGTTGCACCGTACTAGTACACTTCATTTTTTGCACCCTCATTCTGCGGTTTTTGACCAATATTGGGAGAATCAATTTTTTGATCGGTCAAATAAAGTCCATTATTCAAAAATAAAGCAACATTTGGAAAGTAGATGAGATAATATTTCCAACGAGCTATCTGGACCACATTTTGACACCGGTAAGGCCTCCAAAAGTGACTGCAAGATGGAGGGAACAGCTTTGCCAAATAGAGGGCGCGTTTTTGCAAAGGGAGGCATGTTTACACAAAGAGAGGGTGTGTTTGACATTTTCTTTGATATTTTCCAAATTTCACTAAAAATTTGAATTTTGTCTTTGAAATCATGATTTCTCTTATGTAATTGAGCATGGTAAATTTAAATGTGATTTGGATAAGTTACCTGAGGGTAGATTCATGATGTAAATGTACTTGATCAAAGTCAAATGAATCGGTTTTTAAATGTAATTAGGAAGAGAGTGACTTAGAGCTCTCTACACTCGTAGCTTTTAGTTTAGAATTTTGTGGATCTCATCATCAACTCTGGGAATTCGACCGAGGGATGAGAGAATGTAGTTTTTCGTGGTCTATATCTTGTACTTTGTGACCTCATTTTAAAAAGTTGGAACAAGTTTGGATGCTAGTGTATTGATAAAGTAATCGAGTTTTGGCATCGAAACTAATGAAGAATTGTAGCTATTTCCTTGGGATTCATGTGGTATGAATGTTTGGCATTGTTATTTCTTTGTGATAATTTGTATGAATGTTTTGTAAGCTCATAAACATTTCATGTCTATTATATGAGTAAATTTCAAGTTGATAGGCAGATACATGTTTTTCATGCTTTGTTTTGGGAAATTTGTCATACTTTTTCCATTTTCTTCGAGCTTTAGGGAAAAATACATCTCCTATGCTCTTCCTGGCCTCTGATCGGTCTTAAACCATCTCACCAAATCACCTTTAAGTGCTAAGACTTCTACCTACCTTTGCCCCATCGAATGGATTTACGCAATTCCATCTCATTTTAGCCTTGACCTAATCCTCATCAGTAAAGCTCAAATCCCAAATAAAATAAACAAACCATCCTCGTCAATAGCTAGCCTAAACTTTTCATCCAGGTCCCCTCTAAGTTTGTGATTTTTGTGGAGAGCCCTCTCCGACTTGGTAGGGCTAGATACCAAGTTGAAAGGTTGGTATTTGGTTACCTCTATTGGTATTCCTTCTTCAACCCTAGGGATTTGGGGGGGTGATAACATTTTGGGTGCCATTGACTGGGGAGGCGAAAAGACAAATCTTCCCGGGAAAGAATGAAAAAGATCGGATCTAATTGTTGATGGTGAACAATGATCATGCAAAAAGAAGGTTGTGCATCATTCACCTAGCGACTCCCATCACATTGGAGAATCCCAAGGTTCGGGAATTCTCATGGCGACTCCACTCGTCAAGAACTATTAAAGTAGTCTAAATAATTTCTTGGTGACTTCATTGTTGTCAAAATGAATTCAATTTCTCGAAGGTATGCTCCCATAGTTGAGATCACATACCAGAGTTTTCTCGAAAAACATGCCCAAGGTTAATTGGATGACACATCTTCTCGAAGTTCAAAAATGTGAAAGTGTAATGATCTTGCTCTTCATACGGTGAGATTTCACATGCATGTGCGTAGATTAAAGATTGATTTTCCCGAAGACTACTTGATGAAGATATTCATGGCCACTCGGAAGGTGAAGCCCAATCTTGGTATGAAAGTTTTCCACCCTGCTTGTATTTATTGTTTAAATGATTTTAATACCATGTTCTTTGAAAGATATAAAGAATCTTGTCCATACATTATATTAGTTTAGAAGCCACTGTGAATATGTTGATAGTTTTATTGAAAATCTTGATAAATTTTATGGAGATGATGAATTCATGGACGATGCGATCATGGAAGTCTCAGTATGAAAATCCATTTAAGCAACATAAAGAAAAAATTAGAGGATACTTATCAAGATGCTCGAGAAAGCTTTAGCGACGAGGATGAAGATCTTTGTACAATATGAAAATGATGGAAGACGAGGTCTTATTTTAGATCTCACTGTGCAACAGAAGAGTAGGACAAAGAAAATCGGGTTCCAATTTTGATCATGTGATAAAGTTAAGGCGGCTATTCTAGATCTAGATTTGGATTGTGATGATGAAGAGTATATTGTTTCGGATCCCATCAAGGAGAGCTCTATTAGTTGAGATCACCTCAAATGAATAAAACAAAGTTATTGACCCAAGTGTTCTCATCCCATTAGAACAAAGTCTTCGTAAAGAGGTAATCCGGTCCCTTTATGAAAAACAAGATGAGATCTTTGTTCAATTAAGTGAAAAATCTTCTTTGGATGACTTCTGCAGGTAAATGATAGAGATTGTCGAGTTTTTGAATTTCACGAAAAATCTGAAGTCTCTTATACCGATGAGTGTGATAAGAAACATGACAATATGGTTTCCATGTCATATGAAGATGATCAACAATGTATTCAAATTGTAGAGGACTAGTTCATTGAGGATTTCGTAATCCATGTTTTTATTCTAATGTTTCATGTTTAGAATTTTTATTTCAAGAAGAAATTTGCTCACCTACTTGTTCATAATTTTTTGAAGACCAGAAAAAATTTCTTGATGAGGTGCAGATATGAAGAGATTAGATTCAATAGAAAAAGGTACCTTGTTTCTTCTAGATCACGAGGGTAAATTTTTCATGTTTTTCAAGATCTAGTGTGCAAGTTTATTACGATCAGCAGTGAAGGTAATTATTGAGGTATTTAGTGATGATGGAGATCATTGTCGACTATGCTTTTTAGCTCGTCAAATTGTATATGTTTATTGTTGTTCAAAGAATATGATTGGGAGAATCAATCGAGGAGGCATTTTTCTTGATTGGTAACACTAGAATTTTGATATCACCCTGATTGTACATGCTGCTTTCATCAGACAGGTGGTTGTCATCAGGATTTTGAAGCCCTCAAGTCTTGGTGATATGCTTTCATTAATAAGTTTAAATGTACGTTTTTATTTCGATAAGTTTTTGAGTTAGTATTGAGCTAATTTTTAGTCATTTGAGTTTGTCTTGAGTTAGTCTATTTCATCGAGTTATCGGCTTTTCGATCATGTTTATTAGTTTGAGTTTTTGATCGTATTGACCCAAAGGATAAGGAAATGATCTAAAAAATCCAGCAGTTCGTAGTTCTTGGCACCTGATCTTCGAGAGCTATCATCCCCAATAATGCCAATTTTAGTGTCAATATTTTCATCCTCGCCATCATCAGTCAAAATCCCTCTTTTCATGTCATGTTAGGGGTCTCACTCGTAATTTTATCATTCCAATCGGGTCATGTAAAAAATTTGGTCACCTAATTAGGTATTTTAGATCATTAATAATCCTTTCACTTCCATGGTCAATGAACATCAACATGGTTGGGGCCATTCATTGTTGAAATATTCCCATAGTCATCATGGTCATCATTCAACTCATTCTTCCATGTTGTGCCATCATCAAAGTCATAGGGTCTAAAAATCATGAGAAAATTGGTCATTTCACCCATCATAACTCATTTTTTAAAGGAGTATTAATAGTCAAAGGTCTTCAACAATTTCAGGTTCCAAACTATCATATTTCAATTAAGTGTCTTTGTGTTTACCATATTTGTCTCTCGCTAGTGCTTGAAAGCTCATTTCCTCTCTCTAGGGTTTTGAGGGCATTTTTCTTGGTTTCATGAATTCTATGGTTAACTCATCAAAAGACTTGTATCGTAATGCTATTAAACCTTACCCTATCCTTAATATACCTTCCTAAACACTTCCCATCACTCCTATCCTCCAATTCATCATTTTTCCCACAAGCCCTAGCCCATTGCTACAATTTGACACTTTTCTAGACTAGGCATGTGTTTTTTCCCTTTTGGACCCCTTCCCCTCACTCAATCCTTGAAATTACACTTTCCCCTACTTCTCTAAGATCTATCCCTATCCCGATTTCCCCAAGAATTTAGGACAACCCCTAATCCCTTCATTCCCCTCCTCTACAAGGTAGTCCTAAATCCCCTATTTTTCCTACACCAAACCCTAATTTCTCTCTCCTAATGCTAGGGTTTGCTATGGAATTAGAGGCACATGCATAGAGGGAGGAATTAATGAGGTCATTTCTAGCAAGTGTGAGGCCATTCCAACTCATAAAAATCATGTCTCCATCATTTTTTCAAGAAGTCATTCCAAGGGACAAATCATATGCCACACATAGGGCGATTTTTCTTCAAAGTATGTTTCTGATCAAAATAATATGAATTTGAAAACAATTAGAGAGTGTTTTTGTCCATAATAGACCAAGGAAGAAAAAACTCCTTCGAGTTTTTACAAAGGTGTAATTTTTTTTGGAGAAATGTCAAAAATACGATCTACAAGAGGTTTGCTACATTTTCCGGAGGCGACCTTGAAAATCAATTTTTCTCCTAGATAGAATGTCCAAATGATTTTCTTGATGATTCACATGATAACTAGATAGAAATATATTTAGTAATGAGATATCATGAGATCAATTTGGAGTTGAGTAAAGCCTCCCAACGTTGCTCGTAAGAGCACACTTCATTTTTTTGCACCTCTATTCGCACTTTTTTGACCAGTCTTGGGAGAATCAATTTTTGACGGTGAAAGCAAGTCTATTCTGCAAAAATAAAGGCATATTTGGAAAGTAGACGAGATAATATTTCCAATGAGCTACTTGGGTCCAAGCCGACACTGTGAAGGCCTCCAAAAGTGGCGTGCAAGATGAGGGTGTGTTTACCAAAGGGAGGGTGCGTTTACCAAAGAGAGGCGTGTTTGACAGCTTTGTTGATATTTTCCAAATTTCACTAAAAATTTGAATTTTTTTCTTTGAAATCATGATTTCACTTATGTAATTGAGCATGGTAAATGTAAATATTATTTGGATAAGTTACCTAGGGGGTAGATTCACGATGTAAATGTACTCATCAAGTCAAATGAACTCGGTCTTTCAATGTAATTAGGGAGGAGTCACTTAGAGCTCCTCACACTCCATCTTTCAGTTCAGAAATTTTGTGGATCTCATCCCTCAACCTCGGGGAAATTCGACCCCTCCCGAGGATGAGAGAATGTAGTTTTTGAGTTTATATCCTATAATTTGTGACTCATTTTCAAAAGTTGGAATTATTTTGGATGCTAGTGTATTGATCAAGTAATCAAGTTTGGCAAATCTATTTCCTTGGGATTCACGTGGTATGAATGTTTGGAACATGTTCTTTCTATGTGATCATTTGTATGAATTTTTTGTAAGCTCATAAAAATTTCATGTCAATTATATGATAAATTTCAAGTTGAAAGGCATAATACATGTTTTTCATGCTTTGTTTTGGGAAAATTTGTCATAATTTGTCCATTTTCTTCGCTTTAGGAATAATACATATCCTATGCTCTTTCTAACTCCTCATCAGTCTTAGAACATCTCACCAAATCACCTTTAAGTGTAGCCTTCTACCTACCTTGCCCCATCAAATGGATTGAAATTCCATCTCATTTTACTTGACTCCGATCCTCATCCAAAGCAAGCCCAACCCAATCAAATCAAAACAAACCCTTACGTACTTCTTAGCTAACATAAAACCTTTTCATCTAGTCCTCTAAGATGTGATTTTTTTGGTGAGATCCCTCTCGACTTGGTAGGGATAGATACAAAGTTAAAAGGTTGGTTTGTGGTTACCTCTGTTGGGATTCCTTCTTCGAGCCCTTTAGGGATCTCGGTGGAGTGATAACACAAGATACAATGGAAAAAATTTCTTTTGTAGATCTCGTTGTCGTATCTTGTCCTACTAGTCCTTCGATTTCAGCATCGTTCACTAGTCACCCCTTAGTCCTTCAAAGGACAACACATCGAGACTCCGTGAGGGTTGCCACCTAACATTGCCGCAAGTAATTTCTATAGAGTGTACATGAGTTGATCCAATTTGCTCTTTGGGTAGGCCTAATCCCAAGCTCCAATATGCGAGCTAGCAGTATCACCTTTGTCCGTCAAGGTGATCGCGACTTCGACACCAACTTCACCCAACCTTCAACTCCTCTTCATCACTTCAAGATAAAGCTTGTCTAGGGCTACTTTGGGATATCAACACACTTCCTTCCAACGAACAAATGATTCCAAATTTCTCACTACGCGTATTCTCGCTCTAGTGATGGACTTTTCACCTCCATGGAAATTCCTCCAAATGAAACCCATAGGGCTGCACACGTGAAATCGATCTAAAATCGATCTAAAACGTAGATCCAATACAGGGGACAATGTCTGCTCGAAGTCATTTGTACTAACATTTTTTATATCGTGTCCCTGGTTAGGGCTTTTGTCCACGCTGCAACAACTTAAATACCCACACAAAAAACCCTTAATTTTTTTCGGTCCTAGGCAAGGAGAGATGGTATCATGGTAGTTTTCTATTTTGGGCACTTTTCGGGACCCAACAACTTCCACACTAACCCTATTTTAGGTTATTATGCATGCGGCCTACCACGCGTAACATTTTTACTTTATAGCCAACTCAAAAACAATCTTCTCCTCACCTCTTTGTAACCCAAACAGACCGTGTCCCTCCTCCTTTGTCGCGACCTTCATGCAAGTGTAAACAACCCTCAAAAGTCCCAACATGCCTTGTACGCAAGTCTGTCTTCTCACTCGGAATTCCCTCCACCTACGTACCCAACCGAGGTAGGTATGCCGAGTTCCTTTAGCTCCCATGTCTGCTCTTATTGTCACTTTTGGATGCTTCTTTTCACCCTCATATCACCTTCTATTTATACCAAAAACAAGGGCTCTAAAAACGTCATAAATTAGGGGATGCCAACTATCATATGCCTAAAACACCCTTAGTTCAACCTTGACACTTATGGTGTCAACCCAAAAATACCTTCAAAAATTTGTATCTCCACTACGTAACTCATAATCAAATGATTCTCATTGCACTAGATTCAGTCTCATTGAGATATATAATCCTCATACATCACATGTATAAATGTGCTCATGGGAAATTCCAAAACATGATTTGGTGAAATCTCCATGCTTAGGGTTCCAAGCCCACAAGTGACCCGCTTGGCGCTTTTCCCTTCAAACCTCAAACCCCTAGGGCTTGAGTACCTCCCTAAGCTACTAAAAACAACACTCTCTTCACGAGGGAGGTACTTCCAAGACTAGGAAGTAACTCATCATCATCACCACTACTCACAACACTCGCCCAAATATTGGTGCTCATCGTCGCAACAATCCCTATTCCGTGATGAGAAATTATCCCTCTAAATGTGTAAGCTCCTGCTAGAGACTAGACTCTTTCTTAGTCTCTAGAAGCTAGACCTTCTTCTTGCGGAACTCGTACCTACTCCTCCGAAGCCTCCACCTACGTCGACTTCTTTGGAACTTGTACCTTCTCAACTCTGATTTTCATGATCCATAGGATTTCCCGTAAGCCTCATATAGATGACACTCTCTAACTCCAAGCATGATACCAATAGAGCTAAAGACTCTAGGCTTGAGTATTTCCTTCCCATTATGAAACAAGACCTCAAACCCATTCTTCTTGATCATCGAGAAAGAAATCACGCTATATCTCGAGTCCCCGGTACAAACAATACATCCCTGGACCTACAACACTCATCCTATCTCCATCTCCCGAATGGCCCAACACCATGTGCAACAATGAGTCCCATTCAACTAGAGTCTCAAAAACCTCCTCTTACCGTTGCTTCGTTGCACCATTGTCCACGTACCATCCATCCTCCTTGATAACACCTGCGATAAAATGAGAGATCACAGTAAAATTCCTCCTCTTCCAATCTCCTGAGAGATCATCTATCTCGGGCTCAGTGGAAACACCAGACCTTCTTTCCTTTCTCTTCTTGTCATCTCTCTTCTTCTTCTATCGGACATATCAACAAAAAATGATCCATCTTACCACAATTGAAACATTTTACTTTACTCAAGTCCTTCTTCATCTTACCCTTCATTCATGTTGTAAGTGCCACATCCTCATATACCCTCTTCGATGGATGCAAGATCCTTGTCTCAAAACTCTTTCCTAAATGAATTCATCACATAGTCTATACTAGTCCTGAAAATTCTCTCTAGCTACAATTCATTTTTATGAAGGGCTTCCATTTCTCGGTGAACTCACCATATCTCCAAAATTTTCACTCCGATGGTAGCAAGCTCATCTTCCGACCTAAGAAAATATTGTTAGATACGAAGTCACTCCTTCACCCTTTATCATCCCGTGGACTTCAACTTATCCTCCAATACCATTACCCAATTCTCATTCTTATTTCCGGAACAAATTCTAAAGTGCCATCCACATCTCATGTGCATTGTTATTCTCGAACAAATAAGGTATTAAGGAATCCCTCACACCATCAAGAATGATAAATCTCACCTTCATATCAAAATATTCCCATATATCTAGCTCGTAGGCTTTGTTGGCTTCTTGATGATGCGAGGGATTCTCTTACAAAACAAATCTTTGCACACAATACGATGTGAGTTTCCTTTTAACATGATGATCCTCAATCAATCTCTTCAATAAAACCAAATTTAATCCAGACCCTCAAAATATAAATAAAGAAGAGAGACCCATACAAACAAAAATACGGCATATAATAACCATAATAAAATTATAGACTCAAACCATTTTGGCCGAATATTACAATTGGTGGCCACTCGCTTTATTTGCTACAATAACTCTCACACCATTTCTCCCCCTATCTCTCTCGTATTCCTCACTCGGTCTTCCATCCTCACACAAGCTTCATATTTATACACAATTATGAGTTAACTCCAATCCATGATTTCCTCCATAAAAAATCTCAACCAAATCCTAAAATAACTTTATCCCTTATTTGACTCAACTAAGTTCCATTTAAGGAACTCCTAATCCATAAATTATCTACCCAACTCAATTCCCTCACATTCTCAATTAATTAAGAGAATATTTATAATAATTCTCACACTCGTATTATTCTCTCTTAATTTAAATAATAATGAGCATAATAATTTCTAAAATAATTAAAAATACATCACCCCCTATTTACACAATATTTTTAATGAAAATCAAGTAGGATGCTCCCTGCATCGTACTCCCCATGTAGAGAAGTTTCCATATACTCCTCGTCTATGAGGTTTGTCACTTTTCTATAATACGTACGTACCACAAGTCTCAAATAACTTGCTCCCTCCAGATTCCAAACTCTCGTTCGCCCATCGTGGTCCTTTAAAGCATCAACTCCAATTTGTAATTCATCACTCACTCTATCAATCGGATTCCATCGGTCTTATATAACAATTGCTTCTACCAATTCCTCGAAGCAAATCCTCTTTTTTTGATACTTTCATCTCCGAGTCATGCCGAATACTCAACTTTTTGTAATGAAGAATAATCAAGAATTTCTCCTTGATCGTAACTATAGTCATTGACTACTCCTATAGTAACAAATTTCGATCCCGTGTTGTACTCGTATTCATCAACAAACTATTAGTTTTAAGAAGATAAGACCTTCGGCCTCCGTTTGATGCTTCAAGCACCAATATCCCATCATAATCTTTCTGATTTCGGGAGATCCCGTTTTGAATTGTCGGCTACTTTCATCTTCATCTTGTTGGTTCAATACTTTTGTTTCCTTTATTTCTCTAAAGACATAACTTTCTTGTTGCTCCCGATCTTTCATCTCATCTCCAAATACTTTTCTCGCTCAATTTCTATGATTTCAACATCATATTTATTAAGGTTTCCTTCGTACCTACATCCACATTATTATTTTAAAAGTTATAACATTCACTCAACTCTATAAATGTTAAAAACATTTCATCCCTATCATGCACAGAGAATCTGCAATCTCTTCCGTATCGTGTTCTCGCAAGTTTCATCTCCCCTTTAGGTTCCTTAAGCCATCATTCCAAGAACTCTGTTTCCATGTGAAATATTTCGACATTTCATCACAACCTTTCATCCCAATTTCATTCTTCTTCCGGGAAATCCTCCCGAGTTATCTCCGGTTTCGTATCATCACATTGCAAAATTATGTCATCAATTTCATTAAAAAAATTCATTTCTTTACCTCCTTGGAATATCACTTCGACATTTTCATTATGCTTCGCTCCATATGACCGCAATCGGTCGTCTTACACCAAACAAGAATTCATTTATGATTTCTTCCGCTACAACAAATCAATGAACTTCCTCCTCGCAAAGGCATTCTCCTTCATACTTCACCTTAAGAGCTTTGTTTATCTCGGTGATGGCTTTCACCAGACTCGTCCATCATCTTTCGCATCATCCGCAAACATAAAAAAACTATGAGTTTTAAAAAATACAAGGCTTCATAGCCTCATCTTCTTCTCTTGTCAACATATCTTCCAATTCTTCTCGAACTATTCCCATAGTTCATGAGATATTTCTCATTGATCTCTTCACCCAGTAATTTCATCCTCGTTTCTAGGCCACAAATGGAAACTTCCATTTTCAACTCGAAAATGTTCTCTCGAGTTCTTCACATCTCAATTGCACACTCATCATCTCGCTCGAGCTTCCTCGCCTCTTCGTCAATTGTATGTTTACCTGCTATTCCCTCTTTGCATATAGCCTCGCCATTTCACTTTCTTCCTCATGGTCCAACCATGTCTCTAGTATTTCTTGTTTCTCTGCAATAATTCCATCAATAACTCAAGGTGAAATACTATCTCACCTTTATCCCTCTCATACCCTTCATCGACCAACCGCTTTACATATGCCATTTTCCTTTCTTCTTCCTTCTGCTCAGCCTTTCTCGGAACCTCCGAAAATGATCGACACCGATCATCTTCTCCTCCTTTTGTGAACTTCATTTGTTCACGTGTGGATTTCATTCAATCCCCTTTTCAGCAAGCCTTCATACTTGCCTTTGAACAATGAAAGCTCTCTTCCTACGCTTGACCTATTTTAGTTCTTTTTTCTTAGAATCATTTACGGCAACTCTCTTTCTTCTCTACAAACAACAACTTGAGAATGCTTGTGTTACAATGACCAAATCTTTGGGTGTCGGGCTCCTCTAATCATGCACCCAATTACATTCAAACCTTTGAATTGGCTTACGACTCTTTAACTATAGACTTTACATCAAATCTTCATCTTGGATGAAAAATACACCCTCTTGTATAATAACTCAATGGTTTAACTTGACTCAAGCTATCCAAATTTTCATTTGACATTAACATATGATTTTACTTCTAGGCTTGACCCAATAATTACAATAGTGGATATTTGGACTCTAATTCAAGTTATACAATATACCCTATGAACATCCACCTTTAATACATTTTCATGATGTAAAAATCCTCACTCTCTCTCATACTCCATTCTTAAGAAAATATCACAAGTCACCAATTACATCATCTCCCTTTATCACTTCAAATGACACTTGAGCCTTTAAATTAGAAATGCACTCCACTTTTTCCAAGATTTATTTTATGGTAAAAATAAATAAACCATTTAATTTTCAACATTCAAAAATACCGTTTTGAATTATCATACCTTATGCTCTTGTCAAGGTTATTAATAAACCTTCTCTTTGCAATTTCAACTTTTCGGATTTCACTCTTCTCGTGTCATCTTTATCACTCTGTGAATATTTTCATTCCCTTCGGTACCATAACCACTTCAACACGCTCATATTATTAGCACAAATAGTTTCCCCGTACTTCCATGCACCATACAAACCGCACATTATAAATTGTACATCAATTCACATCTCTTGACATTTGTACAGAGAACAAGCTACTCATGTTTTCAACCTCTTTGATGAATAATTTACAACTCAGTACATTGTGTCCATCCCTGAACAACACCTCCTTAGGTGCCGCTATATGATGGTAAAACAAGGATTCTACAACATCAAGCAATTGTGGTTTGTTTGTGGTTTTAACCTCGAAACACAAATAAAAAAGAATTCTCCCATTTCCAACTACAAGCCTTGATCCAAAATGACGCAACCAAGTATCATGAAGAACCCACACTATGCATAATAAAACACCTCGTATATTATAAAATGCATGCTTCTCTTTATATCACCTAGGATAGCACATTCTCCTTTTCCATTCATTTAAGCGGAAATTAATTTCCTTTAAACTTACTGTGGTGATAAAACCTTATACATCCGCATTTAAAAATATTTCCACTTTAATTTCCGATTATGGTTTGAACAAAGCATGTTGACATATATGTAAATCATTCCCGCAAAAAATGCTTATCTATGATTTTTATTTTGGCTAAGAAACCCAAAAATGTCAACATATAATATGCTCGGTCCCACAATTTTACTTAACATACCTTTCCAATTTTCATCGCCCTTCTAATTTGTCCGAGTGAACCTACTCTTAGCCCATTGACTAGTTTCTTCGAAGCAAGATCTCCAAATGCGCTTACACATTTCGTCTCATGCGAATTGCAAATTTGCAATTTCAGCTTTATTGCTCCATGGCCTTTAATTATCATAGATCATGATTGTGCTTGCAATCATTGAGATCTCCACCGATCTCCGTCTCTCCTTGACGCACAACTTCAAACGAGAACACAACTATGGCCTGCATTTGGTAAGCGAAAAAAAATGTATTCCCAATACAAGTAGAATCTCCATATGTGATTGAATTCATGCTTTGCTTTAATTTTTAATGTGCAACATCAATTTTCCGTACAATCATAAAGCATAGAGGCAACGGTTTATATTTGTCAAGCTAGAGTCAAAGTTGCATCCGTAACTTCACTTTTTGCAAATGCCATTCCATTATGAATGTCCACACATAAATTCTATTATATTTAGTTCCAAATAACTTAGCTCTCCATATATGATGGAAGTCACACTTTCCTTACCTCTTAATGTGCCACTCGATTTCCAACCAATTTTAAAACATAGAACATCGATACTTATAGTCAAGATCTATAAGTTGCAACTCGCCTTTGTGACCGAACTTATTCTCAACGTAATTACCATTACATTACAATGTCAACACAACCGATAATGTGAGACGTCACCACAAGGAAGAGAAAATTTTGTACGACATTTCTCGCATTCATCGAAATCTTTTCCAAATAAGAACCATCGGACATCGTATACCTTTCCTCCGTGTTACGGTCAATGCAATCGGACTTTTACACCATTGCCAAAATTGCATACTGACCAATGCATCTTCCACAGAGTGTCATACTGTTGTCACCATACTCGAATCTCCATCTTTGACTTTACGCATGATCCCCCAACTTCTTCAACCTCTATGTCTAACGTCCGTGCCTCTCTAGCTTACGTTGATAGTTCCATCTTTCGCCGATCTGTCTTCAAGTTTTCGACTCCAATGGAAACTACACCTATCACTTTCACTCCAACCCTATTACAATAAGAAATGAAATCCTTCGAGTGTTCTTAACCGTATTTCTCAATCGCACTTAAACTTACAAACCTTGGATGATGATCTGCACCGAAGACAAATTTCCATTTCAAAAAATTTGAGTGCGCCTTTCTAATGCATATATGTGGCTTTAGATTCCATATATCTATCATCTATGTATTATTTCTAATAAATAATTGAGCTCCACATAAACTCAAAAGAGACGATCGAAGATAAGTGAATACCAAGGCGCATCCGCTCTCCGGTAGTTTTCACCATCTACGCAAAACATCAACAACCAAATAACTCCGACTTTCCTCATGAAAAAAAATCGTAGAGCACTAGAGCGCGAATGTTTGCAACCCGCATGCGAACCAAAAATTCATCAAATTTACACCATTGTTTGAGTTGGTCTTTCATTGTACCATTTGCACCAATTCATATATCCGATTCAAGATCAACAAAGCATATATTTGAGGAAAAATCAACAATGCATAACGCATAGATCTTAGACAAGATCAACAACAAATAGATCGGAGGAAAGCTTTGACGCACATGCTTCCACCAAATTTGTGGTGCATCAATTTAATATATGCATAAAAAACAAAACAAAATCACGAGAGAAATAGATTCACTCTCTCTTCCCCTCTTGAGATATTCAAGACCAAGACCACATTGGGCCTCGATACCAAATGATGCGGGTGATTCTGCACAAAAATGTATCCTTGTGCACAATACAAAGGTGAGTTTACATTTAACATGAGATCCTCAATCAATCTCTTCAATAAAACCCAAATTTAATCCAGCCTCAAAAATATAAATAAAGAAGAGAGAGCCATACAAACAAAAAATACCGGCATATAATAACCATAATAAAATTACAGACTCAAACCATTTTGTCCGAATATTACAATTGGTGGCCACTTAGCTTTTGGTCCTTTACAATAACTCTCACACCATTTCTCTCTATCTCTCTCTGTATTCTCACTCGTCTTCCATCCTCACACAAGCTTCATATTTATACAAAATTATGAATTAACTCCAATCCATGATTTCCTCCACACAAATCTCAATCAAATCCTAAAAATATCTTTATCCCTTATTTGACTCAACTAAGTTCCATTTAAGGAACTCCTAATCCCTAAATTATCTACCCAACTCAATTCCCTCATATTCTCATTTAATTAAGAGAAAATTACAATAATTATCACACTTAGATTATTCTCTCTTAATTTAAATAGAAATGAGCATAATAATTTATAAAATAATTAAAAAAGACATCACCCCCTATTTACATCAATATTTTAATGAAAAATCAAGCAGGATGCTCCCGCATCACTTGATCTATTTCTTGAAAAAATCCCGAATCATATTGACCTATAAGACCAAATTGATCCTTTTCCTTCCAAGGACTATAGTTGGAAAACCCTTCCAACTCGTTCTCGTACTAGAGATTCACTGCGCAACTTCGACATTGTCAACTAAAATGTGACGAAATCCCTATCATGTTGTACTTCCCATCGTGCACAACTCTAATTCATCGACTTCCAAAGTAACCGAGACATGCTCCGATACCATGTTGAATTTCACGATCTTGGGTCTAGTGAGAGTCTTAGAATCATTGACGCTACCAAACCAATAATCTCAACCATAACTACTTTTCACAGTGGAAAATATAAAGCAATAAATCACACATGCACAAATATACACATTTTTTAAGAAAATTATACAATAATGTACAACCCAAATATTCATTATATTAAAACCAATTTTGAATAATAAAACAATCTATGGTATACAAGATACAATGAAAAACTTCACTACAGTCTTCTCGATGTCATATCTTGTCTTGCCGGTCCTTCACTTCTGAATTGCTCACTAGTCGCCCCTTAGTCCTTCAAAGGAAAACGCACCGAAACTCCAAGAGGATGCCACCCAACGCTGCTCGCAAGTCACTTCAGTAGAGTGTACTCTCAGTCTATATGACATACTCTCTCGGGTAGGCCTAATCCCAAGCTCCAATATTCTAGGTTAGCATTCACCTTTGTCCATCAAGGTACTTCACTTCAGCTCCAAACTTCACCTAACCTTCAACTCCTCTTCATCATTTCAAGATAGCCTCGTCTAGGGCTACTTTGGGATATCATCCCCCTACCCTCCAACAGCACCAATGATTTCCAATTATTCACTATAGATTCTTCTCCTAGCATGAACTTTTAACCTCCATTGAAATTCCTTCAAATGTCACCCACAAGATGCTACATAAACCGATCCAAAACTCGATATAAAAACATAAATCCAATATGTTACACAGTAATTTGTCACCATGCTCACTTCCCATCCCTTATCCCGAAGTGCCCCATGACAGACCCTATGAAATTTTTTCCACCATGGAGAAATATGTGAAGACATCCTCGAAGACTCGAAGAAAACTTCCCTTGGCGATCATCGAAGGAACTTGGTCGAAAACCTCAGTTTTCGAGTCAACACATTTTCTAGTGGCCTGCTCGCTCCGATGGCGAGTGCTGACAGCTTTTGTCTTGGTGCCGTGAGCACCCTTGTTTTCTTGGAAAACCGCACTTATCTCTTTCTCGGTGTTTCTCAATTAGAGGAGAAGTTTTACCTCTAGAAGTTTTAGGGCGGCGATTTGGTTGTTAAACGATTGTGATAGGGTCGAGCTCTATGATTTTAGAGCTTTCATCTCATCCATAGGGGTTTATCCCTTAGAAAGTGGGTATTCCTCCTTTAATGGGCTCCCAACCTCTTCTCCCTCCCCTATAAATTGGTCCCCATCCTTCCACCACCGAGTTGGTCATTGTTGGGCTCTGCCTCAACTCTCATTCCCTTTACATTCTTGCACCGTGATAACACTTAAGTTGTTCGGGAGAAGTGAATTCTTCGCAGATTCGGTGAAGGACTAAAATTTTTAACCAAAGGGATGCATCCAACATCAAGGCCTCGGGTTGTAAGATCTCTCTTTTATATTCATTAATAAAACATGTGATGTTTGCTTTCTATATTTTTTCTAAACTTTTTATGCAAATATTCTAGTACTCCTTTGATCTACTAGATAGCTAATGTTTAATGATTATTATGTACTCGGATTATGTTTCTTTCGTTGCCTCTTGATTGTTCATCGGTATTTGTGTGCCATTGTGGATTAAGGTCATCATCAATGGGTTCGAACATAACATCACGAAAAGGTACCTTCATCTCATTTATTGTCGCATTTTGAATATTAGAAAAAAAAGCTTTGCATTGGAAAGTATCTCAAGTTTCTAGACCCACTCTAGGGCTAGAGAGATTGCCTTTGTCCGTAGAGGGGATTTATATTGACAACATAACTAGGGAGCTTAGCCTCTTAGCCTTCCCTTTCTTGGGCTGATCTCTTTGATCAGTTTGATCGATCACTAAAATCTAAGATTGCTTAGGTCTATGTTAGTTTGCATAGGGTTTGATAGTCATTTCACTATGTCGTAGTCCGTTTTTTGGTGTGGAACTCTCCTTGTTTTTTAGTGCCCAACTCATTTTCTCGTTTTCACGATAGCGCTGTTCTATATAGCACAACTCGCACTAATTTGTCTTTCAACACCCTTCTTCTCATCACATAAGTGTTGATCTCGTGACCTTGGAAAGTTGGGGTTTCCCCCTTTGTTTTTCCAAAGTGTGTCCTAGCCCCTCGAAGAATTTCTCACGAGTCTCAATGACCTCTTGTCTCGTGTGTTTGACTTGTTTGTCTTGTTTGAATGAGTTTGTTTGTTTCTTTGGATTACTTGTGAGTTGGAGGATTTTTTACCATTTCAAACACCTTTTTCTCGCATTACTTCTAACTTGGTTTGAAGTTGTTTGTCATATGAATTGGTAATCACCGCATTTTCGATCTTACCTTCAATTTAGTGTCAAACATAAGATCACAAATTTTTTTGATTTACAATTTTTTAGAAGAGTGTGTATTTTTTCAAATTTAAAAGAAAACCGAAAGTATTTTTCATGTTAGTTCTTTGATTTGGCTTGTCTTTTATCATTTTGAAAAAAGCAAGAAAAGCATTTCATTCATGTATTTTTTGAAGCGATTTTGATTTCCGTTCGATTGAAATAAAAGTGAAAAGTATTTTTTTTTCATTTCTTCATTTTAATTTTGAGTACATTTCAAAGTAAAATGTAAAAGAAAAAGTCTCTTTTTTTGCATCTTAGTGGAAAAGAGAAATTTTTTTTCATTTTTCAATATGTTGCATTTTGGGGAAAGTGAATTCGATTTGAAATAATTTCATTTCATAGTTTTGAACTAGTTTTGGGGGGCATCATTGTTTCATACTTGATTGCACTTTTGTTTGCATCTCTTCCCTAAATAGTTTAAACTTCATTGAAATGGAAAATTTTCTTTTTGAATTTAGCCCTGCCTTATAGAATTCATGCAACATCAACTTTGAGCCAAAATCCGAAACTTAACTCAAGATCAACATTAAAATTTACCTAATTTACCTTAAGGAGAATTTAGAACTAACGAGAACATTTAGACGTCTAGGCTAGAGACGTGTTCGGTGTTGTAAAACGTAGGAGCTCTCGCTAACGATATATGTTACAACCCACAGGGTGATATCCGTCGTACGTATGGAAGTATATTGATGTATGATAAGTATATATGGGGTGCTCTCATCGAACGATTATGCATTAGACAACACTACTACCGACCGGACTTCCCATGTACTCGTCGCATATATTTGGGAAGACACCAATAGGTTGCAAACCTACTATAGGTAACCGAGTCGATTCCTTGTAAACATGATACACCGAACACAATATTCGTGGGAGATCGTGTCGTAGTACATTAATTCTTTGGTCATTTTTTTCTATCATTTATCACCAAGGTGTATATTACGCTCACGAATACTTGGTAAAATTTTTCTTATGCCTAGTACACCCTTTTTGATTTATTTTTTTGTTTAATTCTAAAAGTAACTTCCCATGAAAACATCTTATTTGTGCAGCTTCTTCAGCCCTCATCATCACTTGTTAAATTGTGTTTTTTAATATTTTTTTCACCTCCTCCTTCCTTGATCTTGTCTCGAAATGTTATCGCTGCTGAATTTTCAGATTCACCTCGTCCCTCCTGCTGAAGGATCTCAAGAGTCTCCCTCCCGAGGTCCCCCCAATTTCGGAGTTGGACCCCTTGAAGCTCAAGGTGTCGAACTCGGGATTGTCATAAGTGTACAACCCATTTCATCTCGACCATCACCTAATGATTCTCCTTGGACAAAATCGGAAGACTTTGAGCCGGGAAAGCCCCGGACCGTCTACACAATTTATGGTATTTCCTAAGAATCCGCTCTTTTGATCCGATTGTGGTCTCACCTCAACATGCTTATAGTAATTTTAATCAACCCACCAAATTTACTCTTCCTTCTCCTCCAGTAGCATCTCGCTCTACTATCCGTTAGTTATTTCCCGATGAAATGGCATCCAATGTTGATGATGTCCCATCTCGTGAGTGCTCCTGACAAGAAACCACCGACACCTACATTTTGGAAGCCACTTCATTTGTGTTTCCTCGAAGGCAAAAATTTTGGCCCCACACCCCAAGATTTAGGTAGTGGAATCGAAATACCTTTTATTCTGAGTTGCATCTCCACTTCCACAAGGGTATACTCTTTGGGAAGCCTTGTTTCAAGAGCTCCAGTGCCACATCTTTATTTTTTGGATCCCTTTTGGTCAATGAACATCCCTCAATCTTCCGGTCCATTCATTTCAAATGTGGTTGCCACATCTCAACCTTTTTCTCATACCTATAGTCACCATTGGTCGGGATGACTATTTCAATATGATCTTCAACCCCTTTCTCACCATCTATGATTACTATCAGTCTCAAAAAATTGAGTGGAAAATATATGGTTTCATCCATGCTCGGGGGGGGAAGTATAATGCTATTTACGTACCTCCCCTCTTAGGTGGAGGGCTCATCAACTTTGTGACCCATTCCAAGGGTGGGACAACCCTAATGCTAGTATAAGTGGGACATTGTTTTCACAACCGACAAACATCGTTGTAGGAACCATTCCTTTGAGTGGTCGACCTACTTCAGGCGCATTTGTCTATAAGTAGCCCCACTTTCGAGTATTCTCGAGTTTAGCGACCTTCTCCAACAACCAAACGTACCATATTCATATGTTCAAGAATCCCTAGCATCCCTCATCAATATGTTCAACATCCAAATGTACAGTATCAATATGTTCCTTGACCAAATGCCTCTAGCTGGTACATCCACAGCCTCAGCCTTCCCGTAGGTGTTGTTGCGACTAACCCTTGTTTTGGTCCTTACACCCAAACCGGTTCGAATATCCCTCCCGGGTAAACCTAGTCCTCACCCCTATCAACCCTGGTACTCCGTACTCAGCCGCTTCCTCATGTTAGTTCTAGCAACACTGCACCGAGCCTCACACTGTGCTCACATCATCAGATTCCTCGCACTGTATAGGCCCAATTGGGACCTCAGAAATCGGACCCTATGTTCAACAAGGACCATAGGCTGGATCCTATGTTCAACAGGGGACCACATGTTGGACCTCATGTTCGAGAGGGACCTCACCTTGGACCTTATATCCAAGAATGTCCGCAACCCCCAAATCCAAGTAGGGGCCTTATCAATAGCCCCAACAAGGTCCCTACGTTTAATAAAAACTGCAACAAGGTACTTACCAGTGAATGGGGAAAGTATGTGTATCCAGAAAAAAATCCGCCCTCTATTGTGGCGAAAGTCCGTATCAACCAAAGTTGGAACCCACAACCTTTTTCTCCTCATAATCCTCCCTTTCCATTTTTGGCTACGTTGGAACTTCTAAATGTGTCAAATATTACAAATTACACCATCCAACATCAGCTGCATTAGTCGCCAGCTCGACCAAAATCCCGAGATATTGTCCTAAATTTGAAAGGAAAGTCCGGGGAAGACCCCCAAACCCATGTCATGGTGTACCACTTTTGGTGCTCTTCTAACTCTTGGGTAGATAATTCAACTCATTTTCATATTTTCCGATGCACTCGACGGGTAATATGACTAAGTGGTATATTGAGCTCCCTCGAGGTGTTTTCTTTGAATTTAACTCCTTGGCTATGGCTTTCACTTCCACTTCCATCTATCTTCCCAAAGATGGAAACTCGGCACCCACCTCCTCACCTCATTGCAACACACTTAACCTACTCACTTTTCGGATCACATTCACGAATGGAAGCATCACCGTCACCTCATAAAATTTTGAGATCCTCGATCGGGGCTGTTGACTGAATGGTTTACGAAATCATTCATTCCAAATATTGCTAAAGATATTGCCATGGGTGGATGTGTCATAGAAGAGGAAGTCATTTCGAGCTAAATACATCGATTTGGTTTATTCTCTATCCGGAACTCTATAAGAGCTCCTACTCGAAACGTCATGGGCTTCAGACCGATCCGACATCATCTTAGTCTTTTGCTATGCATCCACTTGATGATGTTATCTGGAGCGTTGACTCCATGCCGATATTATCGCACCAAAAGCTTTCCTTGAAGTCTAAGTCCATTATCGTTTCGCCGCACCCTCCACTCCTTCCAAAGTAACTAGAAGAATCTTGGTAAAACCTCCTAGGTAAATATTTTCCAATCTATCGACAGAGAAATCCTTGAAATGTAATAAAAATAAGCAAAAATCCAAATCCGACAACCCTAAACGAGATTTGAAAAAGTCATCTCGTCGATGATTATTCAATGCACAAGCTCCAAATATCCTTTGTCTAATATGTGATGATGATCATTGTACCAAGGATTGTCCTTAGCGTGCTAAAGTTTCCCATATTGTGAAGGCCGCCCTCGAGACCCCCGACTATCTTGAAAGAGAATTTCCTTCTCGCAGTCGCAAATGGTAGATCAACCCTCAATCATTCGGAAACTCTCAAGCTTTCATGGATGGCACGATAACCTATTTCTATTACCATGATATTGAAAAGACTATCCCGAATCCATCCCAAGCTCTCTTGAGTCAAAAGTCACAGATCACCTTCCTCTTCCACAACTCATAGTTCTAGTTCTCTCTAGATCGAGAGACCTAGTAGTGAATCCATCGTCCAACCACCCCCAAAGGGCGTTCTTCAAAACCGTCTTATAATCCGAATGCGAGAGCTGTACAACACTACAATATTGTAAAAGACCTAGCCCATCGCCTTCGGGGATGTCGGCTTTGGAAGTCCTTCAATCGTGTCCATCACAACAGTAAGCACTATTTTCTTCTATTGGAGGTATTGATCCAGTAGATTCCAACATTATTACTTTTGATATGGAGAACTTTACTCTTGCCTCCTATCTCGGTAGATTTTATGATTCAAGTTACCATGATGGGGAAAAACCATTCATAGTATTGTTGTTGATGAAGGAACTTCAACTCGCATCATGTCTATCACTCTTTCTGAAAGCCATCGACTCTCCTCCATTGAGCCAATCCCTCGAATAATTTGGAATATTTCGAAGGTAGAGGTTATCGACCGTATGGCATTCTCAAATATTTTCCCATCATATTGGAGGGAAATATGGTGAATTTATAAGTTTAGGTGTTATATGCCAAGTTGAATTATAACCTCCTTCTTGGACGCATTTGGACTTATGCCATGGTTTGCGTGGTCTCCACCCTTTTTTCCTCGTTTCTCCACTTTCCTCATCAAGGAAAAAATCGTGATCGTTGATCGATTATCTTTATTTTTCCTCTCGATTCTTCAATAGGAAAAAATTACATATGTTGGGAATATGACTACCCCCTATGATAACATCAAACCAGCTCTATTCAAAGAATTGTCCCTTATGGGAATTTTTTCCACTCGCGCCTCCCGAATGTCGCCACTATCAATATGATAACCTCTAGTCACGATCCATGGATTGTTCCCTAGTCCCGACCACCTTGAAATATTTGGTGATGTTATGCCTTTCGGCCCTCACTTTGAAAAAAATGCATCAGTATTATTATGGCTTACGAGGTCGCATCCGAAATCAATGATCGATTGGTTTCTTCTCCGGACATTTATGCATAGTCTCCCTAGTTTGGTTCCCCGGGAATCTAAGTTCCCTTGAATGAGACTTTCCCCACCGATGAAAGTATCATGGAGGTAATTTCTCTTGAAGAATCCACATGGGTTTATCGACATTATCATTCCTCGTTTCTCCCAACCCTAGGGTGACATCTAGGCCTATCTCGGAATTTCATGCTTCATCTATACCGAATGGCCCATTTCGTAATCCCATCTTGATTCATGAAGTGATGTCCGAAGGGAACATGGGAAATATTACTCCAACCATTCCAATCGACATATCCGGGATTGTCGAGAATGTATTTTTCTAGGTTTCTTGTTCTCCCCATGAGCTCAATATTTACATCGCTTTTCCTCCAAAAGTGTGACCCACCCACTCCCTTTGACATCGTTACTTGGCCACGGTTCATGGGCACTTCACTCGCTCGTCGTGAATTTTCTCACAAAAATTGGCCAAGGTAATGCTCAGATGAAATATCGACGGTAGAAATATGGGTTTATTTTTTGTTAATAATGTTAGAAATCTATCATCCGAGTTCATTGTTGAAATCTATTTGAAGAAGTATTATTCTTTATCATGAGTGTGATGCTTTGTACATTAATTTTTTTATTCATTAGTGTGATTTGATTGGATTTTTGGTGTGATTGTTTGCTTTGCAGACACATTTACTCTGCTTACCTTGTGTTCCACTTGGTTTGCGAGATGTCCATTGAATCATTACGTCGGTTTTGATGATGGCACATTTGAAAGCAATACAAAACTTTGTTTCCTGTATCGGGCACTCTTTTCCCCCGATGGCGAGATGGCGAATTGATTAATTTACAAGGTATTTATTTGGGCCGTACAACTAACAATATTGTCGAATATAGTGTGGTTATCGAGATATTATGCATGCAATTTATCTCGGGATTAGAGATATGGTTGTTAAATTAGACTCAAAACTTATTGTGTTACGCTATGGCCATTATTCTCAGGTGAAATCAAATTTTGCTTATGTATTTGCGTGTTAGATTATTGGAAATAAATTTTGATTTTATTACATGTAAACATATTCCAAGACATTTAAATGCATTAAAATATACATTAGCAAATCATGTTTTAGATATACATCTATGCAACATGTAAAAACCAGTACATCATTATGATACACAAGCAGCCGTAGAAACATGCATATATATATATATATATATATATATATATATAACCTCAAACAACATGTGTTATGTGACAAAAATGGCTCTTTGAGCCTACATCAGTAAAAAATTGTAAACATAGGGTTTTTATTTGCTCGCATGGTGCTCGTGATAACAGGTGACCGCTCAGATCACTCGCCAGAGTAAGTGACGCAATCTGCCTAGAACCCCGACCGTGTGCCTCTGAAAGTGAAGATGAATATCATCAAATGTAGCATACTTTGGGATGCCTCACATGAGGCCTACCAAATTTTTCTCTATCTCAGCTAATGGGTCTACTCCCTCCTCATAGGGAACGTCGTCCAATGGGAAAGATACCCTCCTTGCGATTAGTGACATGCCTGGTGGTGTCTGAGAATCCACATCTGTAAAAGCATCATAAGTTTAGATCTCAGAATACATGATAAAAACATTCAAAAAGTAAAAAATGTTAAAAACAATTTTTACCCACATCAATCCACTGTGTGCCTGGCAGAATGGGAAGATCTCTGATCTCCGCTAAAGTCAATGCCTACGCATGCATACCCCGGACCAAAAATGCGTTGACAACTCAACAAGCCGAAAAATGCTAGGGAAATGCATCAGCCGGGTTCCTCGCCCCGATGGGGCATGATATCACACCACCTCACACGCCTTCGGTCTCTCAGGTCTGGATTATGGATCTCCAATCGTTGATACTGAAACAAGGGCACTCTAAGAAAAGATAATCGATATAGACGCATACCCAAATTGTTTCGCCGATCTCGTTTTTCATTTTTCTCAATTGATATTCATGTTAGCCAATAACCCCTCACATCGCTAAACATAAAGGTAATAGACAATACATTGCGTGGCAGAATTGATAGTTCGGCTGCGTTGAGGAACGCCTGGCTCTAGCCACTTGAGCTAGTAAAATATGTGAATTGTGCATAGGGGAATAAATATAATAGAGGATATATCTATCTTCCCTCTCTCAGTCTTCTTAGGCCCATGATAATGTCTCTGAATAAGCATACTGGTACTCTCACCTCCTCCATGAGCTTCTTAGAGTTGGGTCCTCTCCCCTCTCCTGGTTGATTCTGTAATTAAATTGATGTCCTTGACATCTAATTCCAATTCATGGTCTCCAATTATGAATATTTGGTGATCTACATCCTACATTCCAATCTAATACTGAAGCAACTCTAGTTGAGCTCTTAGCCCTAATGTTTGGAAGAACTTTAGTAATATGTAATTGCGCAATGCATTTACACAATTTTGGTCTTGGAATGTTCAAGTGAAATTTTAGGAGCTTTCATCGGAGTAGTTTTTGAAATAATTCATTAGAAATGGGTGGGTTTATCATTTTAAATATTCCCCACGACCAGCGTGACTATCTAAATTAATTCGGTGCTGGCAGCGGGCTTCCCTAACATGCTAAGCACGACCAACGCAAGTACGATAGCTCAAACCCGTACTGGTTGCGAGAGATTATGAAGTTTGAAATCCTCCCCTCATCTCTAAATTTATAAAGCTAAACACCTAAATAATGGAATTAAAATGAAGAGGAGAGTTTGAGCTCTTACCTATAGCTCATGGATCACTCGATGGTGTCCTGGATCGACTGCACCACTGATCTGAAGTTCAGAGGGAAAATGGGTAAAATGCACTTCTCCAATTTACTCAAAATAGCAAGGTGAAAATGAATTTACTTTTTTATTGATTTTTGAAAATAATTTCGCCATTATTTTATTATTTTTCCTCGATATCAGTGATATTTTCCGTTTTTGTGCAGTAATAGGATATTTACACCTTTTTTTTTTTTAGACTCGGTAAAAATAAATGAAAAAGGAATCCCCCTGGAGTCAACTTTCAAATCTTTTCTAACTCTCAGAAAATGAAAATATTGCCGAGTACTGGTCATTTCAAACTCGTTAAAGTAAATGAATTGACGTAGTCTCATTATACGTTTACCCCTTTTTCGGGCTAAGATTTACTATTTATGAAAAAGGAATACCTTGATCTAACATGGTCAAGGGGTTCTCTCTGGTATTTTTTTCTACATTTTTGGATTCAAGAGACGATTTACGAGAAGTGAAATGATGGAGTTTTCTTTTCATTTCATTTCAAACTCCTTAAACATGAAAATTCACCAAGTTATCCTTTCGTTGGACTCGTTAAAGGTTATATGGCAAAAGAATCGTCACCATGATGAGACCAAGTTCCTCCTTCCTAGGGCTTGTTAAAATTACTAGGATGGATTCATTTAAAAAATGAACTTACATGCTCAGCACATGTTATCCTCTTCACGGTGGCTATCAAAAATAAAGAGGTACTCATTAGCCATAATGGGGGGAAATTGAAAGTGAACATCCTATGTGTATTTTGGGAAGCTTGTTACTATTGAAGATGAAACTCATCTGTAGTTCGTGTTGGGTTGGGGATATCCTTCATCCGTCATTTTTCCTCCATGTTTTGGGGAAATCCATTTGCCTCCTATCCGATCACCATTTTCTATCATCATGACCTCTGATCCCATTTGATTCAAATGTTGCCACACTCCAGATTCGTGTCACCAATATGTTCAAGAGAAGTCCTTTTTGTCAAACATTCTTTGCTTATCTGACCTCCTCTCTGTCAATCTCGAATCACTCATATCATCTTGAGATATATGTTGTTTTGTGTTGATGATGTGGGAATCATTATGGCCCTCCTTCGACGAATCACTAACTGTCGACTTCAACTCATTATCCGGGAAGGCGATTTATAAAATTCGTTTTAGTACCTTGGATCTTGCATGCCTCAATGGAAATTTCTTCATGTTCGATGAGTGGTTCACATCATTGACCTTCGATTGAATGATTCTGCATGTGTTTGACTTCAAAATATTTATTCACACTTGTAGATTGTGCTATTGTACCTTGAGGGCCATCATCATTATTGGTGGTTTCTCTTGTGCCTATTAACAATTTTCATTATTGACTGGTAATCAGGTAGTTTCTACCATGTTCGACACAAGAACATCTATTCGCATGGCTATATTCATACATTGGGTTGATTGAGATCATGGTGAAGACCCTGGATCACATCTGATTTTGATCCAGGCTGCGGGGAGTTATTAAGTATTCATGATTGTATACATGATCCTATCTATATGGATGGCTGTGTCAATATCGCAATTCCATTTCTATGATCTCTTTAGACGGATGGTTGTGACCATGCCGTGGGTTCATGTATTATTTGATGCCTGGTGTAAAGTTATGTGGTTAGGCATATTCCTACCAAAGATGTCATATATTTTAATATGTTTGATTTGGCAGGTTTCATGGCGGTGATTTGAGTTATTTTCCTTGGTTCATTAAGCATTTCAGCCATCACTCCTCATTCTTCCTTCATGCTTTAGGGGGAATCTGTTACAAAATAATTTGTCACCATGCTCACTTCCTGTCCTTGATCCTAAAGTGCCCACAGACCCTGTGCAATGTTTCCACCATGGAGAAATATGTAAATATATCCCCTGAAGACTCAAATAAAATTACCTTGGAAGATTACTGAAGGAACTTGGTCAAAACCCTAGTTTTTTGGGTCAACGCATTTTCTAGTGGCCTGCCTGCATTGATGGCATGTTGAAAATTCTGGCTTAGCACCATTAGCGCCCTTATTTATTGGAAAACCATGCTGATCCCTTTCTGGAAGTGTTTCCTCAAGTGGAGGAGAAGCTTCGACCTATGGAAGTTCTAAGGCGACGAGTTGGTTGTTAAACGATGGTGATAGGGTCAAGCACTCTGATTTTAGAGCTTTCATCTCACCCATGGGGGTTTGTCCCTTAGAAAGTGGGCCTTCCTCCTCCTTTCATGGTCTCCCAACCTCTTCTCCCATCCTATAAATTGGTCCCCATCCTTACAGTACTGGTTGGTCATTGTTGGGTTGGTCTAAACTCTTGTTCCCTTTACATCCTTACATTATGATAACATTTAAGTTGTTCAGGAGAAGGAATTATTTAGAGCTTCAGTGAAGGATTAAGATTTTCACAAAAGGGAGGCCTTTGACATCAAGGCGTGGGTTGTAATCTCTCTCTTCTATATTCATTAATAAAACATATCATGTTTTCTTTCTATATTTTTCTAATATTTTAAGCAAATATTCTGGTACTCCTTGATATTCTAGATAGCTAATGTTTAATCATTATTATGTACTCGATTACATTTGTTGTTGCCTCTTGATTGTCTACAGGTATTCATGTGCCACCAGTAGCAAGGAGAGATCCTAAAAGGATCGTGGATTAAGGTCATCATCAATGGGTTTACACATAGCATCAAGAAAAGCTACCTCTATCTCCTTTCTTGTCGCATTTTGAATATTATCTAAGAAAGATTTGTATTAGAAAGTATCTCAAGACCCACTCTAGGGCTAGAGAGATCACCTCTTTCCGCAAAGGG
Source organism: Pinus albicaulis (assembly GCA_034641835.2). NCBI lineage: Eukaryota > Viridiplantae > Streptophyta > Pinopsida > Pinales > Pinaceae > Pinus > Pinus albicaulis. The sequence continues at coordinate 113,805 of JAXQQM020088402.1, forward strand.
GATTTATCTTGACAACATAATACAAGTCAATTATTCTCCAAGTCTGTTGTACTAATGCTGTTATACTATGTCTTGGTTAGGGATTTGTCCATATTGAAACATACATTAAATACCCACACAAACAACCCTGAAATTGCTGTGGTCTAGGCAAGGAGAGGTGGTCTCATGGTAGGCTGATGTTTTGGGCACATGGCAGACCCAACAAGTCCCATGTTGCCCCTGTTTTAGGTTAGTAAGGCCTACTGGCTACCACAATAACATGTTGTTACTTACAACCAACCCAAAATAGCCTTCTCCTCACCTCTTTGCAACCTAAATAGACCTGCGCCCCTCCTCCTTTGCTGCAGCCTTCATGCAAGTGTAACCAACCCTTAAAACAATGTCGAGATGCCTCCTACATAACCTCTCTTCCTTTCTAGAATTACCTTCACATGTGGCCCGAATTGAGGTAGGTATTCCGAGTTCCTTTAGCTCCCATGTTGCTCTTGTTTTCACTTTTGGATGCTTATTTCACCCTCATATCTCCTTTTATTTATACCAAAATGAAGGGCTCCAAAATTTCATAATTTAAAGGTTTTGAACTATCATATGCCTAAAACACCCTTAGGTCGACCTTGACACTTATGGTGTCAACCCAGAAAATACCTTCAAAAATTCATATCTCCACTTCTACAACTCAGAATAAGACGATTATCATTGCGTTAGATTCATCTCACTGATATCTATCATCCTCATCCATCACATGTAGAAATGTTCTCAAGGAAATTCCCAAAACAAATTTGGTGCAAAACCCCATGCTTGGGTTCCAAGTCCACAAGTGAACCTTGTGGCGCTTTTCCCTCCAAACCTAAACCCTAGGGCTTGGAGTACCTCCCAAGCTACTACAAAATCAACAGGCTTCTCCCACAAGGAATTAGAGATACAAAGTTAGTACTGTTGGGGAGTAAGTAGTGGCTCTAAGGCTCCACTATTGGAGCTAGTGGTGTTCATTATATTTATGTATCTTGGGAATTTTGTTTAATATTGAAGCCTTCCAATCCAACACATTTTCACACATGGACTGTGAAAGTTTATAAGACTATTATTTTAATGTTTATGCTTCATGTTTTCTTTATTTAGTCCTGGATTAATTGAACTATTTCGGTGACTTTAATGCATCTTGTTGAAAATGTGTTATTAATGTTATAATAATCATCAAATCCTTGTGAACTATTTATTTTGATGTTAGACGAGTCTTTCTCATTTACGTGTGTCTCCTTTAGGGTAGTATTATTATTTCTCTCTTAGAGGCCCACTTCATTTTTATTCATTGTAGTAAGGGAACCTTGATAGATTTACAATCAGACATTCAAAAGGCTTACTCACTTGCTCATTCAAAAGGACATTTGCACTTCTCGCTCGTGCTAACAGTTAAAATCAAGGCATATATTTAAGTAAAAGACTGCCAGGCCATATTCTGGATGGGACTCCTATGCCAAAAAATGTGAGGTCTAGTTGGGACCTTATATCAGAGATATCCCCTATATGTTGGTGTTATCCAACACCGTCAAAATTCTAGCACTAGAAGGAGGGCCGCCAGTTTTTTATTGATGATAGATCCGCACACCAAAATATTTCTTCTTCTAGACAAGGTTGAAAAATTCTGAGCACCATTACGACTACAATTCCTGAAGCAGGAGGATATTCTTAGGCTATCCCAGAGTTGACTTGCGAGGTTACCTATGAGAAAATATTTGCAATTCAACCAATAAATCATGTGTACACAAAGGCTATCAGATTAATTCCTGGAGTGCATAGTTTTACACATTTTTCGAAGAAGAAAGAAACAACTAGTACCAGTATATTAGTTTCCATAGTGGAAGATTTGGTCTTTTCCACTCTTGAGAAGTTGGAAGAATCCATGGATGATACAATAGATCAAGATCATCTTCCACCTCTTAACGAAGGGTACGGGGACGACACAGTTGTTGTTTCTGAAGACCTATTTAACGGGTTAGACGATGAAGATTCCTCAGACTCCAATAAGGAGGAAGGACCTGAAGACAAGAACATGGTTGACCAATATTTGGATTGGATGTCCCAAGGGCCTCTTACTCTTCTGCAAAATTTTCATAAGATGCCAAGACATCTGGAAAAGCTGCTATCAAAGTATGATCTAGATAAGAAAACGAAGAAAAAATATCACCTCAATGCTTTTTACATGCATCTATGAATGTTGGAGGTGAGATATGATGATGTTTCCTACAAACGTTTCCCTTATACAATAAAAGTCAAAGTAACGAGATGGTACCACAGTCTACCCTTCAACTCAATCCACACCTGGAGGGAGTTTAAAAATTTATTTCTCAAGAAATTTGTTGATTACAAGACTCCCTCTATGTTACTAAAAGAAATTAGAAGCATTAAGATGGGGAAAAAATATAAAGTGAAATATTTCACCCAAAAGTTAAATCGTATATTGAACATATTCCCCTCAGGCATGAAACCACATGATTAGATTTCTATCGATTATTACACAACTTCCTTTCCCACCAACATTTCCCAATTCTTGAAAAGAACAGAAAAGGTGACATTGACTTTAAATTTTGCAGAAGCGATCACCGTCAAGAAGGACTTGCATGCAATTAGATTTATTATAGATGATGATATATCAAAGGACTCCAAAGAAACTAGTAGGAAGTCAAAACCTTCTTCTAGCAAGGCTAAAGAAAATAAATCATTAGACATCGAAATCTTGACCAGGATGGTGAAGACACTCACTAATGAGATTTTAGAACTAAATAAAAGGTTAAGAGAGACTTCAACTAGTAGCAAGCCTTCCAAGTCCTTCCTTTTTCAAAGAATTAGTAGTAACAACAATAATCAACCCACAAATTCTTCACAGAGCTTGAATGTTGTGATTAATATAGAAAATATCAACATGAATAATTATTGTTCATTCCATCAGGAATATCACTCAGAAAAGACATGCCTTAGTGGAACCACAACTTGAATACTCTAGCTGCACACTTTGTGCATACTCTATTAGCATATAACTAAATAGAATAAATAGAAGAACCTGCAACAAATGAAGAAAACAAAAGTATTGGACATGTAGTGAATACATATCATTGTATCTACAATGTTGGTAAGAATAATGTTGAAGAACCACCACAAAATGAGCCCCCCCCCCTCAAAAGAAAAATGGTCGATACAATTTAAGGAGAAAAGGGCCCATCTATGAACATGAATTGACAAGACATAAATTAAAAGAGTAGTTGCTAAGAATAACCTCACCATTTGTCAATCCTACTCAGAATATGAAAAGTAAGTCTAGGGATGTAACTAGTTCCAAGAAAACTTCCTAAAATAGTAAGGGTAAATCTAGCACTCTAGAAGTGTCAAATAAAGCAACTCCTCCAGATACCAAAATTTCTATCTATAAGCTCACAAAGATCATAGACCAACGTGAATTTATTTTCTAGAAGTTCTTACAACATTCGACAGGTGATGATCCTCCTCCTCTCAAAAGGTGTCAAGTAACTCTTCCAGTCCCCTTGAATCTATAGAAAATTATTTAACATTAGAAGCTAACACTCTCCGCTCTCCGTTTTTATTAACATTTAAATTTTTTAATTATAATGTCCTTACCGTTTGAAATTTTTATTTATAATATACATAATTATTTAGTAGACTCTAGTGCATTTGTAAATGTAATGCCATTATATGTAGTAAAGAAAATAAATGCAAAATGGGACAAAATTGATAAACAAATTATTCATCAAGACAAATCTATCGTCCAAGCTACTGGTGAACTTACGAATAGGCTCATCGGATTATCAAAATATGATAGTGTTCATAAATATATGAATATTGTAATTGTGCACATACCAAAAGCCTATGGTGTACTTCTTAGCAGAGACTGGTCTAGCAAATTGCAATGGTATTTTGCAACATACTAGTCACATTTGTGGCTTCCATATAAGGGCAGGAATAACCAAATTCGAGTGAGCAGTGAGCCATAAATGAAACACAACTCGACACCACTCGAGGGCCAAAACGAACCTCTTGCTTTTGATGATATAATTTTTGGGAATTATTTCCTTAAGGCAAAAATCAAGTTTTATCAAGCATAATCATCACCTGTTCCACCAGATACACAGTTGGAGCTCCTTGCTTGTTCTTCGGCTGGTGCAAATGAAAATTTTAATATAGATGTACATAATAGTAGTAATACTATTAATATCATGATAGGAAGTATCTTAGAAGCTAATGATATTTGGATTGTATATTTTGATGGTTCAAAGATGCAGGAAGGTTCTAGAGCTAGTTGTGTTCTTATAGACCCACGTAATAAGAAGCATATCATTTCACGTCGTTTGAAGTTCAAGTGTACTAATAATACTACCAAATATGAAGCACTTGTGCTTGGACTAAATAAATCCATCAATATGAACATAGAGATTCACAAGGTAATTAATGACTTAGTGGCAGTCACTCGTCAAGTACAAGATACTATCCATTGTGTTTCACTGCATCTTAAAAAATACTAGCAGGAGGTATGGCATTTAATTAGTCATTTTAAAGCTTTCAAAATTATTTCTATTCCTATAATTAGAAATCCCACAGCAGATGTACCAACCAATACTACACTTTATGGCTAAAAATTGCCATAGATGAGGATGATCATGATTGGGCTCTGTAGGATGCATCCAATGTAGTGAAAGGAAATACTATGCCTAAAGGTATTTTTTTTGTAGAGAAGTTATATGACCTTTAGAACCTGTTCAGAGGACCAATCAACACGAAGAGTCAGAGCTCAAATTTATCATCTAAACAAGTCAATCTTGGGACCCAAGAAGATACAAAGTATGTAAAACTTTGTAAGTTTTGTTCTCCATAGGAACGACATGCATTCATATGAATTTTTAAATAGTGTCATGATGTATTTGAATGGGCATATGACAATTTAAAGACATATGACACTCGTATTATCCAACACACCACTCCTATAAAAGAAGGGGTAAATCCTTTCCAACAGAAGTTACAAAATGTTCATCCAACACTGGAACCCCTTATCCAAAAGGAATTGAGAAAGCTGTTGGATGCTCAAATCATCTTGAAAGTTAGACATTCCACTTGGGTCTCCAACTTGGTTCTAGTCAGAAAGAAGTCCAGTGAAATACATCTATGTGTTGATTTTCATAATCTTAACCAGGCTTCTGATAAAGACAATTATCCAGTTCCATCCATGGAACATATCCTTTAGACAATATCTAGGTCTGAAATGTTTTCGCTACTAATGGTTTCTCAGGTTATAATCAAGTGCTAGTAGCAGAACCAGACAGATTAAAAACTACCTTCCTGACCAAATGGGGAACATTCACCTTCAAGAGGATTCCATTTGGGCTTATAAATGTCGGTGTGAATTTTCAAAGAGAAATGGACATCACCTTCCGTGGCCTTATAGGTCAGAGCGTTGTTGTTTATTTGGATGATGTTACTATGTTATCCAAGAAAATATTAGATCATGTACATCACCTAAAATAAATATTCGAGTGGTGTCGAAAGTATGAGATTTCAATTAATTCCAATAATAGCATCTTTGGTGTGTCCGAAAGGATTCTACTAGGGAACATCATTGTGAAAAAACAGAAAAAAAATTAATGCGATCTAAAAAGGTTATTATCACATATGTCATTCCCGGAAAGCAGAAATCCATGCATTCTTTCGTAGGAAAAATTATTTTTCCTAGAAAAAATTCATACATGATTATGCTCATATAGTCAAGCCTATACATGATACGATCAAGAAAGATGCAATTTACAAATAAGATAAATGAGAGAAGGATGATTTCACTCGGATCAAGCGAGGCTATTCTTGATTCACCCATGTTTGTTGCGGGAAAAACTACCACAGGTACGGGTTGAGGGACCTAATAGAGAGAAGAGCATACAATCACACGAAGCATTCAAAAATTCAAAGTACTAATGCTTAAAATAGTAAAATAGGATAAGCCAAGCCCTTTACCCATATGTCCTATGTTTGAGTTCGTTCCTGCAGGGTGCAAACCCTCTGCTACTCCTCGTGCTTCAAGGCCCGCAACCTACTCAAGACAAACTAGACAGACTAGTTGTATAGCATATATATCCTAAATTTCAGTATGTTAGATCATATAAACTCATGAAAGATAACATGAAATAATGATTACAAGATAATTAAAATGTATATGAAACATATAAAAACATGACATTGGGAATGAGACAAAGTTTCTTTTATTGATGTATGTAAAAATAAAGTGGAGATATCCCCTGAAATCAACCATGGCTCCAAGAGAAACCGTCCTCTGGATCCATCCAGCCCAAGCCGCAACAATCTTCTTCCATAAAAGGTGCACAAAAGGAAGAAAGGATGTCGGATAAAGGATTCCCCTTCCTGAACATCACGAGGAAACAAGGGTTTTACGAGACACGGGAATTGGAGGAGAGCCTGAGGATAATTTCACTTGATGCGGGCTATAACAGGCTATAGTATCAATGCCTTTCTCTCTCCTCCCTTAGGCCTTCCCAATGAGGTGTATTTATACTTCCTCAAACCATTTTTCGGTTGGGGAAATAGTTTGGCCATGAGGCGGTGTAGGTGGTCTTCGGGTAAAACCTATGGCTTCCTTTAGGTGTGGGGGAGATTATATATATTTTAATATTTTAAATTGTATACGCGGATCAGATTTGAGCGAACCCGCATATGCACACATAAAAGTCTGGGCAAAGTCGCATATGGAATTCAAAATAATGTTTTTTAAGAAGTTGACTAAGTATGAAAGGAAAAGGTTACCCGAGGCCAATGCATAAGTCATCAAGTATATAAAGGTGATAAATGATGCTATAACAAATGCCCCCTAATATATGAGATCAGAAGGGGTACATTATGGCCGAAATGTATTATGTGCATAAGAAAGAATCTTGCGAGAACTTGAGAGAACTTCACCAGATTTCATCCTGCCAAAAACTAGTGAAATAAATAAAAAAGAAAGCTCATGTCTAAGGCGGGCATACCCATGCTTAGTGAAAGAAAAGCATGTCCACATAATAAGTATGGAGTGGATCCAATATTTATACAATTATAGAAAGAAATGTAAAATACATAGTGAATCATTTGATTGCTGCCCAAAAAGTACGTATCAAAATCATGTCCAAGTATCACATATAGAAGAATGATAATTGATGCTACAAAGATATCTGATCACTAAATTCACAACTGGATCTCCACATACTGAATCATAAGTGGTGGAAAAAGTGGTATTGCACACAACTCGGGTGCCAACATATAGAATGTTTTTGTGATGAACTACAACATATAAGGGTGGATGGTGTCACTGGCAGAAAACTGAAAGAGTTGTCAAAGTGAACCAAAAAAAAGCTGATGCAAACCTGAGGTCTTCACCGATAACTATGGTGCAATTCTACACAATGGGAATAAATGAGCTGAAGTCGACCATGTGAGAAATTGTTTGATTACCGGTCATTTATGTATACCTTTAACAAACGCGAGACAACTCACCGATAATGATGATGAAAGTCAAGGTACCCCAATACAATCTAACAAGTGCGAATGAATGAGTTGAAGTCGAACACTTGAGAGAATCTATCAATCAGGAGACATTGATGTGTTCTCACTATCAATAGTGAAGGAATCTACCACTAATGACTGCAAACGCTAAGGTACTAATAAAAGACTCTAGATATAATTCCCAGAGCAATGATTCAGAGTTGATGGGAAAATATTTTCTGGAAGGAAGGATTAAGGCATACCACATCAGTCCAGCGTGAGTGTAACTCGCAGGAAATTTTTTGGAAGGAATCAGACAAATAAAAGTGAAGTAACCAACCTGAAGCACCTTTCCAACATGCAAAAAATGTAGCTAGCACACGACATAAACCCTCTAAACCAACCAATCATGAAAGCTGCCAAAGAGGTGAGGAATCCACCAATAGGGTCAAATGGAAACCAAGGCACTTCACGAATCCTAGGTGTGATAATGAAAGCTGAAGTCAAACACAAGGGAAACCACTTAGTCAAAGACCGATGGTGTTGATAGAATGCAGAGCATAAGGTCACCTATCAATGATGTAAATAGGGCCAGGGTGCGGCTCTAGGTTTACTCTCAGAGAAATTTTTCAAAGTCGATAAGAGACAAACCCGCTGGTAAGAAGTCAATGGAGACCTTCTCAAACCATCATGAGTAAAGTACCAAATAGATGATGTGATAGAACAATACTATGACAGACCAGGAATGGCTGACTGAAAAATGTGTCAAGAGACACCGCAAAAAGGCCGACTCAGGTTTACTTCCCTTGAACAAAATCACAACTCATTTTGACTATGGCAGCATATGATAACTTTGTATAAGTTTGTCATGTAAGAGGCACAAACAAAACCTCCATATGATTGGAAGAGATAACCAACCAGGGGAGTACTGACTTGATAACAAGGTTATGGCTTCTCCTAAGTCAAAATAAACCCAACCCAAAATGGAGAAAAGATTAGATGTTTTTGTGCTTTATTTAAGGGCGACACAACTGATCTTTAGCTGCCATCAAATGTGGAAGCAATGTTCCGGACCCACTCATTTTGGTATATTTAATTTTTTTGTATTTTTCATATTGAAAGCTTGAAAAAGAATAAAAGAATGCCTATAATATAACGGATAGAACAAGTGTCGATAAACAGATCCACTAGTTCCTGGGATAGGAACAATCCTATGCTTAATGCAAGGTGGCGAAACTGGTAAGTGAAACTCAGAGGAATGTTCCATCCATTGGAAAAGGTGTCGAGTCGCAGAAGCTAAGTGATTTCTTGGATGAATTTGCAGAAAGGCAGGGTCAAAGGATAGCTTATACATGAGTCCAAGTGAAACTGGCTTAAGGCCAAGATATACAAATGGTCAATATGCAATGCAGCAAAACAACTCAACAACAAAATGGGAGCCTCTAGGGTATAAAGCCAAAAAATATTGCAAATAAGAAGAAGAATGAAGCTTTGACGCATAAGTCATGGCGGGACTAAAGAGGACTCCTGAGCCTACACAATTTGCAGCATGTACGACATATGCTAGCAAGGATCTAACTAAGAAGCCCATGTAAAAGATGGCTCTACCATCATATCATGATATATATGTCGGCGAGTGAAATTGGTTGAATAATCATAACATGATGGGGTCGACCCTATGGCAAGATTTCAGTATGGAGGCTAGTATGCATAAGTGCAATGGAAAGTGAATTCCCTAACTTATATGCTAGTTTTGAAGAAAATACCTGCCATGACAAGTCAGCGGTCATGGAAAATTCTCGAAAATCGTCGAATGGGCATGAAAAAACCTATCTGACACTTATAAGCCAAGGTCATAAAGTCGTGAACAAATTCAAAAAAGTAAACACAAACTTTAAACAAGTAAATTCTGATTTTTGAATTTTTGGGCATAAATAGGCCTTTTTGACTCACATTTGGTCATTTGTAGCTTGAAGAATTTGTGAAAGAGCTTTGGAGAAAAAAATCGCAAATTTCGAACCGGACCAATTATTAGCCAAAAATCAGCCCAAATCTTCCGGGTAATCTTCTCAATCGGGGTAATTTTCTCAATCAGCTTAGTAATCAATTTAATTGTCAATTCAAGTAATTTTTTATGGATTTCACTGTAGATTTTTTTTTTTTTTTTAAACCTCTGCGTATACGTGGGTTCATAATTTTGAACTTGTGTCTAGACGCGACTGTGTAGGAAGCAACTCGCGTATGCACAGAGCAAAATTTTAAAATGAACTTCTAATGGTTTTTTAATGAATTGGTCCAGGATGACCATTGACTAGAGAGATAGGGAGCATAGCACAATTGAAAATGAGGTCATTGAGGACCAATTATCCTTGGATATACTCTGGGGATGCAGATTGCTCAAGTTTATTAAGATGCCAAATATGAAAACAAACACCAGGTTGCTCGGAATTCTTTTCAGATACTGGGACCCAGAGGAGGACTATTTCATGATCGATCAAATTCCATTAAGGATCGATAATGAAGACATTTATTTCATAACTGGACTCTCCCGAACAGGGGAACCAGTAAATTTACAAGGAAATCCCACAGGAGGGCTAAATTTCGAATATTATATTCGCATATAAAGTGCTAAGGGTGCTCATAAGGTCGAGATACAGATCCCAATTAGATATGTGCAAGGGTTGCACATGAAGATAATTATTTTCACCATAGTTAGAGTAGCCGGATCGACTTCCTTACACCAAGCCTCACGAGGGACCATGATTTTGGCAGTGGAATGCTTGACTACACTATATGATTGGTGCACAACCTTGTTAACAAATTTGAAGAAACAGTTAACCTCCATCCAAAAGAATAAAACAAAAACTTTGGTTATGGGACCATTTTATGCACATTCTTCTTTGAGAGGATTCTAGGGCTTCGTCCCAAGATTATCTCTATTATCAGCAGCCCGCAGGATCCACAGATAGCTAGATGGGCCGATCTGATAAAGAGGCTGGGGGGTGTCAAGGCCCCCCGAACTACCTGGGATGATGAGTTCTTCCTATGGTGGGGAGAAAAATTCATCGAGGTAGAAGATTATCCCTACGTTGTCAAGGATTTCAGGGGAGATGTTGATTTTTCCTTACCACCCGGTGCAACATGGGGAGAGATTGGTATGATCGCACAATGATTTTTGATTATATGATTTTTATTTTTATTTATTTTTATTTTTATTTTTTTAAATAATGATATAAAAATTAATAAAATCTTTTTTCTTGGACAATTAACTTATAAATTTATGGATCATGTTACAGATGTTGGACCAGTCAGACTCGAGGGCTTCCCGATACATAGGCATCGTGGAAGAGAAGCTGAGGATGCTGCAGAGGACCCTGGGAGATTTATCCATGCTATACAGAGGAACCTGGAGGGTTTGACCCACCATGTCCCTATGGCTATAGTGGAGGACCTTCCTGAGGTTGTACAAAGATGTGTGGTCGGTGTACCACGCGATTGGGTGCAACTGTTCCACCGTGTGGCGACATATATAGTGTTCTTCCGTAACATCTACCCAGGGTAGGGCCCACAAGGATAGACCTTTTATGACAACCGATTGACTGTAATATTTTTTTATGATGAACATGATTGTCCGATTTTTGTATATGTCTCATATATACAATGATGATTGATGTTTTTTGATATTTAATGTATTAAATGATTAATATGTCAATAAATTTCTTGATTAGCTAATGAATCTGCAAACGATTTTTCTGAACATGGAATGTGACTGTATATAACATAATCAAATTATCGTTGCAACAAATGCACTCTCAGAAATAAATGATGTAAAAATGGATCTCTGACACGAAAGGTGTTGTTTAATTATGAAACGACCAGTTGCAAATCCAAGTACACTACTAACGAATCAATACCAAGAGCCATTTCCTCTGAAAGTAGATTGAGCACAATAGTATATCCTGCTACATTTTTCGAAGCATGAACAATACATACGCCCCTTGAGACTAGCAATTGACCAGATGTATAGTATATTACCCAAGTCATGGAAGCAAGATTCCAGGTATGTCAACTAGCACCATCGACAAAGCCAAAATGACTCATGTCATCTATAAACACCTGCGAAAGCAGATAAAAAACATCAAAGTCACACCAAAAAATCAATAGACAGATATGCAAAAAATATACAATATATACAGCCAAATAAAATTCTAGGCAATTTCCTAGGCATAATACTTCTTCAAATAGAGCTGATTTATGGGCTATGCCAGCTCGTTTCCGTCGAAATCAACCAAATCATAAGCTCCCTTCTTAAGGAATTTTTTAACAATGAAAGGGACATACCACATGATTTGAATTTCCCTGCCCCAAAGGCATGCTTTTCATGATCGTAGACCAAAACGAGGTCACCTCCAGAGAAAACCCTAGGTTTGACAGCCTTATCATACTGAACCTTCACTCTTTTCTTATGGGCCTCGTTTATCGTAGTTGCATCTCGGCGCTGATCATCAAGACGTTTTAGATAAACAAGGTGTTCTTCGAGACTTGAAGTGTCAAGAAGAAGCTCAAAAACCATCTTAAGGGAAGGAATCTCACACTCAATAGGAAAGACCAATTCCAAACCATAAACCAGTTGGAAAGGAGTGAACCCAGTTGCAGTCTTAACAGACATATGATATGCCCAAGATACAACATGACATGCCAATTGGACCTAGATTTATTGATTGTCCGTTGAAGGATAACAATTAAGTATTTATTCACAACTTCAACCTGCCCATTGGCCCGTGGATAATATGGAGAAGAATTCTCCTGCCAGAAACCCAATTTAAGAGCCAATTTAGCCATCATGGAGTTATGAAAATGACTAACATGATCAGTGAGAATCTCTTTGGGAATACTAAAGCAAGAAATGACTTAGTTGAATAGAAACAGGGTTTTTGTTTCACGATTGTTCGTGAAAGTAGGCATAGCCTCGACCCACTTTGTAAAGTAGTCCATTGCTACGATAATGTACTTGTGAGCCTTCACCGAAGGCGGGTTATATGTATTAAAATCAATTCCCCACTTATTGAACAGGCCGACCGTGACAACAGGAAAGAGTTCAGCTAGATGAGCACACATCTTCCAAGCGTAAACCTGACAAGGATGACATTTTTTACTGCCTCAACACAATATTTGAAAATCGAGGGCCAAAAATATCTGGCACGCAAAATATTTTGGGATGTAGCTAGCCCAGATAAATGACCACCACAAGCTCCACTGTGGCAATCATTCAGCACAACCTTAGCTTCTTCGAGATTTAAGCAACGTTTAAGGATCGAATCGACCCCACGACGATATAGAGTGTCACAGATAATAAGATAACTTTTTGCTAAGTGATGCAACTTTCAACGCTCATCTCTCAAAAAAACGAGGGGAAACTTCGAAGTCTGGAGATAAAAAAAATGAGATCTCCATACCAAGGATCTTATGAAGATATGAGGAAAATATGTTCATTAGGGAACGAATCCTCATAAATAATCTCATCTCCACAAGGAAACTTAGAGATCAAGTCCGCAAATAACAAATATTTCTTGGATTTAGCACACAAAAATTTGAGATCGAACTCTTACAAAATGATAATCCATCAGTTGTATTTTCCCCCAATCACTCGCCTACTGAGAACAAACTGAAACAGATTAATTGCTACCAAAACATAAGTTTTACGAAGGAGAATGTAATGCCTAAGTCGCTCGACAACATGGATAGATGCTAAAGCTAACTTCTCGATGGGAGAATATGGGACCTACCAAGCCTTGAATTAGGTAATAAATAACATGCTCACAAAGAGCGTCATCCTCCTAAACCAGAACCATACCTATAGTATATTCTGCCACGACGAGATACAAAAGGAATTCTCTACTATAATTAGGTGGACTCAATAATGGAGTAGAGATCAATGCCATTTTCAAAGCATCGAATGAACGTTAAGCAAAATCATCCCACAAGAATGGAATTCCTTTCTTTAAGAATCTCATAAATACTTTCGTCACCTTAGCATAATTAATGATAAATATTCTTAAGAATTTTTCTTTTCCTTGAAGACTTTGAAGTTGACGAATAGAAGACGGGGGAGGAAACTGAAGTATTGCCTCAACCTTGAAGGGATCTACTTGAATCCCTTCAGTAGTCACGATGAATCCCAACAACTGACCAGATGTGACGACGAAAACACACTTATTAGGGTTCAACCAAATTTTATAATGATGACATATTTCAAAAACCCATTTAAGTTTAGAGGGATGATCAATTCTCTTTCGAGAACAAGTAGCTAAATAATCCAAATAAGTTTCGATGATATTCTTGATGTCATGGAAAGCATAAGACATGGCCCACTGGAAAGTATCTCCTGCATTTTTAAGACCAAAAGGCATATTTTTGTATGAAAATGTACTCGAGGGGAAAATAAAAGCAATCTTGTGCTAATCTTTAGGACAGATGGTAATTTTATTGTATCCAAAGAAACCATCCATGAAGGAGAAAATTTTATTCCCCATACACTCATCAATAATCTTATCAATAAATGGTGTGGGGTAATTATCCCTCAGACATGCCTTATTCAAATCCCTGAAATCAATGCAGACACAGATTGTTCCTTGTTTCTTGTCCACAGGCACTGGATTCGAAATCCATTCGGTTAAAGGAACGAGGTATATGAAACTCGCCTTAAGCAACTTCTCAACCTCGACCTTGATAGTTGGGGCTTCCTAGGGTTTACTGGACGAAGCTTCTTCCATATAGGCTTAGCATTATTGTAAGCATTTATCTCATGCTCGAAAATAGATGGATCAATTCCAGGCATTTCCTCATAAGACCAAGTGAACACATCACGAAACTCTCTAAAGAGATCGGTATAAGTCTAGATCTCTTCAGGGGAACATTCATCTTCAATGAAAAAATTCTCAATAACATTGGGATCCTTGGAAATGTTCACCGGGATAGTATAAAAAATTATACCCATGTTCCCTTTAGTAAAAAACTGTGCTGGAGCTAAAGGATTCAAGACCGGGTGAACAAGACCAGAAGACACAGGGCTAGACAATCTCGATTCAACTTCACGCAAATCTGGTAGAAAATAGGACTGATGATGAAAATCATCCCACAGTATTTCCACGCCAGTCAATGCTTCAAGGATAGCCTCTTCAGATGGAAGAACAATATCAAGACAATCCTAAGGAGAAGATGTACTAAGTGTCCAAGCCGGAGCCACATCTTCGTCCAACTCCTCCGGTGAAAGAGAATCTGGAATGGAATCTGTAGAGTCAACAATAGATTGATTAGAAATCTCTACTACAGATCTAGGGAATGCCATTCCACCCACTTTACCTTCCTCTAATGTGGAAGTAGGAGAAGCGAAGGTCCAAGGATCTGAAAAATAGTGAGTTTGAAAGAACTCTCTTCGAGTAGGAACCCTGGAGGATGAGATAGCATTAATATGAATGGAAGGAGGCAAAAAATCAAAGGCACCCATCAATGAGGTATACATTCCAACCAAAAATTCTCCACAGGTTGTTTGGCATCATTCACCAAGGGAACAATCGAGTTAGAAGATGCATTTCGATCTATCGGATAATAGTCCATCTGATCGACAGTGACAATCCTCCCTTCATGGGGAAAACACAAGATGCGAAATAATGATGAAGCAATAGCATCAATTTCATAAATCCAATTCTGCCCCAATAGAAGGTTGTAGTCCAAATTGGCATCAACTATCTCGACCTCAATATTGACAGCTTTACCTCCAACACAGATGGGAAAAACCAAAACAATGCCATGTGGCTTGTGAGAATGACCATAAAATAAAATGAGAAGAGTAGGTGAAGGCACAACTTGAGGGGATCCAATGGCTTTCCAACATGATATATACATGACACATGTGGAATCGCCCTCATCGACTACCATTCGAAAAATATTGATCTTTTGAAACGTAGACTTACTCTGAAAATCCATGTGATGAGGAAGTCTCTTCTTAAGATTTGACATATCAAATGTGATCATAAGAGAGTTCCTTGGATCAACTGCCCCGATTGTAGTGAGAAATGCACTCCTTTGTGTTGGGCACGACTGGAGTACCTCTAACACAGACATAACACAAGGACTCTAATCCAGATCTTCTACAATGGAGTAGTTCTGGGCTGCCTTGGCATTAGGGTTGATTGATTTATGCTTAGCAAAACCTTTCGGCATGCGAGGTATAGGATCAAGTGTAGGCCTCTCAATATGGAATGGCTTCGAACTACTAGGAACACCCTTAGCCTTTGAAGACTCATATTCACCATAATCACGAGATCTCGTAGTAATATCAATGTGAGCACTCACCACATATACATTTGAAGAATTTTCCCCTTCCCGGTTGCCCCCAGTGGGAGCTCCAGTATTAGAATTCATGCCAGAAAGAAACTACTGCCATCGGGGAAAAGGGTTAGCCAGGACAACCTGGGAACTAGAGGAACCTTGTTGAGCTAACAAGTGTTGAGCATCTTGAATTTTAGGGTAGAGATGAGTAATATGGTCTCTGGTGCATAACTTTCATGGAAACTTAACTTTCTTCTTTTCCTCTCTCTTACCCTCTCCAACACAATCTTTGGATTTGTTCGCATTACTCTTCTCATCCTTATATTTCTTCTTATTTTTTGGTCCCTTCTTCTTCCCATTAGATTGTTGATTTCCTTTGGGGTTAGAAGCTTGAACAACATTAATACTTAAGGGTTGGGAAGGAGTAGACACTGACGACGTAGCATGAATAGAAGGAGCAGATTGTAAAGACAACTGCTGCAATTGATTCAAAAGGTTAGTCATGCCACTATCGATCGAACCGACAAGTAAATCCACTTTGGAATGAGGAGCATCCGAAAAAATCTTATTAAGGACCCCAGACTAAGAATAGATCAGTTCCAACTGTTGGGCCCTAAAGATAGCTTGTTCCTCAGATAATACCCCAGAAAGGGATACATCCTTCGATATTTATGGCTGTAAGGATTTAGGAAACCACTTGAGAAGGAATTAATTAGGAATTTGGGCTTTGATGAGCCTCTTCCTTCTCCTCCATTCCTAAATTTGATCAGAAATGTGCATTGCCTTATCCTATTGGAAATTAGCCAAGAGATCAGTCCCAGTATTATAACAAACAAACAACTGGAAATGGTTTAGAAACATAGTAGCCAACTCGCCAAACATAGAAAACTTGCCCCCAGTGAGCTCAATGTACCATTTTGCAGTGTTTCCAGTTAGGGTGCCTGAAATAGTCTCAACCTAATCAAATCATCGATGAGGGAGTTCGAGAAAAATCATAAATGGAAAGTGGTAACAAGGTTGGTTGGATCCTCACCAGTCTTACCTTCAAATTTTGGAATATCTGAGGGAATTTTAGTAGGGAACGGAGGCCAAATCGAGCTGTATCGAATTATATCATTAGTCAATTTTGATAAATTTGGAAAATTAAAAGTTTCCAAGAATGGTAAGCATGGAGGATCTTGAGAATTCCATCCCCCAAGGGAAGGATTCCCAACATTTTAAAAATAATACCCTAGATTTACTGAGGCACCAAGTTGCCATGGATTGTTCATAGAAAAATACGATCCATAAGAGAAACCTTGTGGCCCAGAAGCAGTCAGAGTAGGATCCCCTCCCATCGTAGGATTACCATAAACAAGGATATTTCCCCCAATCAAAGTTTTGAATGAAGATGAAACCCCTTGGTAACGGTTCCAAGCATTGGCGAATGGAGAGATACCCTGGGACGCACCTATGAAGGACAAAGGTACATTCCCTTGTTGACCATAGAAGAATTAATTCCAACTTCCCAACCCTGTAAAAGCAAGGTTCTAGCCTTGAAAATAACTAGAGCTTTGGACTCCAAGAAAAGGATTGAAACCTTTACCCTAAGAGGAGAAAGCAAAATATCCTATGGAAGGGTTCAATTGAGGGATATGACCGCTTCTGAAGGGGAAAAATTTAAAATAACCTGACCCACTAGCCATAGAAGACATGGGTGTTGAGACAACAGAAGCAGTAGTGAAGGAAACAAAAGGAATTTCACTAGATGGCATTCCAAAAGAAAAGGGACCAAAATGGGAAGCAAATGCTTGGGTGCCCCCACTTGTAGATTAAATGGAGGTAGAGCCAAAAATTTTGCAGTGGGAGTGATAGTCAAAATAGCAATGGTACCTCCTCCTTCAGCCGAAAGAGGAGTATGCACACTTGAAGTGCTCATAGCCGAAGTTGTGTTCCC
The DNA here is from genome assembly GCA_034641835.2 of Pinus albicaulis. Lineage (NCBI taxonomy): Eukaryota > Viridiplantae > Streptophyta > Pinopsida > Pinales > Pinaceae > Pinus > Pinus albicaulis. The sequence goes on from JAXQQM020088402.1 coordinate 131,599, forward strand.
AATTGTGGCCATCGAAAGAAAAGGAGAAATATGGGGGCTACCCAGTCTTTGAGATAGAGGCCCAACGTACAAAAGAATGTCCGGAAAACTCGAAAGAAGAGGAGAGGAAGGAGTAACTAGAGGTTCAAGAATCTCTTCCACCTCAACTTCTTCTACCGGAAAAGGACTCGAGAGATGAGTGGAGTACTCCTCTCTATATCACTACTAGTACTAGGACCACTTGCAGAAACAATAACCCCCAGCGGAGGATCACTCTCCGATGTGTTTGTAATTACTGGGTGAAAATCACCAACAAAATTGCTCCTACACCTTCTTGAAGAATGCTTGGTACTCGTAGGAGAAAGCCCACGAAGGCTCCTCGATTGATGAACTGATTGGTCAACCAATTTTAATAATTATGATATTTTAAGTAGACTCAAAAATTATGAAGCTATGGAAATATTGGAGCAAAGAGAACTCTCTACAAAAATGTCCCTAAGGTTCAACAATCAAGAAACCTTTAGGTATTTCCGCTCCGGGTTATTATGACCGGACACCAAAATACAAGAAAACGAATAAGAGGACCTTCCAAGAATAGTTTGGGGTAATTACACCCTAGGATTACTAGCGAAGGTAACATAAACAATTACGTTGACCTCCTAACAAAAGCCTTTGCTGATGGAAGTAACCGAGCTTCGTAAGGGCACCCTCCAGAAGTACTAATGAGAGTGATGCAATGTCTGCCTTAGGTACCATGGGTATTCCCCCCCGCAGTTACCTATGTGATACCTATGAATAAAAACTATGGACACCATTTCATATTGGTAGCCGAGCAGAACGGTCTTAGGTTAGGATCCAAAAAATAGGAGAGGGGGTATCTCTCTTCTCTGCCTTCACTAGTCCTCACGTTTAACTCTCTAGAGGTAGAGATTTCCTAGTTCAATTAACGAGGCTGGATTTCACTCATTAATCAACTTCTATGTTTGAAATTTTGAGTGGCCTTGGAGAGTTAACTCTCCACTCACCTATTCCAAGGCCCTATGACCTAGACTAGTTGGTGTATTAAGCACTTGAATTTAATGGACGTTCTTTTTAAGTCAAGGGTAGATGAAGAATGTAACTTATGATTTTTTGACGCAAAATAGAAGTCAATAGAAACCCGCTACATGAATATGAAACTTTTTCTTTGGTGAAAGAGATTTCTACTTGGGTTCTATGAAACAACTAAAAAGAAAGAAAATCTTCTTTTCTTTTCAATATCATGCTCACACACTCAAAAAATATCAAAAAGACTAAAATATTAACGGTGCAACTAATGAAAAAACTACCAATGATGAATGCATATTTTAGGACTACTCACAAAGGGAAGCAAATGAGTTTTTTAAAAAGATAGGTCCGATAACTCTGACACAAAAGCAAAGACAAGCCAAAACAAGATATTCTTTGCGCAAAAGATGCCAAAACGACTTGGTGTAAAAGAGACAAGCCCACTACAAAACTTCTCTCGAAACCAAGCAACCAGAACAAAATGATAAACTATGAAATTTCTCAAAAAGTTATAAAAACCATGAAATGAATGTTGATCAGTGGTTGTCATTGATGTCAACCCAAGCAGCACCAGGGGCTACCCCGATCTTGCGTGGGAATTTTGACCTACCAAATTACTATATTACAAGTCAAGGATATTTTTTATGGTTTCTACTTTTTGAGATGTTTCCGTTGATATATGGCACACCACATAATTCTTCACAGTTTGAGAGGTATTTATGTTTGAAGTTAGTAACCCCAGTTAGTGGGATAAAACCCAATGGGGTTGTGGCATGACACTAATCATTGGTTGTGGTCATTGAATAGTCAATAATTAATAATTTTTAAGCTCCTAAAATCCCTCCCACGTTCACTTGTTGAAGACCCTCTCAACCTAAGCATTTATATAAATTGTGATCCTCATATCCTCCTCAGGTAGGGCTTTCGCTACTTGAAACAGGTCATCGTGGAATTTTCGCTATAAATTTTTATATACGAAGGTTTAGAAGCTAAAATTTTTATGAGGAGAAGCCAAAATCTTGAGGAATCTCCTATAAAAACTTTAGATTATGTTACCCAACATTTTTGGAGATATGATCTGTGGAAGTTAGGGTTTTTGCAGGCTCATGAACTTTATCTCAAAGGGGTGACCTTGGGAAAATAATCATAAATCTCTCTCTTAGTATCAGATTGGAATTCTATAAAAATTGGAGGATAGTGCCTAGAATATATTTTTCTATGTATCAGTTTTAGTGCCAAATGAGGAAAAAGTGACACGTGGCATGCCGTACAAGGAGTTCAGTCTATTGAACTAGTCCATAATTAGGTAATTGTGAGAGATTGGGCATATCTTTGTCTCGAAGAATCCAAATTGGGTTAGACCTGTGGCATTGAAAAGAAGAATCAAAGGACTAATACAAGACTAAAAATCAATATTGGGGATATGAGATAATAGAGATACACCAAATTCTGATATCAAGCTCCTAGAAGGCAAGAAAAAGCTAGATCATGTGCTATCAAGGGTTGCAAAGGACCAAACTTTCTAGGGAAAAAAAGCAAAGCAAGGTGCAGTAGAGGTAAGATCAAGGTAAGTATATTATGTATATGCATGTTCATTTCTTAATTGCATTAGGTTCTTTCTATTTTAATTTTTTTTTTTAGCACTGACATATGCTTTGCAGGACGAGGTAACGTTTGCAATTATAATGTCATGGGTATTTCCTTGAAGACTTTTTTGCAGGTATTATATATTCATCAAGACAAGACTCAATGCATGATCTTATTTTCTGAAGAGAGAGAAAGGGTAGAAGGACAAGAGCAGCAATCAAGGTGCAGAAAAACAACAAAATTTTCACCACATGAAGTCTTCACGTGGGCATCACTGCATACAATCATTGTAAAGGTATCATTGTACTGAGTCATTGTAAAAGCATCATTGTAAAATTTGTACAAGTGCCTATCTGCCAAGAATTAAAGAGGCAATGTCGAGAGGTCTAGGATCATCATTAGGTATTTGTTTCATAGTTGGGGTTATGGTCTAATGTGTCTTCTTCTTCTACATCATTCTATATCATTGTAAAGTGGACCATTTTCCCTGGTATGGGAGTCCATTCTTCTTTTATTCTTCTATAGGATGGTAGGGTGGTGCTAGGTTGGTGCATGATGTCACCAATAGGTTCAAGCTTGTAAAAAATTCAGGGTGGTAGGGTGGTGCTAGGGTGACTTGTAGCTCATTGGGTGTTGGGGCATCCGTTCAGTTGACTACTAAAGAATTTCAGGCATTGGAGCATCCATCCAGTGGGAGCTGGAGAAGAATTATTTTATAGATTATAGGAAGTTGGATCTTTATTTTCAATTGGATTTTAAAATTAAATAATTATTAGAAAAGCATTCAGGTGGTTTTTGTCCCGAAGGGGGTTTCCACCTTAAAAACTGTGTGCATTTGTGTTCCTTTTTTTTACTGCTATTATTGTACAAACACTGATAATAATTGAAGATTAAATAATGCTCTAAAATATTAATAATAATACTAATTGAAAGGAATATTGATTCACCCCCCCTCTCAGTATTTCCAATAATGAAAACCAAAAGAAAAAGAAAAAGAAGACACAAATGTTTTTTGGGCCTTTAAATTTTTAAGGAGAAAGCAAAAAGACTTTGAGTAAAGAACAAAACCACCAAAGGCCTCAAATCAACAAATTGAGCCAACAAGAAAAAACAAATTCCTTAAGACAACTATACCATTTTCTTGACGGGACTCAAAAAGAGGAATGAAATAGTTAACTTAAGAAAATTACTTGAAACAATAGCACAAAACTCCAACAAACAAAAAATTCAAGAAATAAAAAAGACAACTTCAGGATTTGCCAGAAAAGCTGATCTCAATAAAAAAGAAAACAAAGAGGCAACAAGACAAAAACAAAAGGGTAAAGCAATGAACAAGCCAAGCATGAGAAAACCGACATAGACTCATCGTTCTGAAATATCCAAACAACCAAGAACCTCCAAAAGAAGTCCTGATGCAACAACCACAACTAAAACTTCACCATGCAAGGCAAACCCTAGGTTGACTAGGTTTTCAAGTAAGAGAGAGAGAAAACAATACACAACAAGGAGAAACACTATCCTTACATATAAGAGGTTCTACAGGAGTGACCAAAAGCAGGTATAAAATACTTACAGGATCTCAAAAATCAATTTTTCATTTTTGATTGGTTATACGTGGATCCAAAGTGTGCAACCTGTGTGTATACACATCTATATCTAGGGTAAATCATGTATACAAGGGTTAATTTGGACAAAAACATGTGTACATGCAACTGTGTACACAAAAAAATAGCGTATAGAAAAGACAACAATGAAAAACAAAAAATCCAAGCCTGATCCAGAAGATCAGAGCTTTTTCTTGGATGGGAAAAGAACCAAAAGACTAGGAAAGTGATCATATCAGTTAGGGAACCCAAAATCTAGAGAAATAAACCCAAAATAGGAATTACATAGATGTGATCCCTAGTGGAGTCGCCAATTCCATTGTGGGAAAAAATACCCTAAGGTCTAGGTTGAGGGACCTAATAGAGCGGAAGGCGTAAAATCACAAGAAGCAATCAAATTCAAAGTCCCAATGCTTAAAATAGTAAACTAGGGATAGGTGACCTTACCCATATGTCCTATGTTTGAGGTCATTCCCGCAGGGTGCAAACCCTCTGCTTCTCCTCATGCTTCAAGACCTGCAATTCATTCAAGACAAAACACATAAACTAGTTGTACAACATATATATCCTAAATTTCAGTATGTTAGATCATATAAACTCATGAAAGATAACATGAAATAACGATTATAATATCATTAACATGTATATGAAACACATCAGACCATGAAATCAAGAACAAGACATAGCTTCTTTTATTTATGTATGTCAAAAGAAAGTGGAGATATCACCTGAAATCAGCCACGACTCCAAGCGAAACCGTCCTTCGGATCTGTCTAGCCCAAGCCTCAACAATATAATTCCATAAAAGGTGCACAAAGGATGTCACATAAAGGAGGTGAACATCACAAGGAAACAAGGGTTTCCTGAACCTAGGAAGTGCAAGAGGCACAAGGATAATCAAACTCGATCTGGGCTATAACAGGCTATAGTATCAATAGAATTCTCTCTCCTCCCTTAGGCCTTCCCAATGAGGTATATTTATACCTCTTCAAATTAGTTTTTTTTAGTTGGGAAGCAGTTTGGCCATAGTTTGGTGTAGGTGGTCTTCAGGTAAAACCCGTAAACCCCACCCAATTAATAGGGATATTATATATATTTTAATATTTTAAATTTTATATGCGGCTTAGATATGAGCGAACCCGCATTTGCAGGCGTATAAGTCAGGGAAGAGTCGTGTATGGAATTCAATTTTTTTTTTAAGAAGTTGACAAAGTTTGATTGGAAAGGGCTTCCCAAGGCCAATACATATATCATCAAGTATGTAAAGGTGATAAATGATGCTATAACTACATTATTTAGTCCAGACTATGGAAATTATTTCATGATCTATACATTTCCTTTAGATCTGTCAATTACGGCTATATTGAATAAGAAATATATTGAAGGAAATGGGCGACCTATATCTTTCATGAGCACTTGTATACAAGGGCCATGATTAAATTATCCTTTCATTTACAAACAAGTGTATGTTGTTTACAAGCAAGTTAAATATTTCAGGCCCTATCTATTAAAATCTCACACAATCATATTTATACCTCATCCAACAGGTAGAACATATTTTGTGCAATAATATATGGGTGAGAAGAGGGCTAAATAGATGACCTGTCTTCAAGAATATGATTTGGAGTTCAAAACAGTTCATACCATAAAGGGCCATGGCATATGTAAGCTAGCTGCTGAAGTGAGAGATGCTCTTGAAAAATATCTCTCAGGACGGGAGCAAGAGATTAAAATGTACCACATTGAACATGTTCCACAGTCCACATCTACAATGCCATGGTGTGATTATTTATGACAATTTCTGGAGCATGGAACGTTTTCCTTCAACTTATCAAATAAAAAGAAGAGGGAAATTCATTTAAAATCTCTACCTTACCAATTGGTTCATGGAGTGCTTTTCTGGAAGCACCACAATAATGTCCTCCTGAGGTGCATTGAGCCGCATGATACAGAGAAAGGTCTCGAAGGGCATACATGATGGAACAATAGGCGGCCACTATGAGAGCGACACTATGGCACATAAGGTTATGAGGGCTGCTTATTATTGGCCCACTCTATTTAACGATTCTCATGCTTATCTACGCAAGTGCCGAGCTTGTCAAATATGCGTCAATTGTGATCAAAGGTTAGTCGCCACACTAATACCAGTAGTAGTTAAGGAACCATTCCAAGAGTGGGGCTTAGATTTTATTGGAGAAAATTGTCCCCATTCATCAAAGAAACACCAATATATTCTCACAATGACAAATTAATTCATTCGGTGGTGAAAATAAATTCCTCTCAGACAAGTAAATGACCAGGAAGTCATCCACTTCTTGCAACAAAATATCATAACCAGGTTTTGGCATTCATACGTCACTTGTCTTTGATAATGCGATTTAATTTTCATCGTTGAAAATTTATCAATTCACATTAGAAAATTGAATTTTATTGAAACCTACATGTAATTATTATCCACAGGGAAATGGTTTGGCCGAATCAATGAATAATCATCTTATTCACATAATTAAGAAAACCATATTATCTAAACAAAGGAACTGGAATAAAGCTTTGACCAATGCACTTTGGGCCAGCCATGTAACTCTAAAGCCTTGCCTAAGAACCTCACCATACTTCCTAGATTAAGATAAAGAAGCTATCTTTCCTCTAAACCTATACCTTCCAACCTTGCAACTCTCTCAAGAGTCACAAGGTAGACCTTGCCTTATGGTTTAGAGAAAAATAGATAAGTTACTCAAACTCGAAGAAGAAAGGCTCAAGGAAAAAATAATGTCAAGTCAAAATCATTCGACGGGAGGATTTATCCCCTTCATGTAAATGGACGAGATTTAAAACATTACTTTCAATAAAAACTACAAACTAAACTTGATGTACAATTTTCTTTATTTATTTTTCTTTTGTTTGTGTATGTTGTTCATCTGTTATGTAATTCATGTATTTTCATGTCTTGTCTGTTGGTTATTGTACATAAATAAGACCCCTGTTTCAAGTGCATGGCTCAAAATACTTTGTTGTGCGATGAAAGAGAAGTGTGACAACCACAATGCTTGGATTTCTATTGTTATCCTTCTTTGTTTGGTAAAATTCCATAGGTTGAGAAAAGTCTAGATGGAAAATATGATTAGTCCATTAGGAGAAAATTGAGGGAATCTATTAGATCCATTCTTATGCTAGTATATAAACTGCTCAATTTGGTGCAAATATGCTTGTGTGTTGACACTTGTCCAATCTAGTAGAGAAGGGATAAGGGGAAAATCTAAAGTGACAAAACCAATATCACAGGTCTTAAAATAATTCTCTAAAGGGGAAAACTCTTATGCTCTCAATAAGTCAGGATCCATATTCTACCCATTGAAAATAATAAGTGCAGATGCATAATCCTATTAAATAAATAAATAAAGGGTGAAAGAAGAGAAAGGATTCTTGCACAAGGAGGTGAAGCGAGCGACTTCACCAGGGTACTGTCTAGGATATATGGAAGGGAAATAATGTTTGTGCTCCTGAAATGAATCCACCGGGGTACTGTCCAGGCCTAATCGAAACAATGAAACACCAGTGATGAAAATTTATATTTTGAATATCATAAAATTCGTTGCACACATTACCCTTTTCTGCATTGAAACAATTGTGATATGCTGCACCCTTGTGTGTGTTCAACCAAGTAGATAGAAGTCAGATACTATGTATGAAACTGGGTTGAAAGGGGGAAATCGAGGCAAGTAATAATTCTGGAATGTTTGACCCTTAATCAAAATCCATTTATGTATAGAGAAGCTGAAGTTCACCCAGTGTGTCGCCAAGTGTTGTCGCTGCTACAACACCTCCAAAATTTCACTATCACCATTGTACCTAGTGTCACTTCAATCATCGAATGTCATCTCATGTTATCCTATTTGTTTCAATTTTCCTTTAAAGGTATCAAGTGTCATCGCATTTAATAGAACATATTTAGGTGCATTTCATGGACGTAACATATTTTTTGTTGTAAAATGATGCAATGGGGTTGCAGTCACATGCACTACACTCGTTGTACTTGGGGAATGTGTATAAAGTGGTGCTTTGATATATACTTATCATTATTCAAGTTTGTATAATTTTTCTTGATGATTTTGTATGCGTCAAACGAGGTTATATGTATAAACACACTCTGTCTGCCCCTCACCTTATATTCCAAACTTAGAAAAATACTTGGTTTCAAAGCAAGCCCATTGAGGCCATGAGAGAATGAGCGCACTTTGAAAATTTAATAGGGAATCCTTCATTGTTTGGAAGTGTGATATGTTCCCTCCAAGAGAAGTAGGATCACTCCTCAAGCATTTTCCCCCTTCTTATGAACTACACCCTTCAAGAGACCAAGTCTTCCGTGATCGCACTCCTTCGACTAGAATAAGTGCACCCTCCTTGAGCACATAGGTGCACCCTGAAGGCCTTAAGATTCATTTTTAAACCTTATCCAATGCATCAAGCACCCTCCAGACCCTTTGAGCAAATGGGTGCACTCCAAAGGCACACATATCTTCCCTTCAACCTTCAGACTTGCACCATGCACTCTCTTGGGCCTCTTTAATGCACCCCAAAGGCCTAAAGCCTTCACCCTTGTATAAATCCAAGGTATCTAGACTCTAAGATGTCAAGAGTCATAAGGATGTGAAAGTTCATGCCTCAAATTATAAATAGATCCTCATTTCTCATGTAAAGTACTTTTAACCTTGGCTTATCCAAAAAGAATTAGAGAGACAGAGTTAGTACTTTTTGGGAGCAAGTAGTGGCTCTAACACTCAACTATTGGAGTTAATGGTGTTCATTGTATTTATATATCTTGGGAAGTTCGCTTGATATTGAAGCTTTCCAGGCCAACAAATTTTCACACATGGATTACGAATTTTTACAATACTATTCTTTGAATGTTTATGGTTCATGTTTTATTTCTTCAGTGTTGGAGTAATTGAACTATTTTGGTGATTTTGATGCTTATTGTTGAAAATGTGTTGTTAATGATATAATGATCTCCACATCCTTGTGAACTATTTTTCTTTACATTAGAAGAGTCTTTCTTAATTATGCGTGTCTCCATTAGGGTAGTACTATTACTTCTCTCTTAGAGGCCCACTTCATTTTTTTCCATCGCAGTAAGGGAGCGTTGATACATTTGAAATAAAACATTCACAAGGCACACTCGCTTGCTCATTCAAAAGGACATTTTCACTTCTCTCTCATGCTGACAACTAAATCCAAGGCATATATTTAAGTAAACAAAAACCATGGCATATTCTAGATCGGACTCCTACATCAAACGATGTGAGGTCTAGTTGGGACCTTATATCGGGGAGATCCCTTGTATGCTAGAGGTATCTAGCACTGTCAACAAGTTTTTAAGCACTGTTATATAATATGTAAGCCATATTGAGAGGCAATGCCATTCTCATAATTTTTAAATATGTATTAAGTTTGGACCTATGTAAGGATATTTCATTTTGGAGTTTATGCTACATATGAAGTCTCTAAGTGTATCTTGTAATACTACAAAAATATGACTATGTAATGGTTCTTGAATGCAAAGGATGAATTTCATTGATTAGGGTTGTTCCTAAGCATATGGATTAAGCTACTCAAAATCAAAAGGGAGTAGTAAGGAAGAGGCCAAGTTTCTCATAAAATTTGGAGACAAAAGAACTAAATATTATCCTTATAAAATTTGAAGGTGCTAAAGTACTTAGTATAAAAGGAATCGAGAGCAAATCCTTGTGAAAAAATCTCGTGTTCATAATTTATCAATAACTCTAAAAGTAAGTCTGAACCTTGTTCATGTCACTCGAGTATTGTTCATTCATTAAAGTTTTATCAATGGATCCTTGAATTTGGACATTGATTCAAAGTTCGAGAAGGCCTCTTAGAAAATTATATTTTTCTAAGGGAAATGCATAAAACATATTGCTGGCATTAGAAATCCATTGTTTGATTCTAGATATAACTATACATATATAGCAAATCTTTCCTTTAAACGTTTTAAGACATGATTGGATTCAATAAATTTGCTCCATAAACAAATGGAGCTAGAAAAACAAATCATAACTCTTGTGATATGAACCATTTTTGGGAGTGTTAGCTTTATAGATGTTCATACTCTCACCACCATTATATTACTATTTTTTGAATTTTTTCTTGTTCCCTAGCCTATGTCAAAGTTATAATAATCTTCAATAAAATCCAAAAAGCGTCTCAAAACCAAAAATATTTTCTGTTTTATAGGTGGTATTTTGTCTTAGATTCATAAAAGTTAAAACCACTGTTTTAACTTAGGTTAGAGTCAAAGTTATTGGTCATTTTAGTAATTAAATAATAGTTACTCTTCCTGAAATAATAGCTAATATTTCTGAAAATGCAGCTATTTCTTCAAGAGTTTGGTTTTGGTTTCATTGGTGACACAGAGATAAAAGTAGCTATTTCCACGAAATTGCATAAGGAGTTGCAAGGAGCATTTTTCAGAGAAAAGATTAATCTCCTTTGAAATCAATTGAAGATCTTCTATCTTATGAGATATTATTGTTTTTAAAAGGGTATTTATTTCTAAATTAGAAGAAATATTATAAGGGAATGGTTATATTATTGATGGAGCTAACCTATAGCTACTCATTATAGCTGAAGCGGAAAATGAGGTACAAAGTATCAATTTATTAATGATGCGGAGGAGTGATATATTTTATGGGGTGACTTGGCTCTCTTATTTGAATAATTTCAAATCGTGTCAATTAAACCACACTGTGATTAAAGGCGCGGACTCCAGAGGATTATGTTCACTATTTTTCATGACCGAGTTCTCCAAGAAGGTTACAACTAATAGTGATACATGTTCTAGCAAACATCTTGTCATCTCAATCAAGAAAAAGGGCTGTGTGTGGGGTTTCTTTATCTAGTTTGAACAATTATGCATAAAGGAGGAACTTAGGTGTTAAGTAGGATGGGCAAAGGTGGAAAAGTTAACTGCTCTGAGCCAACAAATACCAGATTTTTTGACCATAGAGAAAAGCCCCAATTTCAAGCAACAGGTTGGTACAGGTTTCTACAGATATTCTCAGGGGAAAATGTAGCTGTTGCACATGTCTTTGTTGAAAGTTTTGACGAGGAGAAAGTCAATCTTGGAAGCAAAACCTTCAAAATCATTGAGATCATTATATCTAGGGTTACTCAGACTTCAGCTATTGGGGAATGTTGGTTCAAAAAAAAAAACGCTACAAGAAGATGTAAGTTCTTTCCTCAAACCTGAGCATGTAAATGTCAATTGGACTCCTACTATACATATTTCCTGTTTTAGGCTAGAATGACAGCATGTTATAACCACTGTACAACGCTATTTAACCTGTGAAGGTAGATTCTCTATTGTTCATCAATATCAAGTGAGATTTCTCTCCCACATATCAGATGCCAAACTTATGAATTTTCTTTTCTTTCTCTACAAATCCTTGTTAAAAATGTCTTTGAAGTTACAAAATATCCCTAATTATCCCCTGCATAACCTCTATCATAGAGGCTTAATCAAGATGTTGGTGGTCTATCACCTTAAGAAAAAGAGAACTACCTGGGTAAAAATTCTAACAGATGAAGGATTTGGTAGCATAAATTCTAGGAGGAGGGTAGGGAGGCCTAAGAAGTAAAATGTCCAAGAAGAAAAAAATGACTCAACACTTGTGCCAAATAGTTCACAAATTTTAACTCGGTTATAAAAGGAATTTTACAACCAACATAAAAGGTTTATACAAGGAAAACTTCAAAAGAGCCCAAACTTTAGCATCATTAGGAAGAGAACATGCAATTAGATTCAAGCAAGGGAATACTCTGCCTAATAAAGAGGTTAGATACCATGTGAGGAAAACGTAGCCTCTTCCTCAATACATAAAGGCAAAGGAAATTGATCCTAGTAGAAGAAAATTCGAGAGGAAGTCGGTCTTGAAGTACCGATTCGACACTGCGATTTCCAAAAAATTGCGAGAAGAGCAAGAAGAAAACAATGAAACACTTCAAAAGGAGAACCAACATTAACTCAATTATTTTCTTCTCTTAAGACAACCATGAAATCTACCGAGAAGAAAGGACAAGAACATCATTCACTCCTATTCATATTTTGAAGAATACGATGCGAAGTGGATTTCTCGGAGACGAGGAGTATGAAAGCGAGGTCCAATCTAGCGGTCGATGAAAATAAAGAGAGGTTTCTTATATTCCCAACCCATACCTTAGAATACCTCACACTAGGCCTAAAAAAAAGCTAAGACTAAACATCAAACTCATTGCTAATTCTATTCTAAAAGATGAAATTATAAATGTTGATGAAAGCCCAAGAAATGAAGCCAAGAAGACCAGAGCCCAGAAACAGAAACATGTAGGAAAAGGAAAATCTAAAAGAGTCTCTAAGGCAGAGTCCCTCAAAATCTTAGCTTCTGTGATTGATTTTATTTAAACATTTAAGGCAAATCAAAGAAGAAGAAGCACACATTTGTAGCTTATTAAAAAAATACAACTATTTACATGGTTTCCAATAATAGCTACCTATTTCAGAAAGGTGGCTATTATTTCCTAATTTTTTGTATAAAGGATGTGGAGGGAGTTTTTGTTCAAATCTCGAAGGATGATACTGAAGGGTAATTACATACATGCAATATCAATAGAATAAGCTGTTGTCAAGTGTCAATTAATCAAGTTCTCTTCCAGATGTTAGTTTTAGTTGACAATTTTTTCACTTTTGGGGGAAAGAGCCAGATGTCATCTTCAACTATTAGCTACACTTTTTGAGGAAGTGGTTATACCAGAAAAGAGGAGCAGTTTTTCAAAATTTTGCCACATCACTCTAGCCACTTCAAACTATATGCCATAATTTTTTTTGTCTTTATAATGTTGCACTACTTTGTATCATGGTTAAATATAATCTTCACCTTATGTATAGGAATATGATAACTCCTCCAGAACAGATTCACACTTTTTGTGGAAATATTAGCATAATATCTCTTGTATATATATGATGAAACTCATTAGAGAAAAGGTTCGTAGTTTATGAATCTTATACTCATGTGATAAATGTACTCTTTAAGTTAATGATATTGAAGAACACTTTTTATGACTTATTATTATCTTGATATGTGTATTTTTGATACTTTTTGTGTGTTTCCATACCTATATCTCTTTAGTTCCAATTTGTAGTTTCAATGTTGTTATATGTTTTTATGAGCCTCTTGATGTGTTTATGTACCTTATCAATTTTTATTAGTCCTACTTATTAATATTTCTTGATGAGATGTGCATAATAATTGGTTAAAGAGCATTCCTTATGACAGTGACTTTTAATGATGTTCAATAAGATTCTTGTAAGTCTTATGATAGCCTTCTCTTATTGATATATTATCAAAATGGTTCTTGTGTTGTTTTTCATCAAAGTAGTGGATTTCTACCTTGCAGACCCATTTTCCCTTCTGTTATTCCATACTTTCTTCCTGCCATAGACTACAAGCTTATCTTTTGCTACCATATCAGACCTAAATACCCTCATTGGTGTGAAAATGAATTTGCTTGAAACCCTTTTCAATGATTGAGAGCTTTAACCACATACCAATTATATAATTCAAATCATTAAATTTCCCTAGAGCTTAGGATGTGACTATTCAAGAACTTGAAGTAGTCCAAGTGTTGATTCCAATGCTAACATATTTTGGTGCGTCTTCCAAGAGCCGAAGATTCTGAACTCAGTATTCTTCCGAAGTTATTTCATGATTTCTTAGTACTAGTTTTTAAAGGTGAATAAAAACTAGTCTCTTTTATTGACTTCAAATTGGTTCACCTGATGACTCCATAAAGAGTCAAAGGGTTTCAAGACCTCCTACTACAAGAAGAAATCAGAGATCACCTACTGTGACTCTAGTTGATGACCCAGAAAAGATCATAAAAGATGCAAGAGGGAAATAGAAATAAGCTAAAGCTACATCTCAGTCAGTGAAAAAGGTACCCTCATCTACTTTAGAATCTAAAGAAGTTTCACTTTCAAAATATTCTACTGAAATATTTCAAGTTGAAACTTCATCCCTAAAAAATAAAGTAAATGATGTTAACCTAGGTTTAGCTGAAAGTAACTCTCAATCATCATTTAGTAAATTAGAGATAAGTATTATTCCATTGAAAGAAGAAGAAACAGAGGTTTTAAGTGTCAGTGAAGAAAATAAGGAATCGGAAGACTTTGTGCTGATAGAAATGGAGTTAGAACAAGTATTGGAAATTTCACCTTTTCTATATAGAGTTGTTTTAACTTAATAACATTTTAAAACCATTCTAAATTTTCTTCAAACTCATCCTGAATATAAGTCCTCTTATACCCCTCAGCATGATTATTTCCCTTTGTCTCGAAATCCAGCTGTTGGTTCATCCTCTTCTCATAAATTAGAAGGGAATGTTCCTGAAGACCTGAATTTTAATCTATTTGACTTTTTAGCTGAAAAAAACAAAGTCGAAGTTACCTCATCCCCTCAAGAGACTACATCTGAATCTGATTCTTCTATAGAAGGTGAAACAAAGACCTCAATTCGAAGTTACCTCATCCCCTCAAGAGACTACATCTGAATCTGATTCTTCTATAGAAGGTGAAACAAAGACCTCCTATGTTCATCTCTTTGAAAATCCATTGTTTTCAATCCCATAGATTGTAATTCCTAGTTCCCAAAAAACTATATCAACTAGTCATCCATCAATTGTACATCAACAAGCCATGGCTCAGCCTGCCATTATAAGGATGCAGCAGATATTTGCTACAAGATATGCACCACTTGCCCTTCCTCAACCTTTTCATCCTCTTCCTCAAGGGGATTATCTAAAATATCTGCCAAAATACACATGAGAGGGAGAAGGAGTTTATGTTGGGGAACATTTGGTTGCTTTCTATAGTTATGCTGATAACCAAAACATTGAACATGAAGATGTTTGGTCAAGACTCTTTGTTCAGAGCTTGGATGGAGAAGCTCATAAATGGTTTAGAAGTCTGCCACCAAACTCAATAACAGGAATAGATGAATTGGAGGAAGTATTTGTGAAACAATGGGGTGATAGGAAAGATTATGTATACTATCTTATAGAGTTTGGAACTCTAAAAAGGAATACTAATGTGTCATTGGTTGATTTTACAAAGAGATTCAATAAAATTTATCAAAAAATTCCTAAAGAAATCAAACCTCCTGAAACAACAACTATGATAAAGTTTGTCAATGCCTTAGATTCTGAGTTTGCTTTGTGGTTAAGAGTTGAGAAAACACAAATATTGATGGCTATGCAAGAGGTTGCAATTGGAGTGCAGTCTAATCTTATGGCCTCAAATAAATTGAAAATGGAAGAGGAGAAAGCATCAAAGGACAAAAATAAAATGAAAGAAGAAAAACCTTCTTCCTCCAAAACTTTCACAGCAAAAGAAAAGATTGATCAAATGTCTAATTTGATTAAAGAACTTGCTTCTAAGATGGCAAAACTGGAGTTAGAGAAAAAAACTGCTGCTAGAGCCAATCAAATGAAGCCAATAGAAATTAGGCTCCCTTCATAAGGCCTTTTCAGCCTCAACAAATCTTACAACGCCCAAGATGGAATGCTGATGATCAAAATGTGCAGCCTCGACTGAATAATTTTGCTGAAGAAGAGCAGCAAGAACATAAGGAAGAAAATGAAGACATAAATCTTGTAGGAGAAACATCATAGTCAATTTGTTTGACTTTGCAAGAATATGAAGATTAGTCAAGAATAAATCTCTTTTTAGATGATGAGAATGCTAAAATTCATGTACAAAATGAGAAAAAGCAGCAAGAAACTCAAACCATAAATTATCCTCTGAGGTCGAAAAGTCTTATCCAACAACCTCAACAAAAATTAGATTTTGACAAACAAGCTGCTAAATAAAAGGCAAAATTCAATGATGTCCCTCCACCTCCTAATTCTGCCCCAATCATCAAAATTTATGCAGAAAATAAAGAATTGACTCCTCTTTATTTTAGTTTCAAGTCAGCGCTGAATAAAATCAAGATCCCCGTCTTGCTTCTTGAATTTTTGAAAAATCCAGCATACAGAGAGTCATTTAAAAATCTATTACATCCACCTCTCGCTCCTGATTCAGTCAATCTTGAAGATGAATATCATACTATCTACTTAGGCAGCCATATCCAAGAGCAAAATGATGATAATTCGCCACCTTTCTATCTTTCACTCAATATTACATGACAAATCGCTGCATATTGTGTTTATTATATTCGGGGGCCTCTCACAAAAAATTATGTCGGAGAGATACATGTAGGGGTGTGTGGTGGAAATTTGTATTGGAAAGCAACTACAAACAAAATTTTAAGAGCTAGCTATTATTGGCCAAATATTTTCTACGATGTTTTTGCCAAAGTCGGGACTTGTGTTGAATGTCAAAAGTTTGTTGGTAAGTAGAAGCGACTTCCATTACCTCTTATTCCTATCTCGAGCGAGATGTTCCTTTCCGGCGGTGGGGGTTAGACTTCATCGAAAAAAATTCATCTGCCTTCATCGGGACAACATAGATGGATTCTTACGACTACAAAAATATTTTACTAAGTGGATTGAAGTTGTTCCAATCGGGAATGCCAGCGACACGTTAATAATCAAATTTACTGTTGGAAAATATTATGTCTAGATTTGGTTGTCCTCATAAATTGGTGACTAACAATGCAATGGCTTTTTAAATCTACTAAGATGAATAGTTTATGTCGAAATATGGTATTGATTTGACTCATTCTACATCTTATTACCCTCAAGGTAATGGGTTGGAGTTTGAGTCATCAATAAAATCTTGGTGAGAATGATTAAGAAGATGTTGCTGAAAATAAGATAAATTGGTACACTCGGCTAGTTCATGCTCTTTGGGTAGACGGGGTAAGTAGCAAAAGATCAATTGGAATGTCTCCCTTTCAACTTGTTTATAGATGCGATGTTGTAATTCCATTACAATTATCCCTTCTGTTATGAAGTTTTGTAAAGATGAAATTTGATGATGAAAATAAAATTCAAAGGAGAATTTTGCGGTGATAGAAGCTCATCAAACTTGAGAACCATTGATGGACAATGTACGGAAAATACCGGACCAAAGTCAAATTTGTTTTTTGACAAAAGAGAAAATCAATAGTTATTCCAGGGAAAATGATTTGGTGTTGCCTTTCGGGATGTCGAAGGGAAGACCATGGAAAGCATGGTAAGTTCGATAATTTATGGTTTGGACCATTCCAAATTTCTCAAGTTTTGGAAAACAACACATTTCTTCTCAAGCATCTAGATGATGATCAACTAGCGGAGGTCCGAGTTAATGGTCATTTTATTAAATTTTTCCATGTTTGATAAGTTAGTTAGTCATTCCATTGTAAATATACTGGAATGATGTGTCGATAAAACTCCATGCCTAATAGTATTTGTGTCTGTAAATATAGATCGGTCTTGAGTCCAGATCAATGAAAGGTAAGTTCTAGTCATAAGTTCCTAAAATTTTCTAAGTTCGAAAAATTTTTAAGGCATGCTGAGTCTCTGATCCTTGAAGCCTCATAGGGGAGGACTTCATCCCCAATAGAAACCACTATTTAGCACTATAAATATTGATAGTTTTACCACCATTATATTACTTTTTTTTTGAATTTTTTCTTGTTCCCTAGCCTATGTCAAAGTTATAATCATCTTCAATAAAATCCAAAAAGAGTCTCAAAACCAAAAATATTTTCATTTTTATAGGTGGTATTTTGTCTTAGATTCATAAGAAGTTAAAACCATTGTTTTAACTTAGGTTAGAAGTCAAAGTTATTGGTCATTTTAGTAATAAAATAATAGCTACTCTTTACGAAAAGGAAACTATTTCTTCGGGAGTTTAGTTTTGGTTTCATTGGTGACACGAGAGATAAAAGTAGCTATTTCACTAGCTGCATAAGGAGTTGCAAGGATAAATTTTAGAGAAAATATCACTCTCCTTTGAAATCAAATGAAGATATTCTATATTATGAGATATTATTCTTTTTAAAAGGGTAATTATTTCTAAATTAGAATAAATACTATAAGGGAATGGTTATATTATTGATGGAGCTAACCTATGGCTACTCATTATAGGCAGAAGTGGAAAATGAGGTACAAAGTATCAATTTATTAATGACGCGAGAGGAGTGATATATTTTATGGGGTGACTTGGTGCTTGAATTTGAATCATTTCAAATCGTGTCAATTAAACCACATCGTGATGAAAGGTCTGGAACTTGAGAGGATTATGCTCACTATTTTTCATGACCGATTTCTCCAAGAAGGTTACAACTAATAGTGTTACATGTTCCGACAAACAACTTGTCATCTCAAGCAGAAACTAGGGGAGCTTTGTGTAGGGTTTCTATCTATAGTTTTAATAGTTGTGCATAAAAGAGGAACTTAGGTGTTAGCGGGATGGGTATAGGTGGAAAATTTAGCCGCTCTAAGCCAACGAGATACCCGGTTGTCGACCATAGAGAAAAGCCCCAATTTCAAAGCGATTTGGATGGTACATGTTTCTACGAGAATTTCTCGAGGGGAAAATGTAGTTGTTGCACGAGCCTTTCTGAAAGTTTTGATGAGGATAAAGTCAAGCTTGGAAGGAAAACCTTCAAAATCATCGAGACCATTATAGCCGGGGCTACTCGGCCCTATCGACTCTTGGAGAATGTTGGTTCAAAAAGAAAATGCTGCAAGCATATGTAAGTTCTTTCTTCAAACATCGAGCACGTAAATGTCAATCGGTATCCTATTGTGCATATTTCTTGTTTTAGGCCATAATGGCGGCATGTTATAACCCATCTGTGCAATTCTATATAACTTGTGAGGGTAGATTCTCTCTGTGTTCATCAATATCAAGTGAGATTTCTCTCTCACATCTCGGAGTGAAAAAACCTATGAATTTGCTTTTATTTCTCTACAAATCCTTGCTAAAAATGCCTTTGAAGTTACAAAAGCTCCCTAATTATCCCCTGCATAACCTCTATCATAGAGGCTTAATCAATATGTTGGTGGTCTATCACCTTAATAAAAAGAGAACTACCTAGGAAAAAATTTCTAACGAGATGAAGGATTTGGTAGCATCAATTCTAGGAGGAGGGTAGGGAGGCCTAAGAAACAAAATGTCCAAGAAGAACAAATTGGATCAACACTTTTGTGCCAAATAGTTCATAAGAAACTCGATCTATTCCATCAATGAGTATACAAAATAGAAGTATGAGCTAAAAGATCCGGAGGCTGAATCTTTCACTCCCATACCAATGTGTAATATTCCGGATGCGGAATAGCACGGCAATAACTGTTGGAATAATGCACTCCTGGGAGATTGATGTACAAAAAGGAGTTTAAAACCCTTGGATCCCTTATATCAATAGATTTGGAGTCTAGATCCACAAGGGGGAGAAAAAAAATCAAACTAGGTGTGGTAAACGGATCTACCACAACCTAGTCTAGCTTAAAAACACCCTACAATAGGGAAGTGCAACTATGCACAAAAAAGCGCTTCAAAAAATAATGCGGTCTTGGACGGTATGAGTAGGAGGGAATCAAATATGGTTAACTTATGAATTTACGGCAGCAAATCAGAATTATAATGAAGCTCTTTCAATATACGGTAGAATACATGAGGCAATAGAGCGAAGAAATCCTCGAGAAGAGAAGGTGCCCAACACACATATAAATGCGAGAAATGGCTCAACAACGTTATTTTAAGGAGATACAACAACTAAATATTACAAATAAGATATAGGACGGATCTATGGACAAAACATCGAGATCTATTTCATATCTAGAAACTAGATAGTCTTATTTACAAGATCCCCTTGGGGTTTGACCAAATCATGCATAAACAAGAGTAGATCTGAGTTTCAGAATTTGACGGATCTGTAAAATGATGCGGTAATTTATGAATATAACATAGCATTAAAATAGATCAGATATAAATAGAACATCGATCGACAAGCTAATCCATGGATCACCAAAGTGGAAGGCAAAGCCCGGCACAGGAGATCTCTCATCAAAGCTGTGATCAAAACACCATGAAGAACCTCACATCAAAATAATCCGGTTCCTCGATGGAAACAACATTGTAGCTCAAATGACATAGATGGCCAGTTGCCAGAGTTGTGAGATACGAAGTGAAAATAGGAGAGGCACTCTTCCGGGAGGTTAAAAGACACACTCCATGATAAGAGGCTCCCAAAACAAGCTAGATCTCCGCCAGATCTGAGAATCCCACTGCTGCGGCTTGCAAAAAAGCGAGAAAAACCATCAACGGATGCCGCTGCAATTGGAAGTAGAGCTTGGCCTCAAGCACGATAGTGGATCAAATTAGCAAATACTCCTCCAAGAATCCTCAAAGGAAGAGGTGAAATCAGCACATAGGAACTCAAGTGCTAAGCGACACAATCCTCCACTAAACAACGAGAGAATAGTATTTGTCTAAGCAGAAAATATACTCGAAAGTATAATCAATCAACAACCTCCTCTTCTTTGCCTTCCCTTCCCTTTTATAAGATGGGAGCCTTTGCAAACCCTAAACCACCTTGATGAGTTAGCTCTTTTCACATGAGGGGCATCCTTCTAGAAGCTGACGTTGTCCCTTCATGAGATACATTGAACCTAGAAAATGATGTATATTTGGTCAAGGTTGACCCGGTCCCATAACTCAAACCCCTTTCACACTGTAGGGTGATTTATTTACATAGCTCTGATTTATTTGTGTTCACATGGGCATTGATTTATTCGGTCTTTTTAGGAGTTTTACATGTCCTCCTTTATTCATTTATTCATGCTATATATAAAGTATGAATATTCCTCTTAGCTCGAGCTAAGTAGGAATATTACGGTCCTCCCTCCAAAATGTTGCTTATCCTCAAGCAACTAATAGAGAGTAAGACTATAGTTATTCTCCTCCTCCATTTATGGCATCATCGAGGATCAAGTCCTCATCATAAGCCCGGTGCTCAACAAGCCAATACATCATGAATTGTTCCTCCAAGGCCAACATAATATGTGCATAGTTCATCCCTTCGAGGAGTGAAAAAAATCAATAGAAATAAACATGGTTGAAGCAATGCTACATCTAAAACATGTATCATGAAGTACGGGTAGAAGTTCTAAACCATGTGGTACATATACACTGCCCATCCTCTTGTCCATACAATCCCATAAACAATACAACTATATCATCCAATTATGGAAGCAAGACTACATATATGCAAGCTGAAATTTTCACTTGAGGAGGTGGGTCAAAATCCCACATGTGATGCTGCAAAGCGTGCATCTCTTGTCTTCATTAGATCCAGTGTGGCAAGTGGAATTCCCACCACAATTTCTTTGCATGAGTCACCTTAACATGGCTGAAGGTGTTACATAAGTTTGGTGTCTTTGGGAAGCACCCATCATGAAAAGGAATCTCCCTTTTCACAACAAGGGAGTGGCCAAGTTCGGGAATTTCTATTGGTTCCCAACAAGCTATGAGATCCACATGATCTCTCATTCCCTTTAGGAATCATACCTTGCAAAAACATGGCAAAGGAATGTAATAGATCGAGAAAATACAACTTGCTTGGCATGGTCAAATCCTTTACCCTCATAGTCCTTCATACACATGGAGTTGTGCATGAGCATTCCCCTCCTTTCAAGCAAAGGAAAGGGTGGTGCGAGATGAATCTTGCAAAAGAGTCCATTGGCTGCCCCAATCCTCCATAACTATTGCACTCTTGAAAGTGCTGATGTAAGTCCTCTCTCATGCCTTCCCAATCAAAACCCTTCATGATCGGGGTATAGATCTTCATTGAATACATATGGTTGAGGAAGAACTCTTCATATGCTCCTGGTAGGATATTGCGCTTGAGCTTGGAAGCTCTAGCCAAGAAGACCTTACCATGATAATAGATGACTCCCCCTTGGACTAAGTAGCCCTCTTCTTGCTTTGCATGCCATCTAGTATCATACATGTGTGTATATCTTTGGAATACTCTAGAGCCGGTTGATATTTCCAATAAATATGCACCTTTGCTCAACAATGATAGTGTTCTTTCGATACATCCATGGAGCTTGCTTGTCATGTTGCTGATTTCCCTTTTGACATTACATGCCAAAATTGTTTGTTGGAAGGCTGATCCTCCCATTATTCTCCTCCTGCAGGCGCAGATTAGGAAAAGTGAGAGGGTGATAGTGATGCGGGGAAGAAGATCCTCCTCATTCTTGAAGCTTTCCCAAGCCTCCCGATCTTGTAGCTTGGTCCCTCATTGCTCCAATCCTTCTGGATCTAGATTTGGAGTAGCACTTTGTGGAGCCTTCCCCCACAAGATCTGAATCCCGATGGCATTCCAAGTGGCTTGCCATGAGATAAGAATGTCCCTTGTAGCATCCTCGTGAACATGAGAGAAGGAGGCTGTGAGATCCCTACTTCCACTATGCAAATCCATCTCTGTTGTTTGTGTGGAAGTACTAGGTGAAGGATAAGTATGCATGCCTTGAATCATTTTTGGTTTCCCACTCTTCAAGTCCACCCACTCCATTTGCAAAGCTTTCCAATCGGTGGTAACCTTCCCCAAGGTAATCAACCATTGGACACCCAAGATGATGTTGGTGTACGGTATGTCAACTTCTAAAAAAGTGATCCACCAAAGTGTAGGATCCCATAGTGACAAAGAGTGATGGAACATATTGTATGCATTGCATGGTCCTATCTCTTGGGACAAAAAATAGAAAAATCCCTCAAAAGTGTCGAGTGGGATTCCTCTCTTTTGCACAAGATGAGCATCGATAAAGTTGTGGGTTGCCCGCTTGTCAATTAGGGATGGATACTCTCGATTCATGGTGAACCTTGTAATCTTAGGGTCAAGTACTTAGGGCACTCCTCTCAAAGAGGAAAGAGTCCCACTTGTTGGAGCAAAGGCTCCCTTCCCATCTCTGGATGGTGTTTGATCTTCCTCATCATCATCATGCGGTCTTTGTGACCCCTCTGGGTTCGTCATCTTCATCTTCCTCCTCCAAGATGCGAGAAAACTTCTATGTAGTGTGCTTTTCTGCAACACACCTGTGTCCCGATGCCCATGACTCTTGGCAAGTGAAGCACAATTTATTTTCCTCAATTCCCTCTGAGATCAATATCAAGAGGCTTCTTCAAAGAGCTCTCCTTGGGAGGAGCGACTTTTCCTTCCTTCCCCTTAGAAAAGTGAGGGGCCTTGCTTTGGAAAGTTGCCTTTGCTTTTGGCAAGGCATCTTCGGAGGTCTCTAGCCCTCTCAATGGCATCATGAAAAGTGATGGGCTTGGTAGATTTAACCAACCCATGCAAAGGTTCCTCCAGGCCATCAATGAACATGTAGACTCTCCTTGCTACGGATAGATCGGGGACCATGATCGATAATCTTAGAAACTCGAGGAGATATAAGTCTGCTAGCTCCCCACGATTGCTTCGACTTTGCAAGGCTTATGAAGGGTGCTTCGGGATCCTTCTCGTCAAATCTCTCCATCAATCTTCTAGTAAACTACGTATAGGTAGTCACATTGATATGTCCCAATGTGAGACAACCCATGGAACCACCAATTGTGTGCTTCACCTTCAAAGTGCTTGTGTTGCAATCTTGATGGATTTAGTCGTAGGGGAAATTTTTTCAATTGGAAGTAAATATCCAACTTTTCTACCCATGCCTTAGCGAGAACCCGGAGGATGATCCATCAAACTTGGGAAAAAAATAATCTTCCCATAGAGTGGTGTCTATCATGATGATGAAAGAACCCACCATCTCTATCTTCTTGCCTTGGTCTTCTTACGTCCTTGAGGTGACAAAAGTCTTGGAAACTCAAGTTATCCTTGAATCTATGACTTTGGGAATCATACTCGACAAATTAATCTTCAAGGGAAGCTTGTTATTGTGGTCCTTCATTCTCCACAACCAAGAAAGTAGGCATAGTGGAGCGTTGTGTATCTTATGGAGCTTTTGGCGGATCCATTGGTTGACCGATCCCATGATGAGACATGTCGAGCTTTCTCCCAGATGAAATCTCCCCGGGGAGATTCCCTCATTATGTCCACCCTCATCTCTTTGATCTCTGCGGAAAGATCTTGCATGGTCACCAAAGAGTTCTTGCAAACTCTTACGCTTATTTATCATTTACGGTACACGGGGCTTTACCCTTGTCTTGACCCTTGTCATGATCATCGGTAGTGTAATCAAATTTCTTGTGACTTATGTTCTAATACCTCTTCTCCCTCTTAGTAATAGGATCATCTTCTTCTAAATGCAACATGGCTGGTGCTCCAAGGCAAGCACGAGTGCGTGCCAGAAAAGGAGCTACGATACCATTTGTAATATTCGGATTTGGAATAGCACAACAAACTTCACTAGAATAACACACTCCTCGGAGATTGATGTAAAGGGAATGAGTTTAAAACCCTTGGATCCCTTAGATCGGTAGATTTGGAGTCTAGATCCACAAGGGGAGAAAAAAAAATCAAAATATGTGTGGTAAACGGATCTCCCACAACCTAGTTTAGGTGAAAAAACACCCTACAAGAGGGCTGCAACTATGCACAACAAGCGCGTGAAATAATGCGGTCTTGGATAGTATGTGTGGGAGGGCATCAAATATGGTTAACTTATGAACGTAAATTAGCAAATCATAATTATAATGAAGCTCTTTCAATATACGGTAGAATACATGAGGCAATAGAAGCAAGAAATCCTCGAGAAGAGAAGGTTGCAACACACATATAAATGTAGAAATGGCTCAAAAACGTTATTTTAAGGAGCTACAAAAGTAGAATATTACAACTCGGATCTAGGACAGATACTGTGGACAAAACATCGGATCTATTTCAGATACGGAAACTAGATAGTCTTATTTACAAGATCCCCTTGGGGGTTTTGACCAAATCATGCATAAACAAGAGTAGATGCGAGTTTCAAGTTGCATATCTATAAAATCTGCGAGTAATTTCTGAATATAACATTACACTACAATAGATCATATCTAAATAGAACATGGATCAGCAAGCTAATCCATGGATCACCAAAGTGGAAGGAAAAATCCCGACTGAGGGAGATATCTCATCAAAGCGCAGTCAAAACACCATGAAGAACCTCATATCAAAATAACGTAGTTCCTCGATGGAAATAGCGTTGTAGCTCAAATGACATAGATGGACAACTACCAAGTTACATATACGAAGTGCAAACGGAATAGGCACTCTTCCGGGAGGTTAAAAGACACACTCCATGAGAAGAGGCTCCCAAAACAAGCTAGATCTCTATAGATCTAGAATCCCACTTGTTGTAGCTTGCAAACGGGACAAACCCTCACTAGGATACGTGCTACAATTGGAAGTAGAGCTTGGCCTCGAGCACGATAGTGGATCAAATCAGCAAATACTCCTCCAAGAATCCTCAAAGGAAGAGGTGAAATGCACGCATAGGAACTCCAAGTGCTAAGCAACGCAATCCTCCACTAAACAATAGAGAATAGTATTTTTCTAAACGGACAAGATACTCAAAAAATATAATCAATCAACAACCTCCTCTTGTTTCCTTCCCTTTCCTTTTATAATATGGGATCCTTTGCAAACCCTAAACCACCTTGATGAGTTAGCTCTTTTCACATGAGGGGCCTCCTTCTAGAACCACCTTTGC
This sequence comes from Pinus albicaulis, assembly GCA_034641835.2. Classification (NCBI taxonomy): domain Eukaryota; kingdom Viridiplantae; phylum Streptophyta; class Pinopsida; order Pinales; family Pinaceae; genus Pinus; species Pinus albicaulis. Next base: position 157,488 of record JAXQQM020088402.1, read on the forward strand.
TCCCTTCATGACATACATTGAACCTAGGCAGTCTTTGTAGATTTGGTCAAGGTTGACCCAGTCTCATAGCTCAAACCCCTTTCACACCTACAAGTGATTATTTACATGGCCCTAATTTATCTGTGTTCAAATGGGCATTGATTTATTCAGTCTTCTTAGGAGTTTTACATGTCCTCCTTTATTCATTTATTCATGCAATAGGAAATAAAACAAAAATGAATAATCCTCTTAGCTAGGGCTAAGTAGGACTATTTTATTGACTACTATTAACATAAAGTTTCTCACAAGGAAAAAATTCAAAGAGCCCCAAAATTTAGCATGGATCTGGAAAGAACATGCGAGTCACCTACAACAGAGATACTACTTTTCCTAATAAAGAGGTTAAATCTACAGGTGAGGAAAACATAGCCTCTTCCTCAAGACATAAAGGCAAAAGGAGATTGATCTTAGTAGAAGAAACTTCAGAGGAAGTCAGCCTTGAAGTACCAATTCAACACTCTGTTCTAGAAATTGCAGGAGAGCAAGAAAAAAACAATAACACCCCTTCAGTAGAAGAACCAACATTAGCTCAATTATTTTCTTCTCTTAAGACATTCAAGACATCTACTAGAAGAAAGGACAAGAACATTATTCACTCCTATTCATCTTTTGAAGAAGATAGTACTGAAGAGGATTTCTTAGAGACAGAGTATGAGGTAGGCCAGTCTAGCAGTATGATGCAGAGAAGAAGAGGGGTTTCTTATATTCCCAACCCATACCTCAAAAGACCTCACACTAGGCCTAAAAACAAGCTAAGACTGAACAACAAACTCATTGCTAATCCTAGGATGAAAGATGAAATTATAAATGTTAATGAAAGCCCTAGAAATGAAGCCAAGAAGACTAGAGCCCAGAAACAGAAACATGCAGGAAAAGGAAAAAGCTAAAAGACTCTCTAAGGCAGAGTCCCTCACAATCTTTTCTTCTATACTTGATTTTATTTAAACATTTAAGGCAAATCAAAGAAGAAGAAGCACACATTTTTGGCTTAATCAACAAATGCAGCGATTTACAGGGTTTCCAATAATAGCTACCTATTTCTGAAAGGTAGCTATTATTTCCTAAATTTTTGTATAAAGGATGTAGAGGGAGTTTTTGTTCAAATCCCGAAGGATGATACTGAGGGGTAATTACATACATGCAATATCAATAGAAGAAGCTGCTGCCAAGTGTCAATTAATCAAGTTCTCTTCCGGATATTAGATTTAGTTGACAAATTTTGCACTTTTGGGGGAAAGAGCCAGATGTCATCTTCCACTGTTAGTTGCACGTTTTGAGGAAGTGGTTATACCAAAATAGAGGAGCAGTTTCCCAGTAGTTTGCCACATCAGTCCAGCCACTTTGAACTATATGCCATCATGTTGTTTGTCTTTATTATGTTGCACTACTTTGTATTATGGTTAAGGATAAGCTTCACCTTATGTCTAGGAATATGATAACTCCTCTAGAACAGATTCACACTTTTTGTGGAAATATCAGCATAATATCTCTTGTATATATATGATGAAACTCAATAGAGAAAAGGTTCGTGGTTTGTGAATCTTATACTCATGTGATTAGTGTACTCTTTCAATTAATGATATTGAAGAACACTTTTGAGGACTTATTACTATCTTGATATGTGTATTGTTGATCCTTCTTATGTGTTTCCATACCTAAATCTCTTTAGTTCGAGTTTGTAGTTTCAATGCTGTTATATGTTTTTATGAGCCTCTTGATGTGTTTATGTACCTTATCAATTTTTATTAGTCTTACTTAGTAAGCTTTCTTGATGAGATGTGCATAATAATTGGTTAAAGAGCATTCCTTATGACAGTGACTTTTAATGATGTTCAATAAGATTATTGGAAGTCTTATGATAGCCTTATTTTATTGAATATATTATCAGACTGGTTCTTGTGTTGTTTTTCATCAAAGCAGTGGATTTCTGCCTTGCAGACCCACTGCCCCTTCTGTTATTCCATACTTTCTTCCTGCCATAGGGGACAAACTTATCTTTTGCTACCATATCAGGTCTAAATACCATCATTGATGTGACAGTGAATTTGTCTGAAACACTTTTCAGTGATTGAGAGCTTTAACCACCTACCAATTATATAATTCAAATCATTAAATTTCCCTAGAGCTTAGGATGTGACTAGTCAAGCACTCGAAGCAGTTCAAGTGCTGATTCCAGCGCTAACGGGGAGAAATATAAATCCAAGGTTTGTAAACCCCTAAATAAACCTTGGGAGGGACATGATTAAGAATTTGATGGATTCTGTTATCACAAAATTGCGCCTGATTGGCTGCTAACCAGACAACTTTATGTAACTGTTTCAAACCAACTTGTGACTGAATCTTAGCCTCTTCAGTCTAAGAGGGCTCTCTCAAAAAGGGTTAATGATATTTGATAATGATAAACTAGATGGCTAACTCTACTTGGAAAATGATTTGTTTATGATAAGCGTAGGTTGAAAATAAAATCAGTATGAAAACATTGGGCTTATGGAGTCAACAAGGAATAATTCATAATATAGTTCACTTGGCATGGAAGCTAAGGCAGGTAAGATTTTTTAGTAAAGGTAAGCACACATAAAACATGAAATAACATAGTCAATTCATCTATAAAAGAATTCAGAGCATTACATGAATGAATTCTGAGTATTAAAGATGAAAACCACTTCAAATCGTACACATAGAAAATATAGATCAGATACACACTAAAAAATCAATTAGAATCTCAGGTTGGTCAAGAAACAAGTCTCTGTATTACTAAAAACAGTTAATTACATAAAGCTACAGCTTTGCCAAAAAAGTCTCCAACCTCTTACAAATTAGACCCTCTTCCCTTTAATAGAATTTTTACATAATGAGATGATCTGCCTCTTGGCTAGATTCATCGAAGTTTCCCTAATTACACCTTGCATAAAAATAAAACATCTATTTTAATGAGAACATGACAACTATTCTACTTGATAGTCCTTTTCCTAATAGGACATAAATTGTTCATTATTACCTTATCTCCTAAAAATAGTTACATATTTGACAAATTATTCCTTCACATGTTCGAATAGGGTGTGATGGGACTCATCACTACATGACATCTTAATTGACCTCCTCTTAAACTGGAAACCAACCCTGTTTTTAAGGAAACTGGTCCTTATCTTCAACGAGGGGTTTGGCTGATGAGTTGGCTTCATCACGTGGTATTTAAGTCTTGGATGAATATTGGAAAGATCCCTTTAACCTTTGAAATTACCCAACTATCCAAAAGTGCACAAAAACCTGCTCATATAGCTTCAAAACAGTACACTACTAAAGTATGATAGTTTTGTAGCATTAAAAAAATGCCTGTTGCCATCAATTTTTCTTATTTTTTTCTCTTGCATGATGTTCATTATGCCTTAATACATATTTCATACCATTTTCACCTCTTGGAAGCTCCCAAAACTAGTTCAAAATGAAAAAAAGGAAAGTTACAGTAGTTTCGTAGCATTTTCCTGTTCTTCAAGCCTAGGAACGCTACAAAACTGTTGAAAACAGTGAAAATTCCAGATTTCTGTGTAACCTCAAAAATAAACTTTCTAGGTGTAAAAATTTAGTTTCTAACATGCCACTGACCTTTAAAATCATAAATTAGATTAAACTATGAATCTTAAGGTGTTTCTTCCTCATTTATGATGAGTTGAGCAATTGGCTCCTCAACTACTGCCATTTTAAGGCCCTTTTTCTCCAACTCTTCATGGATTAGTTCAAGTTGTTCTTGGAGGTATTTAACCTGGTCCTTACTCTTTCTATTTTCAAATTTCGACTGTAAATTCATTTTCATGACATGTTTCACTTCTTTCCTCAATGGCATGGTCCATTTGATAAACTTTTGTGTGTTATCTAGGGTCTTGGTAACACTGTCAACTTTCTCTTCCCAAATATCTTTCATCTTTTCAAACTAAACCTTCTGGACATTGTGTTTCCTTGCTTCTTTCTTCATAAACATCAATCTCATAGTTGGCCAACTTCAACTGTTCTTCAAGGAGTTCAAACTCTATTTTTTCCATTACTTTCTCCTTCCCTTTCTTTGACTTGCTAACTCTATCTTTCTCTGTAGGTGATGAAAGATCAATGATGTTGTTGGAACATGGGTCTCTCTCAGTTGCTGATTTGGTCCATTTTGGATACTTTTGATTATATTTAATCTACCACGGGGGTTTTGAGGCGGGTCAAAGCCTCGAAAGCATTGTAATGGGTAAAAGGGTAAACCCGGGGGTCCAAAAACCACGGTTTTCGGACCATAGGAAAGTCTAGGCTGTATTATTATAAATAGAGGAACATTTTGTATTGTAAGGTAGGAAATGAAGAGCTATTGATGCAAATTGTGGTTTAAGCTTATACGTTTGGGTTTTGGGGGAAAGGACTCCTGCGGCTATGTGTGCGGAGATCCAGAGTCAAAGGTACAGTGTGTGGACCTACTTCTTTGTGTGTGTAGAGTGCAGGGAAGGGAATTGTAAGGAAGAATTGATGAATGAATGAATAAGAAAGGTTGATAGAGAAGCTGAATACGTGAGTACTCTTTGTGTGAATCGTTGGTAATTGCTGCATTGTGCATTTTCTATATTTAAGCTACAAAGATCTACGTAAGTGTGTTCTCTGTGTACGGATACATTCTGTGTCTGTTTATGCAATGCGTGTTCTACTTTGTCATAAAAGTATATAATTATAGATCTGAGTGCGTGTGGATGCGAATAGAGACCTAATTGAACACCCTGCACGAGAACAAGGTAATTTGGGAATCACGGGGGTCTAGCGCGGCTCTGCTTGCCTTACTTATCACTTTCTCGGGGTGCGGAAACACAGTTTCGGCACCCACCCATACTACTTCGAGTGAGACTTTGGCACTCGCAAGCGAGTCACTGTCGAAAAGGGCCGGTAGTATAGGGGTTTGTTGGCAAACCTTGACACTGCGAACACAGGTCGGGACCCCCTTGAGCCAACAAATGGTTCGTTCTTGACACGGAGCATTTTGAGGAAGTGATCGAGTGCGGCAAGCGAATACTAAAGATCTAACATGGAGGTGAATGAGTGCTACTGCGGAGGAAAGTAAAACATGGAGTGGGAAGTACTATCAAAGCAATCAAGAAAAGGATCGATGCGCGTAACTCGTGAGAAAGAGCAACGACGCAAGGTTCACAGAGTTACCCCCATGTACGGCTCACGGGAGAACAAGCCCTCAGCGAAACCTCGCTATAAGGAGACATGGCGATGCACTTGAAATTACCTACCTTTAAATTTGCGGGCCGATGAGGACATGCATCGTTTTTGGTTCATGGCCAACTCGGTATGAAGTTTGCGTAAGGGGTGGTGAGCGATGCGCATGAAGAGAGCACGATTGTCCCACAGCCTTCGAAGAAAGAGCGTTGGACGGGTATATGCGGTACACATCTCAAAATGGGAGTGCATCTCTTCAAGATATTAAGGACGCACTAAAACAACGGTTACGGGAAGCCAAAATCATACTCTTAGTTGGTAGCGAAGTAAAAGACTTCAAGCAAGAGTACGTCGAGTCGGTGTGGAAGGCCGATCGAGCGATTGAAGAAATCAATCGGGGAAGGAGGGTTCAAGTATGATGACAAACAACACACGGAATGGTTCATTGCTGTGTTGCTACCTCACTTACGTATACCAATGGGCCACGGGACCTGTCGAGTCGCAGGGAAAAAGCCTTGGAAAGCATTGCAATGAAGCTCGAAGCGCGTGCCCAGAGATGACACGTTGGGGTGAGTACAACAAATTCAAGAGCAACTCGGAGCCATGCACATGGAAATTTAGAGCTTACGGACGGAACGAGGAAGGAGCTAGCGCGGACACTGCGGTGCATGTGATGTCGGGTGTGCGGCCATACAAAGGACCGGTGTCCTATGTTGACGGATTACATGCGGGCGGGGAGGACCTAGTCCCTACGCCCGGCTCCCGAGCGAATGCATGCTATGGTTCAATGATTGCGGGTAGAGGGACTACATGATACGGCCCAATGCCCTCGACTAATTATGGGCAAACTAAAGCAACGGTGGTGCGAGTTACCGCGATCGGTAGGGCACGATGAACGGGAGCTGTCGCACGTGTGACTTGATTGTAGATCGGGGGAAACCTCTATGGGGTACAATCGGACACTGCGTTGCCAAGATCCCCCGCGAACTTTGGTGGCTCCCCGGCAAGGCGGGGAGGTCGGGAGGAGCGTGGGACGAGGGCCGGGGCAAGCAGTCTGCTATAGCTGCGAGAGATGTAGGGAACTTCGCAAGGGGCGCCCAAATCCCACCGGGGAAATCCTACAAATATTATGCGGCGACATAGACCATGAGATTGAAGATTGCCGTCCACGATAGCCAAAATGCGGGAAAAATAGCCCACCCTTACGCGGAATGTGAAAAGAGTTAAAACCAAGTTAAGGAATACATATACGAGTGTAAAATTCGCCTGACACATAGCGGGATGGTCACCCGGTGCAAAAGGAGGGAGCTTGCCTCTTGGGAAGGGGTGAATTTGAAGAACGGGAACCCTTCGGCAGCACGCGGCCTACGGGCACCCTCGAGATAGAGGAAGGGGTTGAGACCTTTCTAAAGGCACTTGTACGAAGCTTGCTACGTAATCCACTGAGGCTGCATGAAAAATCTTCAGAAGTATTCGTGCATATTTCGCGCGGCCACGAGGCAACGCAATTCGCGAGACCGATGTACACGAGCTATGCGGCTATAAGAAACACCTTTCGGAAGAGAAATGCGGTTGGTAGCGCGGTTGGTGACTACGAGATGGATTAAGTTATTCTCGATCTAGGGTCGGATGCGAACGTATTACCGAAAAACGTGGCAATGAAATGGGAGAGCCTAAGTTGGAATGGTCCACCATCCGGTTTGCTCATGAGAAAAGTCAATAAAAGATCATCCCAGCACAGGACGAGTTTGCAAAATTCATGGTAGATATCGCAAGAGTAATCCTAGGCGACTTTGAAGTCGTAGAAATCATGGAAGATGTGGATCCTTACCACTGCACTCCTCGGTACAAAATTTGGGCTATAGACATGTGTCATCAATCTCAAAAAGCGCGGCGTGGTGTTTGAAACAATGGTACGCGTGTAACAGACTGCTGAGATCCGAGCGAAGGTGCGCGGTATACACACGGCCCGGCCTACGAAAAGGAGGAAATAAATCACATTTACAAATTGACTACACGGGACGAACGGACGGGCTAACACACACGCGGACGGAGGTGCTCTGTGGGGAGAAAAGACGGTGGAGAAATGCTTTTTGACGGCGAGGAGGAGAGCGGGAGATTTCGGAAGAAACGGGTTACACAAGGTTTCGGTCGCTGTGGCCCGGCGCCGCTTGGGTCGCGAGGACCCTCTACTACATTTGTGGAGGTAAGAGATCTACCCCACTTTGATGAGTACTTGCGGTGTCCGAGGGTCGCTGAGAGCACTGCTTGGAAAGCTGGGGTGCCCGAGAGGACGACGCGCTGACTCTGCCCCTTAATTTGGCTATGCATGGGACACTGCGCGTTGGTGGGATACCCACAAGAGAGCGTCCCGGATTGGGAAAACATGTCGGGATAGGATGATTCTGCGAGTTCGCCCCTCCGGTGCGAGCATACACAACAAGATATTCCTCGAGACACGGGGATCCCGCATGGCTGTCTGCATGCCTGGACCGACCAAATGGTCGCTACGAACTATCGAAGAATGGGTCCCATCTTGTTTTGTTCAAACGCCTCGCCTATCCCGGCGCTTGCGCTCAGATGCGGAGTTACACCCGGCGCACTACGCCCTTTGAAGTGCTAAAAGGAAGGGACTTTCTAGGAATGTTCGGATTGATTGACGAGGAGGCCGCTCGACGAAGCTACTGCGGGGACATTGATGCACATGTATGTTTAAGAACTCTCACCACCACGCCGCACCGGTGGTCCTAACACGGGAAGCGTGAGATGCGAAGACATAGCCAGCCTGTTGGAGCTTGGTGATTGACGAAAGAAGAAGATAATCCTCAAAAACATTTGTGTCCACCGGAGAATTTGAAGGGGAACGCACCGTTATTGGACCATCATTTCGTAGAATATTGATGTAACACGACCCCTCAAGGCATTTGCGCAATGTTAGTGTTGGGACGGAGAGAGAACACCCTAAAGTGCGGCTAAAATTGGGGACTGTTGGATGAAGGGCTCGTGGGAAAAATTGCGAGTCACGGAGTATCGGGACCTATCTCCGAAGCAAAGTTTTTACACGAGGCTCGGAGAGGAATCACGGGGACCTCAGGCGTGTGCACATCACTTTGAAACTTTCGAGGGCGCGCCCGTCGAGCGACGACCTTCCCGGCGGAATCCTAAATATACGAAAAAAGGTCAAAAGAAGAGGTTCGGACAAAATGCTTACCGCGGGTGTCATTGAACCGGTTGAACAAAATCGGGTGGGGTAAGTCCGTGGTCATCCGGAGAGAAGAAGACAAAGGAAATACACATGTTTGCGCGGATCTACGCAAGTTAAATGACACACTGTTGTTTCGAGGAAATAACTCCTGAAGGTTGTTGGGTCAAAAACCTCCACTGAGATCGGGAGCATGCCATTCAAGAAGGACTCACACTACCAAACTTGTACGCTAAAAACTAGATGTATAGATTGTAGAACTCACCCCGTAGATCCTACGTTTTGATGTAGATGTCGCAGGGTCCAAACGGCTGACTCTTCTTCCTCTTCAACTTTCGGAAAATCAAGAAGAAACATGCACGGAAAATCTAGTTGTACATCATATATCTTTCCTAAATGTCGGTGTAATCCATGTGAAACATCCATATAAAACAATAATAAATGTTTAATTAACAATCTTTGCACACATATACAAGAAGATATTAACACGTGAATTCAGAAACAAGATGGTTCTTCTTCATTACGAACAACATGTACAATAATAGAAAGGTGGAGAGATCCACCGAATCCTTCCCACGATCTTCGAATGGTACCGTCATCCGGATCCATCCGCCCTTGCCTCGCTAGAGATTCTTCCAAGACTTGTGCACACGAAGATGACATATAAGTCGATGAACATCTCCGAGAAACAAGGGGTTTCCTGTAAAAACACGAGGAAGTGCGGGAGGCACGGGAAATCCGGCAGATCGGGCTCCGACGAGTATAATGTGCATGTTTTTCTCCCCTCCCTTAGGCCATGCATACGAGAGGGCTTTTATACTCCCTCAAAGTAGTTTCCAGTCAATTGGAAACGAGTTGGCCACTGTGTAGTGGTTGAATTACGGGAACTAACCATCGGCCCGGCCTCGAAAATAGGGAATTTTATATATTTTTTTAATGATTTTTAATGGCATACGCGAGAAAGAAAGTATCTGCTGGACTCGCGTATACACACAGAAAAATGCTAGGCATATATGCGTATGCGATTTTAAACACTCATGAACTTTATTCAGAAGTGCGGCAGGAATGGGTGCCCGAGGCCAAAGAGACAATCATGAATCACATGAGGGTGAAAAATGATTCTATAACGGATGCCCCCTAATATATGAGGTCGGAGAGGGGTACATGATGGCCGGAAATGTGTGTATGTGCATCGAGAAAGAACTTGCGAGGACAGAGAGGACTTCACGGTTTGGAAAGCTGCCAAAAACCAATGAAAGAAAAGCAGAGTGTCAGCTCATGTACGGCGGAACGCCGCCTGCCCATGCTCGGTCAGATATGTACGCATATATAAGGTGCAAAAATAGATCCGAGATATGTATACAAGTATAGGCCGGCACTGAAAGTACATAATGAATCATCTACGACACGGCTCGAAAAGTACAAGAAATCGAGAATCCAATGTCCAGGTATCACATATATCAAACTAATCAATAGCAGCCGAAAATGGATGTACGATAACAAAAGTAAAGCGGAATCTCCCAGGTACCAAATCATAAGGAGTGGAACACATGGTGCAATCACGCAGCTCGAGAGCGACATATGGGATCTGCTGTGTATTGACAACGCAACATATAAAGGGTGGAGCGACATCAACCCAGCGAGGAAACGAATGGAATGTCAGGTGAACCAAAAGATCGCGGTACAGCCTGTCTTCACGCGGTCTCTGTGGAAAAAATTCTACACAATGGGAATAAATGAGTTGAAGTCAACCATGTGAAAAATCGTTTGATTACCGGTCAATAATGTATTACCGATTAACAAATGCGAGACAACCCACCGATAATGAAAATGAGTGTCAAGGTGCGATACAATCTAACAAGTGCGAATGAATAAGTTGAAGTCGAACACTTGGGAGAATCTACCAATACAGGGGACAATGATGAATCCCCAGTTGTCGATAGCGAAGATTTTGCCAGCATTGATTGTAAACCCTAAGTGCACGACAAAAAGACTCTAGACCTTATTCCCGGAGAAATGAGTCGAAGTCAATGGGAAAAGATCTACTGAGAAGGAGGGCATTAAGGCACTCCACATCGATCCGGCGTGAGTGTAACCCGCAGGCAAGATTTGGAAGGAATCGGACGAAAGAGAAGTGACGGAACCAAACCCAGAAGTACGTTTCCAGCATGCACAAGAAACCCTGAAGCTAGCGCACGGAAGAAACCCTACGAGCCAACCAATAATGAAAGGTGACACGAGAGGCGAGATATCCACCGATAGGGTCAAATGGAAATCAAGGTCTCTACATGAATCCCAGTGTGATAATGTATGTGACGTCAAACACAGGAAAACCACTCGGTCAAAGACCCATAATGATGATCGAAATGCGCGAGCACAAGGTCACTTATCAATGATGGAAATAGGGCCGGTGTGGCTCTAGGTTTACTCTCGGAGCAATATGTCGTAGTCGATAAGAGACAAACCCGCCGGTAAGAATTCAATGGAGACCTTCTCAAAACGAGGAGACGACGAGAAGACCAAAACATACGATGTGATAGAACAAGACAACGACGAGACGGGAAGGCCAGGCGAATAATAAGTCAAGAGACACCGCGGAGATGGTCGACTCGGGTTAAACTTCCCTTGAACAAAAGCACGACTCATGATGACCATGCAGTAGATAACAATGACATATATATAAGTCATGTGCGAGGCACAAAAATCTCCATATGATTGGAAGAGATAACCAACGGGAGGGTCGACAGTGAACCAAGGAAAACGCTTTGAACCTAGAGTCAGAAACTAAAACCATCCCAAATGAAGGAAATGTACTTAGCTGACTGCTGTGATTTTTTCAAGGGCGACAAAGCGTCTTGCTGCCGTCAAATGTGGAAGTAACATCCCGATCCCGCTCTTTTTTGTCATGTTCAATTTTTTTTGTCTTTTTCATATAATAAGCACGAAAAAAGAATAAAAGAATGCTATGGTACAATAGATAGAACGAGTATCCCACGAAACGGATGCACTAGTTCTGGGATAGGAACGATCCTATGCTCAATGCAAGGTGGCGACTGGTAAGTGATACTCAAAAGAGAATGTTTCCATCCATGGGTAAAAAGGGTGTCGTCGTAGAGTAGCTAAGTGCATGCGATGGTTAACTTGTACGGACAATCAAGGTAAAAAGATGACTTGAAACATCGAGTCCAAATGAAGCGCTGAAGGCCGGAGATAAACAAGTAGCCAATATGCAATACGGTAATACAACTCAACGACACCGGTGGGAGCCGCTAGGATAACAGCGAAAAAAATGATAGTGAAGAAGAAGAAGAATGAAGCTTCAACACATAAGTCATGGTGGGACTAAAGAGGACTCCCAAGTCTACATGAAGCTGCGACATGGGAAACAAGTGCTAGCGAGGAACTAACTAGGAAGCCCATGTAAAGGAGGGCTCTACCACCAAGTCATGATTAAATAATCGGCGAGTGAAATGGGTGAAATACTCATGACTTTGATGGGATCGACCCTATGGCAAGTGATCATAATGGAGGCTAGTATTCAAAATGCAACGGAAAATGGATTTCCTAACCTATATGCCATTGAGAAAGTCATATACGCCATGACGGGTCGACGAGTCATGGATATAGAAAAAACCTCAACTTTATCGAAAATGTACATGAAAAATATACCAATCTTGACACTTACAAAGGATCAGGGTTATAAAGCTTAAGATAGATTGAGTAAACATAACATTTATTTTTGCAAAAATTTTTCAATTTCTAGGCATAAATACATGTTTGCCTCATATTTGGTTCATTGTTACTTGGCGATTTGGGAAAAAGAGCTCACGAGGGAAAAACCCTCTTTCGTCGAAACGGGAGCAATCAATGGTCCAAACTTTGCCGAATCGGTCGGGTAAGCTCTTAATCCATCATTATTATCAATTTTGTCCATTAATAGAGTTAAAATTTTGAGGAATTTCACTATAGATAAAGATTTGATTTAGGGCTGTGTGCATACGCGGGTTCGTATGGACCACGCACGCGTATGATACATGGTGGCACATAGGTTAAATCGCGTATGCGCAACCCGTGATGTAAAAAATGCATCTAATGAACGAAATAAATGAATTTGTTTCAGGATGACCATCTGCTAGGAGGGGAACGTGAGCATAGTGCAATTGATAATGAGGTGATGCAAGATCAACAATCGCTCGATATCCTTCGAAGATGCGGATTGCTCAAAATTTTTCAAAATGCCAAACATGAAAACGAACGTCCAGGTTGCTTCGAAATGCTGGTAAATTGCGGGGACCCGGAGGAAGATTGCTTCGTGATAGATCAAATTCCCTATACACATGGAAGTAGAAGACATCTACTTCATGACTAGACTCTCACAGGAGGAGACCCGATGAAATTTGCATGACAAGCCTTTTGGAGGGCTTACTTTGGATGGTTATGTCACATATCTTGTGTAGAGGGGTCCCAAAAAGTAGGGACTCGAGATTTCCATAAAAGATTTGAAGGGTCTGACATGAAGATTCTCCTGTTTACCATCGAGCGGAGGGTCGCGGGGTCTACTTCCCTTGCATCAAGCATCCCGAGGGACCCGATGAGCATAGTTGTGGAATTTCTAGTCCACTATATGATTGGTGTACAACTCTTTGTTAACCAAATATGAAGCAACAAAGCGACCTCCATCGAGAGACGAAAACAAAGAATTTCGGGTATGGAACCATTTTGATGACATTCTTCTTTGAGAAGATACAGAGCTTCGACAAGTATCTCTCAATCAACGACTAGAGACCCGAGGTCCCGATGGTGCTAGTGCGATGAAGAGAGATTGAGAGAAGTTCCCGAACCACTGGGATGATGAGTTCTTCCAATGGTGGGAGGAACAAGTCATCACGGTGAGAAGACTACCCCTATGTCGCATGGATTTCGCGGTGATCAGGACCTTGTCCTTCCACCCTAGCGCGGCATGGGGCACAATGGTGGAGATTTGCAATTTTTTATTATATGATTTTTATGATTTTGTATTTTTATATGTGTGAGATGTGAAAATATAAACATATAATTGGATTCAAAATGAATTACAATATTATGATGACCATGATACGAGATGTTGGACAGTCATCGTGAGGGGCTGCCACGGCACAAGCGCGCGGAAGCGAGGTGAGATGCTGCGGAAACCCTGGCGAGACCCTCCATGCTATTCGGAGGAACTTGGAGGGTTTGACTTGCCAGGTGCTATGGGACTGCTTGTGGAAGATCTACCGAGGCTGTCCGGAGACGGGTGGTGGGAGTACCACGTAGTTTGGGTGCGATTATTACGCCGTGTGTCACTACTTCGATCGTGTTCTATAGGAATACGAATATAGGGCGGGGACCACGAGAGTAGATAGACATGATTCTGTGAGATGTTTGTATATATTTTGAACATGATCGTGACATAAGCCCTAATTTTTTATGACTTATGGATCCAAATTTTTGTATAGTTTTGTACACTGCGAGTGATATATATATACAACGATTTTATGATGCGATGTGACAAATGTATACGAGATGCATGATGTTTTTTGATGATTAATTTGCAATGTATGGAATGATTAATATGCCAATCAATTTCTTGATTAGCTAATGAGTCTGTCCAAAGTGTCTACTCGAAAGGGAATATGAATGAATGTTAACACATGAAATGATCTTTGTAACAAACGTACCCTCGACAGCAAGAGTAAAAAAGTGGATATCGAGACGATAGGTGATTGTTCAACTACGACACCGCCGAGTTGCAGGGAGTTCAAGAAAACTACCAACGAAATCAACACCCAAAGATATTGCCTCCGAGAGTAGATAAACAACTGCAGTGTATTCTGCTATATTATTGGAAGCAGGACCAATGCAGACCCCTCTTGATACTAACAGCTGACCGGATGGATAATGAAGCACCCAAGTCACATAAGCTAAGTTCCATGTGTGTCTACTAGCACCATCGGTGAAACCAAAATGAGTCATGACATCCGACACAACCTGCCAAAGCAGATCAAAAACATCACCATCCCATCAAAAATCGAAAAAACAACCAGATATGTACAAAGCAAAACTACTATATACAAAAGCAACATGCCAGGCTGAAGCCTAGGCATAATACTTTTTCAAATAGAGCCCATTTCTGGGCTCCGGCAACTCGTTCCCTTCAAAATCAACCAAGGTATATGCTCCTTTCTTAAGAAATTTTTTTATGATAAAGGGGCCATACCACATAGACTTAAACTTTCCTGCCCCCAGGGCATATTTTTCTTGGGCATAGACCAAAACAAGGTCACCTTCCGAAAAAACCCTAGGCTTGACCGCCTTATCATACTGAGCTTTGACTTGGTTTTTATGCGCTTCATTCATTGTGGTGGCATCCCGACGCTGCTCATCGAGATGTTCCAGATGAAGGAGCCGTTCTTCAAGACTAGAAGTGTCAGGAAGAAGTTCAACAACTAATTTAAGAGAAGGAATCTCACATTCAATGGGAAATATGGATTCCAACCCGTACACTAGCTGAAATGAAGTAAAGCCAATTGCAGTTTTCACTGACGTCATGTATGCCCAAAGTGCAGGATATAGCATAATATGCCAGTTGGATCAAGCTTTATCAATTGTCCTTTGAAGAATTTTCTTCAAGGATTTATTCACGGCTTCCACTTTCCCATTGGCCTGAGGATAATACGGAGATGAATGCTCCTGTAGGAAACCTAATTTTAGAGCCAACTCAGCCATCATGCTATTTTGAAAATGACTGCCATGATCAGTGACAATCTCTCTAGGAATACCAAAACGAGCAATAACCTGGTTGAAAAGAAAAAGAGCTGCAGTCTCACCATCATTCCCAAAAGTAGGGATAGCCTCGACCCACTTCGTAAAGTAGTCTACTGCTACAATAATGTACTTGTGACCTTTAACCGAAGGCAGGTTACAAGTAGTATAATCAATACCCCACTTTGTAAAGGGATCGACAGTAATGACTGGAAAAAGCAGAGCTGGATGAGCGCGCATTTTTCGAGTATAAACCTGACACGGATGACACTTTTTGACCGACTCCATACAATCTTTGAAAATCGAAGGCCAAAATTACCCAGCACGCAAGATCTTTTGGGCTGTAGCAAGCCCAGATAAATGACCACCACAAGCTCCATTGTGGCAATCATTGAGCACAGCCTCAACTTCTTCGAGAGTTAAGCAACATCTCAGGATTGAATCAACCCCTCGACAGTATAAAGCATCACCAATAATCAAGTAATTCTTAGCCAAGTGACGCAACTTACGACGCTCATCTTTCGAAAAAGTAGAGGGAAACTTCGCAGTCTGAAGATACACAATTATATCTCCATACCAAGGATCCTGTGAAGAGATAAGAAATAAATGTTCATCCGGGAAGGATTCATCATAGACAATCTCATCCCCACAGGGCAACTTAGAGATCAATTCCGCGAAAACCAATGATTTCTTGGACTTGGAAGACATAAACTCAAGATCAAATTCCTACAAAATCACAATCCATCTATTGTATTTGCCCCCAATCACTCGCCTACTGAGGACAAACTGAAATGGATTGATTGGCTGCTGCCAAAACATAAGTTTTTCATAGAATAATGTAATGTCGGAGTCGCTGCACAGCATGAACAGCTGCCAAAGCTAACTTTTCTATCAGAGTGTACCGGAGTTCAGGTCCTACCAAGCCTCGACTAAGATAGTAAATAACATGCTCTGCAAGAGCATCATCTTCCTGAACCAGAACCATACCAATAGTAGATTTTCCTACTTCCAGATACAAAAGGAAATCCCTGCTATAATTAGGTGGACTCAATAAAGGAGAAGAGGTCAATGCTTTTTTCAAAGCATCGAATGAGCGTTGAGCGAAGTCATCCCAAAGAAATGGAACTCCCTTCTTCAACAGTCTCATAAATCTCTTGGTAACTTCAGCATAATTTACGATAAATCTCCGAAGAAAATTAGACTTTCCTTGTAGACTTTGAAGTTGACGAAAAGAGGACGGGGGAGGCAACCGAAGTATTGCCTCAACCTTGAAGGGATCTATCCTAATCCCTTCTCTAGACACAATGAATCCCAGTAACCGACCGGATGTAACCACGAAAACGCACTTTTTCGGATTCAACCTAATCTTATAGAAACGACATCGTTGAAATATTTGACGGAGGTGAGCAGGATGATCCATCCTCTTTCGAGAATGAGCAGCTAAATCATCAAAATACGCCTCGATAATCTTTTTGATGTCGTGAAAGGCATATGACATGGCCCGCTGAAACGTAGCCCCAACATTTTTAAGACCAAAAGGCATATTCTTGTATGCAAAAGTACCCCAGGGACAAATAAAGGTAGTCTTATGCTGATCTTCAGGACGGATAGTAATCTGATTATATCCGAAGAAACTGTCCATGAAGGAGAAAATCTCATCACCGGCACACTCGTCAATGATCTGATCGATAAATGGTGTGGGGTAATTATCTTTAGGACATGCTTTATTGAGGTCTCTGAAATCAATGCAAACTCGAATTGTTCCTTGTTTTTTATCTACAAGAACAGGGTTTGAAACCCATTCAGTCAAAGGAACAGGGAAAATGAATCTTGCCTTAAGCAGCTTCTCAACCTCAGCTTTGATAGCTGCTGGCTTCCTAGGATTGACTGGATGAAGTTTTTTCCTCACAGGCTTAGCATTTTCGTAAGTCTTGATCTCATGCTGGACAATAGATGTATCTATACCAGGAATTTCCTCATAAGACCAAGCGAATACATCCATATACTCTTTAAAGATCTCGGTGTAAATCTGAATCTCTTCATGGGAACATTCAACTCCGATGAAGACATTCTCAATAATATTGGGATCCCTGGAAATGTTCACGGGGATAGTAGGAGAAATCACAGCCATGTTCCCTTCATCATAAACCTATGTTGGTGCTAAAGGGTTCAGGACTGGGCGAACAGGACCAGGAGATGGAGGACTTGGAAAACTCGTTTCAACTTCACTCAAATCAGGTAAAAAGTAAGACCGATGATGCAAATCATCCCACGGTCTATCTATACCAGTCATAGCTTCCAGGATGGCCTCTTCAGATGGAAGAGTGGTATCAAGGCAATCCTGGGCAGAAGAAGAACTAAGTGCCCAAGCTGGAGCCACATCTCCATCCAACTCTTCCGGTGAGAGAGGAGCTGGGATGGATTTTGCAGAGTCAACAATAGGCTGATAAGAAATCTCAGCTGCAGACATTGGAAATGCCATTCCACCCACTTGACCTTCCACTAATGTGGCAGTAGGGGAAGGTAAGGTCCAAGGGTCTGAAAATAATGAGTTTTGAAGAACTCTCTTCGAAGAGGAGCCTTGGAGGATGAAATTGCATTAATATGAACCGTAGGAGGAGGAATATCAAAAGTACCCATCAAGGAAGAATACATTCCAACTCCTAAATTCTCAACAGGCGCCTTAGTATTATCCAACTTTGGAATAGATGAGTCAGAAGACGCATTCGGGTCTACAGGAGGACAGTCCAGTTGATCCACTGTAACAATCCTCCCTTCGTGGGGGAAACATATAATTCGAAATAATGAGGATGCAATGGCATCCATCTCATAAATCCAGTTTCTCCCCAACAAAAGGTTGTAGTCCAAGCTTGCATCAACTACCTCAACCTCTATATTCACAGTTTTTCCCCCAACACAGATAGGCAAAGCTGGGACAATACCATGCGGTCTGTGAGAATGACCATCAAACGCAGTCAGAAGAGTGGTAGATGGAATAGCTTTGGGAGATCCAATCGTCTTCCAACATGTGAGAGACATCATGCATGTGGAAGCACCCTCATCAACAACCGTCCGAAAGATATTGCACTTCCGGTATGATGATTTAATATGAAAAGCCATATGATGGGGGAGTCTCTTCTTAAAATTAGTCATATCAAATGTAATCAGAAGAGAATTTTTCGGATCAATAGCCCCAATGGCAGTGAGCAAAGCCCTGCGCTGAGCTGGACAAGACTGGAGCACCTCTAAAGCCGACATGGCACAAGGACTCTACGCCAGATATTCCACAATAAAGTAGTTCTGGGCAGCCCTAGCGTTTGGATTAATCGTCGAACGCTTAGTGGATGTTTTGGGCATCCGAGGCTTAGGCTCAACAGTAGGCCTTTTAATGTGAAGCGGATCAGTAGCATCAGGAGCATCCTTAGCTTTCGAAGACTCTTCTCCACCATAATCACGGGATCTTGTAGCGACATCCACGTGAGCACTCATCATGAATATGTTCGATGGAATTTCCCCTTCCTGGGTGCCCCCAGAGGAAGCCCCAGGATTTTGATTCGCGCCAAAAACAAGTTGTTGCCCTTGGGGAAAAGGGTTTGTTAACACAGCTTGGGAACTAGAAGAACCCTACTGAGCTAACAAGCGTTGCGCATCCTAAATTTTAGGGCAAAGGTGTGTAAGATGGTCTCTAGCACATAGCTTGCATGGAAACTTCACTTTCTTTTTATCCTTTGGGCCCTCACCAACATGCTCGTTGGTTTTATTCGCATTACCCTTCCCATTCTTGCCCTTTTTCTTATTGTTCCGTCCCTTCTTCTTCCCTTCGGATTGTTGATTTCCTTTGGGATTAGAAGCTTGGACAACATTTATGGACAAAGAGTGGGAAGGAAATGACTCAGCAGGAACAACCTGATCAGAAGGATAAGATTGCAAAGACAACTGCTACAACTGAGTAAGCAGGCTGGCTGCACCACTATTGATCGATCCAATCAATCCGTCACCATGAGGACCAGGCTTAGTTTTGGATAAATCTAATTTGGAGCGAGGAGCATTGGGTAAATACTTATGGAGGACCCCAAACTGAGAATATATCAGTTCCAACTGCTGGGCCCTAAAAATGGCCTGCTCCTCGGAAAATATCCCGGAAAGGGATACATATTTCAAAATATCTGACTGCAGAGATTTCAGAAACCATTCCAAAAGGAATTCTCCTGGAATATGAGCTTTAATAAGCCTCTTCCTTCTCCGCCATTCCTGAATATGGTCAGAAATGTGGGTTGCGTCGTCCTGTTTAAAATTAGCTAGGAGTTCAGTCCCGGCATCATAACGGACTGGCAACTAGAAATGGTTTAGAAATGTAACAGCCAGTTCTCCAAATGTAGCAAAACGGCCCCCAGTTAGCTCAATATACCATTTGGCAGCGTTTCCAGTTAGGGTGCGTTGAAACAATCTCAACCTAATCGAATCATCAATCAGGGAGTTTGAAGAACACCATAAATGGAAGGTGGTGATGTGATCAGCTGGATCCTCACCATTCTTGCCTTCAAACTTTGGAATGTCTGAAGGAAGTTTGGTGGGAACCGGAGGCCACCCTGGACTATAACGGATCGGATCATTAGTCAATTTCGACAGATCTGGCAAGTTTAACGTTGCCAGAAAAGGTAAACGAGGCGGAGCCTGAGGATTCCATCCTTGATAGGATGAATTCCCAACATTCTGAAAAGAATACCCTGGATTTGATGAGGCACCAGGTTGCCAGAAAGAACTCATAGAAAAAGGAGAAGAACCTCCTCCCAACGCAGAGTTACCAAAGCCCAGACCAGTTCCCCCCACTGAAGTATGAAATGAAGAGGAAAGCCCCTGATAGGGGTTCCAAGCATTAGACAGAGGAGAAAAAGTCTGATAAGCACTCGACGAAGGGAAAGAAGCATTCCCTTGGTGACCAGCGTAAAACTGATTCCCTGCCCCCGCTGTAGTGAATACAGGGTTCCAACCTGTAAAAGTGGTCGAATTCTGACCTCCAGACCAAGGGTTGAAACTCTGAGTCTGAGAAGTAAACGAAAAGGACCCTAAAGAAGGATTCGAACTAGGAATATGCCCAGTTCCGAAGGGGAACCCTTGAAAAGAAGCTGATCCACTAGCCATGGAAGACATGGGTGTAGATCCAGCTGCAGCAGCGGAAAAGGAAAAAGAAGGAATCCCACTAGTGGGCATTCCAAAACTGAAGGGACCAGATTGAGAAGCATGTGCTTGGGTGAAACCAGAGCCAAACACAGCAGCACTAGAAGCAATCGAAGATATAGCAATAGTGCCCCCTCCTTCAACAAAAGCAGGAGTATGAATGCCTGCAGCACTCACAGCAAAAGTCGCGTTCCCAGTCGTGGCCATCGAAAGGTATGTATAATACGGAGGATCTTCCGGTCTCTCTGACTCAGGTCCGATGTATTCAACAACGAACGGATAATCAGGAGGAAGAGGAGATGGAAGTGACACAGAGGGTTCTGGTACTTCCTCTATTTGAACTTCTTCTTCCTGCGGAAATAAAACTCGCGAGGTGAGCAGAGCGCTCCTCTCGGAACCAACACCAGAATCAGCTACGAAACCTTCAGACCCTTGTGGAGGATCTCTCTCCACCGCGTCAGATGCCACAGGGTGATACTCACCTGCTAAACTACTCCTACGCCTTCTTGAAGAAGGCTATGGACTCGCGGGAGATAACCCCCGGATTCTCCTCGATCGACGAGGTGCTTGATCAGCCACTTTAACAAATTTTAATTAGACTCAAAAAATATAAAGCTAGGAAAGCTAGGAGCAAAGATCACTCACTAAAAAAATAAATCCCTGAGATACAATCAAGAAAACAGCCTTCAAGTATTGCCACTCCGGGTGATTAGGACCGAACACCAAAATAAAAGAAAGCGAAATATATACCTCCCGGAAGTAGTCTGGGATAATTACGGCCCAGGCCTACTAGCAAAGGTAACAGAAACAGTTATGTCGACCTCCTAATGACAGCCTTTTCCGGCACAAGTACCCCAGCTTCGCAAGGGCACCCCCCAGAAGTACTACTAAAAGTGATACGACGTCTGCCTCAGGTACCACAGGTATTCCCCCCCGCAGTCACCTATGTGGAACCTAGGAGTGGCAACTATGGGCACCAGTCCGTGTCAGAAGCCAGGCGGAACGGTCTTGAGGTCAGATTCAGCAAATCAGAGAGGGGGTATCTCTCTTCTCAGCCTTCACTTCCCCTCACGCTTGACTCTCTGGAGGAGAGCTTTCCCGGTCCACCTAATAGAGTTGGATTTCGCTCAATTAATAAACTTCTATGTTTTGTTTGAGCAGCCTTGGAGAGTTAACTCTCCACTCACCTAATCCAAGGCCCTACAACCTAGCTAGTTGGTGTATGACACTTAAAAAACTTGCTAGTTGCTTTTAAATCATATCGCTTATTTTAATTGGTCGTTATGTTAAGTCAAAGGGATACGGAAATGAAACTTGTGGTGTTTTGACGCAGAAAAGAAATCAATAAAAACCAAACTACATGCAACTACAGTTATTGTCTTTCGATGAAAAGAAAATTCTACACAGGTTCTACGAGACTAAAAATTTTTATTTTTCTTTTCAGATAACAAACTTCACACTCACAAAAACTATGAAAATGACTAAATTCTTAAGTGCACCTGATGCAAATCACTAAGAGCATGCAAATTCTAAGATGCAAAATCTACTAAAGCAGAGAGAAATTTCCCAAAGATCCTTCAATTTTATCTCTTTTTGGTTGTCCAGAAAGCTAGTTCCCAAAAATCAGAAACTCTTAATATAAAGAGACCAAAAACGCTTGAAACAAGAGGAAGAAACCAATGACAATTCCTTTCCAAAATCAAGTCAAAAACCAAAAGCAAGAAACCTCAACAAAGCTTCAACAGATATAACAAAACGAAAACAAAAATGTAAAACAAAAGCAGATGACAAAACAAAATGTTTTTTGAGCTTTTGAGTTTTATAAAAAGGAAGTGCTCGAAAAGACCAAGAAAAACTATCAAATCCCAAGCCAAACAACTCTGAATTTCAAAAAACTTCAAAAATTCTCTAAACCTTATAGGGCTAGCTAGTAGCAAGATTTATATGAGCAAAAGAAGATAAGAAACTCAAACACTCAGCCTAGAAGAATAGTACAACCTTGCAGCAAACAAAAACTTCAAAGAACCTAGAAAGACTCTTCAAAAATTGCAACAAGAGCTAGTCAACTGAACTCAAGAAAACCAACCAAACAATGGGCAAAAATCGAAGCACAAAGCAAGACACAAAGATTGGAAAGAGTAAATGAGCAGAAGCTCTCTGTTCTGATGAAGCAGAACAACCAAGAATCCCCAGGAAGAGATCTTGGTACTCAAACCAGAAATGCCAGCACAAGAAACAAGATTTGCCAAGAAAGCTAGTTTTCAACCAAACAAGAGAGAGAAAAGACCAAAGACCACTTTCTACACAATCTAGAGGACACAAAGACACTACAGGAACAGGTCTCCACAGGAATACAGGGCTAAAAAGCTAAGAAACCTAAAATTACAAAATTGACCCAAGTATACGCGACTTGACAATTTAGAAACAAGCGTGCATACACGAATGTGCTAAAGGAAACCCGCATATACGCGACTCCCTTTAAAAAAAACTGCATGTATACACATCTGTGTGCAGACAAACCTGTGTATGTAAAGGTAAATAATGAAAAAAATAAAAAAGATCAAGCCTGGATAAGAAACCAGGACTTCAGTCTGACTGAGAAAGAGTTAACTGGACTGGAAATAAAAGTTAAAATTGTTGGAAACCTATCAAACAGCTGAAACCACCAAACAGGAGAATCACCAAAATGTGTTCCTCAGTGGAGTCACCATTTCTGTTTCGGGGAAAATCACCCTAGAGGTTTGTTGGGTCTAAACCTCCACAGAGCAGGGCATGTTATTCAGAAGGACTCACACACAACCATACTTGAATGCAAAAAACTAGATAACAATTATAACAGAACTCACCCATAGTCCTACGTTCGATGTAGATCCCGCGGGGTCCAAACCCCCAACAACCCTTCTTCCTCCTTCAACCTGGAAAACAAGAAAGAACGTGCACGGAAACCTAGTTGTACAACATATACTTCTCCTAAACGTTAGTGCAATCCATGTGAAACATTATATAAACCATAATAAATGCTTAAATGATAATCTTTTCACATATATAAATAAACATTAACACACGAGTTTAGGAACAAGATGGTTCTTCATTATCACGAACAGCATGTACAGTAGTAAAAGTGGAGAGATCACCTGAATCCTTCCATGATCTTCGAGCAGACCGTCGTCTGGATTCG
This sequence comes from Pinus albicaulis, assembly GCA_034641835.2. Taxonomy (NCBI): domain Eukaryota; kingdom Viridiplantae; phylum Streptophyta; class Pinopsida; order Pinales; family Pinaceae; genus Pinus; species Pinus albicaulis. The sequence continues at coordinate 181,052 of JAXQQM020088402.1, forward strand.
TCCTGCCCTTGCCTCGCTAAGATTCTTCCAAGACTTGTGCACTCGAGATGGCATATAAATGGATGAACATCTCCAGGAAACAAGGGTTTCCTGATATAAATCTGGGAAAGTGCAGGAGGCACGGGGAATCAGACTTGAACTGGGAATCCAACAGAGTATAATGACTATAAAATTTCTCTCTCCCTTAGGCCATGCACATGAGGGGCTTTTATACTCCCTCAAAGTAGTTTCATCAGTTGGAAACAGTTGGCCACGTGCTAGGGTGGTTGAACTACCAGAGTAACCATCAACCCAGCCCGAAAATAGGGAATTTTAATATATTTTTTAATGATTTTAATGGCATATGCGGAAAAGTACATGTGGACTCGCGTATACACGCGGAAAAGTCTGGGCATAGCCGCGTATGGGGATTTTAACACTATTGTTTAGTGAATTTTGTCCAAGTCTCTGTAGGAATGGGTGCCCAAAGCCATAAAGACAATCATGAATCACATGAGGGTAGAAAAGATACTATAAGCGAGATGAAGAATTAAAGGTTTTGACAAAATTTTGAGGGATTAAGGCATAAATTCGACTATCAAAGACCTAATCCACACAGTTAAAGACAGTATGAAGACTTGAAGACAAAGATTAAGCCTAATTAGGCCTAAAACATAGAGCAAAGACAGATTAAAGGTGTTTTAGAATAAAACAAATAAATCTATCAGTCCGAAAAGCCTCCACTGCCATATCCGAGGCAAATTGAATCCTCTCTAGCTACCAAAGTGCCACCTGCATCTTTCGATAAACTATAAGAAGGCAGAGTTATTGCCTCAGTCAGTGATATTTTTCCTAAAAGACAGCCAGAGTTATTGCTAACTCGCCTCAGGAGTTTTTAAGTCAACAAAATGCTCCCAGCATGCTTAATACATAATGAAAATCGATTAATACAGAGGAAATATCAGAAAGCTTCTCCATTGAGCCCCTCAAAGGCCGAGAAGCATTAAACTATATTAATTGAGCCTAGAGATATTTTATCTCATCCCACCTCCTCATTTCTTCTATAAATACTTCTGTAGAAGATGAGATACAGGTTGGTCTCTGAATATCTGATGCATGTAAATAGTTTTTTGAAGCTTCTATAAGCTCTGTTTGTAATTGAAGATACCTAAGTTGAGATGAGAAGTTTGAAGCTGTAGAGAACCATTGGACTTGATGATTGTAACTGGTTTGAACATCAAATACAAGCTGATTTATGGGATCCTATTCTATGTCAACGGTGATGTGTTTCTTATTGTAAATTGTTATTTTCTTTTGTTTCCATTCTGTCCACTTTCTTTGAAAAAAAACAACAAATATAGAGTTAGGATTTACTCTTACAAGTACCCTACTCTCACTGATAAGCTTTATATTTATGTTTTCCTCCAATTGTGTATTTGAGAATGATTTAATACAATCCAAGAAGTTAAGGAATGTTGGTGATCCCATGTCTTACTGTCTAAACTTCAAACATTATTCTTGAATGATATTTTCAGTTTATGCTAAGTAAATTTGAACTAGGGAAGTCTATGGTTAGCCCTGTCCTCTAGTTTCTTCTCCAAAGGTTGTCTGAAAGTTTCCCTAAGATTATGTTGAAAGCAGGCTAGGTTCAAATTCCTTACCTGATCTTGGACTATTCTTTGTTTATCTTAAATGTTGTCTTGAAAAGTTTGCTAATTAAAGTCGAACTAGGGAAGTCTATGGTTAGCCCTATCCTCTAGTTTCTTCTCCAACAATTTATTTGAGAGGTTTTCACGTTGAATATGATGAAAGCAGGCTAAGTTAAAATTCTTTACTTGATCTTAGGCTATTCTATGTGTTTTAAATGTTTTCTATTGAAAGTGCGTCAAAAGCAGGCTATTTTCAAAGTACTTACCTGATCTTAGATTACTTTTATGTCTTTCCTTAAGTGCATGCCAAAAGAAGGATAGTTTCAAAGTATTTACTTGATCTTAGGCTGCTCTTTGTTCCTTCTTATGTTTGATTTCCCTTCTTATTGTTTTCATTCCATAAAATCAACTTAAAGAGATCCTTTTACATAGATGACTTGCCCCATGGACCACTCTTGAACCTTGTTGTTTCAATTAAATCCTATTATGACTCCATAGCCCAATGGATTGAAGTTGCTTCTTGCCTATCTTGTTAGCCATATCACTCTTTCACTCTCACACACCTTCACCCTTCATTTAGACTTCCTTCACCTTCATATATCTTTGCCCAACCAAAACAAACAAAAACCTTGTTCTTCATAACTAGCCTAATATCATATTTCAAGCCTTAAAGATAAATCAATCTTTGCACTTATAGAGAGATACCTCTCTGGAATCAGGAGGGCTAGATCCTAGAATCCCAAAGTGGTTCAAATTTTGTCTCTGCAGCTTTAGTCTTACCAATCTGCTAAAATTACAAGGACCTAATAGATTTTATAGGACCCATCAATCTGCCAGGCAAGAAGACAGGTGCGCGCTACATTATTACAGCCATTGACTATGTCACTCGATGGGCTGAGGCACAAGTGGTGAAGGATTTTACTGCAGATACTATTGTGCACTTCATCTTTGAGAAAATTCTAACTAGGTTTTGCTGCCCAAAGATCCTAATGAGCGACAGAGGTACACACTTCGTTAACCAAACAATTCAAGCCTTGAATGAGGAATTTTGGATCCACCATGCGAAAAGTACACCATACCATCCACAGGAAAATGGGGCAGTTGAAGCTTTTAACCAAATTTTGGAAGAGGAATTAACCAAGGTCTGCAATGCCGATCGCAGTGACTAGGATGTTCGCATCCCCTCTGTTCTGTGGGCCTACCGAACGACCTGCAAGAAGCTAACAAGAAGGACCCCCTTTCGGATGGTCTATGGCAAGGAGGCCATTATGCCCATAGAATACATTGTTCCTAGCCTATGCATCGGAACATTTACAAATATGGCGGAACTGGATATCATAGAGGAGTGCCTTGCACAACTTTTGGCTTTGGAAGAAGATCGGTTTATTGCTAACTTTCATCAACAGGTTTAGAAGGCTCATGATAAAGCCTAGCATGATCAACATATTCGACAAAAGACATTCGTAGCAGGGGATCTCATCCTCTTATATGATAGCCAATTTGAGAAACACCCAGGGAAATTTTGACAACATTGGCTTGGTCCCTACACCCTTAAGGAAATCACGAATGGTGGAGCAGTTCGGCTAGCTACCCTGTGTGGTGACATGTTACCTGGCTTTGTCAATGGTAGTCGACTCAAGCCATACAGGGATAAATGAATATATGGTCGGAATAATTGGCTAGAGCATGATCGATCCACTAGGGAGAGGCCACTGACGCACCTGTGGGATACGCACACTAATCACCCAATCACTCCAGAGGCGCGTGGAAAACCCGCAGCCACAGTGATTCGAGACGAGTCACAGTATTGTGTTGGGGGACTATTGGAATAGGGTCTCTTACGAGATGTGAAACTAGTCCAATTTTGAATAATTTTGATTATATTTAGTCTAGCACAGGGGTTTTGGGTTGGGTCAAAGCCTTAAAAGCATTGTAATGGGCAAAAGGGTAAACTACGGGTCTGAAAACCATGGTTTGAGGACCATAGGAAAGCTTAGGCTATATTATTATAAATAGAGGAACATTTTGTATTGTAAGGTAGGAAATGAAGAGCTATTGATGCGAATTGTGGCTTAAGATATCTGTTTGGGTTTTTGGGGAAAGGACTCCTGCTGGCTATGTGCGTGGAGATCCAGAGTCTAGCTGTGTGCTGACCTTGCTAGTGTGTGTGCAGGTTGGGAAGGGTATTGTAAGAAGGAACTGATGAATTAATGAATAAGGAAGGTTGTTGAGAACTGAATCTATGTGTACTGTTTGTGTGAATCATTGGTGATTACTACATTATGCGTATTCTATCTTCAAGCTGTGAAAGATCTGTGTAAGTGTGTTTGCTATATTTGAATATGTTCTATTCTATTTTATGCATTATTATGCTGTTGTAATAGAAGTATATAATTATATATCTAGCACACGTGGACGAAAAATGAGACCTATTGAGCTTGCGCAGAAGAGGCGATCTGGGTATTATAGGGCTGAACACAGCTCTGCCTGCCTTAGCTACCCTTTATCAGGGTGCGAAAACCTAGTTCCAGCACCCACCCATACTACTTCGAGTGAGACTTTGGCCTGCACAAGTAGGTCACTGCCGAAAGGGACAGTAGTATAGTACCTGGGTTAGGACCCCTCGACCCAACAAAGAGGTGGGATTCCTGAACAAGAACACCCTAGTGCTAAACAACACTATCCTCAGCTAAAAAACAGAGAATGATATATGTCTAAACATACAATATATTCAGAAATATACACAATCAACAACCTTCTTCTGTTGTCCTCCTCTTCCTCTTATAGTATGAAAGTCTTGAAAAACCCTAAACCATCTCAATGATTTAGCTTCATTCACATGAGAAGCCTCCAACTAAAAGTGCGTTGTGCCTCTAGGAGATTCACCGTATCTAGACAACGCTGTTGATTTGGTCCTGGTTGACTTGGTCGAGTGCTCCAGTCTCTTTCACACCTGAGTGTGCTTATGTAAATAGCCCAGATTTTTCCATGTTCACATGTGGTAATGATTTATTTTTCTGATTTGGAGTTTTATTGATCCTCATTTACATTTTTATTCATGAAACAAAACATTGAAACAAAATTGTATACTCCCATTAGCTTGGGCTAATTGGGAATATTACATATGAAAAAACATGAAAATGTTTATTTGGAGTACAAAATGTGGAATATCTGGGTCATATTGTATCTCATGAGGGTGTTAAGTTAGACCCTAACAAAATCAAATCCATTAAGGAATGGAAAGTCCCCACAACCATAAAGCAGTTGTGAGGGTTAATAGGGTATTATTGCATGTTTGTTAAGAATTATGGGAGAATAGCAGCACCTCTAACAACATTATTGAAGAAAGATGAATTTTCATGGACTCCTGAAGAAACTAATGCCTTTGAACATATTAAAGAGGAAATGTGCCTAGCACCAGTCTTAACTATGCCATACTTCACAAAAACCTTTATTGTGGAATGTGATGCCTCAGGAAATGGAATTGGTATTGATTTAATGCAAGAAGGAAAACCCATTTCTTTTGAAGGTCATCCAATCAAAGGAAAATATTTACAGAAATATATTTATGGGAAGGAAATGTTAGCAATACTACATGCACTAAAGAAATGGTGACCTTACCTAATGGGAAGACACTTCAAGGTAAAAACTGATCATGATAGTCTTAAACACTTTTTGGAACAAAGACTATCTTCAGAAGAGCAGCAAAAATGGGTCACAAAGATGTTGGGTTATGACTTTTAAATAATCTACAGAAAAGGGAAGCTAAATGTTGTTGTAGATGCACTCTCAAGAAATTATGAATAGGTGGAAACATTTCTTTGTGCCTTTTCTATTATCCAACCAAATTGGATAACCGAATCAAGGGATGAATGGAAGAAGGACGAAGAAGTGTTGACACTCATTCAAAATTTGTAGCAAGATCCTAGTACATCTGATACATTTAGTTGGAAAAGTGATTCCTTATGGTACAAATATTGCTTATATATTTGTAAGAATTCCCAACTAAAACAAAATATTCTTTTGGAATTGCACACTTCTCCTTTAGGAGGACACTCAGGATTTTTAAAAAATTACCACAGGGTGAAGAAAGATTTTTTTTGGGATGGCCTTAAATCTGATATTCAAAATTTTTTGGTGGAATGTTTGTTTTTCTAGTAAAATAAAGTTGAGACAATTAATACCCCGGGTCTTCTACAATCTTTATCCATTCCAAGTCAACGTTGGGGGGAGATTTCAATGGATTTTGTCACAGGTTTACCTAATTCCAAAGGAAAGAGTGTCATCATGGTGGTAATTGATAGACTTACCAAGTATGCACAATTTTGTGCATTATCTCATCCATTTAAAACAAGTAAAGTTGCTACTACATTTATGGACACAATTCAAAAGCTACATGGAAACCCAAAGATTATTGTGAGCGACACAAATCCCATTTTTATTGGAATTTTTTGGACAGAGTTATTTTCTTGTTTGGGTACTTAACTAGATCATAGATCATCTTATCATCCTTAATCCGATGGTCAAATTGAGATAGTGACTAAATTTTTGGAAGGATATATTCATTGTTTCGTATCTGATAAACAAACAAAATGGGTCAAGTGGTTACCTCTCGCTGAATGGTGGTATAACACTTCCTTCCATACTGCAGCAAAAATGACCCCATTTATGGCACTTTATGGATATCATCCACCATCCATGACATCATATTTAAGAGAAAATTCTAAGATTCAAGCAGTGGAATATCACATTGAGCATCAACAAGAAGTTCTCCAACTCTTAAAGCATAACCTAAATTTTGCACAAAATCGAATGAATCAACATGTAGATCAACATCGCAGCGACAAAAGTTTTGAAGTAGGAGACTGGGTATTTTTATGACTACAACCATACAAACAAATGTCCCTTAAGCAAGCTAAGAAGGATAATAAATTATCGCCAAAGTACTATGGTCCTTACAAGGTGTTGCAATAGATTGGTACTATGGCATACAAATTGGAGCTTCCTGCTTCTTCGTGGGTGCATCTAGTTTTTCATGTTTGATGCTTAAACAAGGTTATAGGTGAAAATATTCTAGTTCAAACAATATTTCCAGAACTTGATGAGGAAGGAAAAATCATATTGGAACTTGAAGTAGTCATGGAAACAAGAACTCGACAGCTACGAAATCGATCAATTTCAGAGTATCTCATAAAGTGGAAGAACTTACCCACTCAAGATTCTACATGGGAGGATGAGAATTTTATACAGAAGCACCCAGAGCTACTCAAGCATTGAGGAAAACACATTTTTGAAGGAGAGGGTCATGTTAGGTCCCTATATTACTAGTTTAGTCCCTTATTGTTATTAGTGTAGACCCCTTATTGTTATTGTTATACCCCTGTAACCCCAATATTGTTATTATTGTGCCCTTACATCATTATTGTTAGGTCGGCTAGAATTATATTATGGCCCCATGGACTCCTATATATAGAAGGAGGTTTTGGTCATTTGTATCATCCAAGAATTGTTCATTTATGTAATGTATTGGAGGTTTCGCCCTCGAAGTGGCTGAATTCTAAGGTGTTTATCTCTCTTTTCTTCTATTTTTGGATTTGGTTTCATAACGTCACCTATGCCATAATTCACCCTCATCTCGGCTCACCAATTTGTATGCCTTTACCATCGTGGCAGCACAACCATCTACCTCCAGCTTGTAGAGATTCTTAACTCGAACCCCTATCCTCTTAGATTTACCCGTTGTTTTATGTTGCAGGAAAGATTTTCCACATGTTGGATTGAGGGGTCCTGACTGAGGTTCAGAGTTAAGGTTTGCCAAAAAAACCCTATACTACTGGCCCTTTTAGAAACGACCTACTTTCGCAGGCCAAAGTCTCACCCGAAGTAGTATGGTTGGGTGCTGGAACCAGGTTTCCACACCCTGGGAGAGAGTAGGTAATTAAGGCAGATCTCACCAGGTTTTATCAGGTTCGCACAGAAAAAATCCTTTTATCGAGCCCTTAACAGTATAATCAACATGTAAACATAAACAAAGATACTATTATTCAGTAGATCTGATCAACACCTTTGCATCCACGTGCACATTAGTAATTATCACAACACAACAACACAGTCGCATCTAATTCGCAGATATAGTCGTAGCTTATTAAAGTAACACAGAGGTAAAACACAACTAGTTTAGATAGCATAAGATACTTCAATAGATTCTGCATTCATTAACACCCAAAAATCAAGTTACAACCCAAGTCATAGCTCGCGCACACAACCAGTGTGGTCTGCAAACAACAGGACTGAGGATCTCCGCACACATAGCCAGTAGGAGTCCTTACCCAAAAATACCCAAAACAGATCTCAACAGTTCATACATAGCATTAATCTTACTTTCCTACCCACCCTTAGACTCAAACTATCCATCTATTTATATCATCATAGCCTGCGCTATCCTATGGTCCGCAAACCATGGTTTACGGACTCTAGGTCCACCCTTTGACCCATTACAATACATTGGGGGATTTGAACCACCCTAAAGCCCCTATGCAAGACCAACTAATACAAAAATATATAAAAAACACAGCGTTGGAACATATCAAAACGCAGTAAGGGGACCCTGTTCCAACAGGCCCCCAACATAATCTTGTGACTCGTCATGAGTCAAAGTGGCCGTGGGGTTTGCATATTTGCCTGGAGCTGCTTAATGGCACTGAACATTAGGGGAAACACTCCTTCACTCTCCGTGGTAGCCTTCTATGCAATTTCCACCAGCTTCTGTGAAGTTGGGCCTTCAGGGGAAAAAATAACACTTTATAGGATCTGATTCAGTTATTTGATTGCAACATCCAAGTCCTGAGATATCTTGAGGGCTTCATCGGCCCTTGGCTTGAGGTGGTCACTCATAACCTTATTCTTGTGGCGAAGCTCTTCTAGGTCATCTCTGAGTGCATGGATGGCTCGCAGACGTGCCAGGCGTTGAGAGGGGATTAGAGTGGGCATTATGGCTTCCAATTGCTCAAATTCGTCTTCCTTCTGGCGTAGTTTGTGAGTAAATTCATGCAGGGGAGGGTCGCGCTACACCTTAAACCACAACTGCATAGTTTTCTCAAGAGATTTGACTCCCTGAGTGATCTGAGTAGTAATAGTGTTTGTAGCTTCTGTGACTAGCACAACTCTCTTGGTGCGTACCTGAGGAGGAGTTTCCGGCTGCAACTTAGCTTGCAATGCAGCAATCTGCTACTCCCTCTCGGTCTTGAAATTCTGGATCTTGGTCTAAGAAGCGTTCAAGGCTACGATGAGGCCCTCAATCTTAGCTTGGGGGGTGGTAGAGGTTGGAATGTCTTCAGTCACATTTGCGCATAGTCTACTAATTGGACACCCTAACTTGGTCTGCTGTGTGATGGAAAGGATGCATGTGGCCTGTGCCTAGGATGCCTCGGTGGTATTTTCTATGATTGTATACTTATTGGTACTCATCTACTGCTGCACCTGACGGTCTCTGTGCTAGTTTTCCTCAAAGAGGGATGTGTGAAGAACCTGGAGCGGCTCGTGCGGAAACTGGGCTAAGTCTAGATTTACTTCTATGCAGGCCTAGACTTGCGTGCATAAGGCAGGCAGATTGAGAGTGATTGCTGCACTTGGCAGGGGGTAGAGGCGGCTCTTAGTCATGAAAATCAACTCAGTGATTTTTTTTGGAGGCAGCCTCGCTTGAACCATGCTCGTATGCAAGTTATCAGCCTTGAGCTGCAGAGCTTGGAGCTCAGCGTGTAATGTGGTGACTACGGCCTTCTGCTGCTCTTCCAAAGCATGCCATCTATCTTCTGAGGTGAGGGTGACCATGTTAGCTCCCTGTAATTTGCTAGATTGATTGAGATATAAATGAATAGGTTAACATCAAACCAATCTTTGGAATCCAAGGACCTAACCTTCCTAGATTTGGAGAGGGATCTCTCTAGTAGGAGAAAAGATGTGAACTTGTTTGTTGATTAGGGTTGATTTTAGGCTAGATGTTAAGCGCAGGGTATTTTGATTGTTTTTGGTTGGGTATGATGCTCAGATGGATTTAGATAGAAAACATAGAAGATTTTTAAGTCATTAGGCAATGGAGTCTAACAAGGTCATGATAAGTTCATCAATGGTTTCAAGAGAATTTGCAGGGCAATTTTAACTTGGTTGGTAGGTCTTTGAGGTTGCGGTGGATGATGAGATGAACATTAAACTTGGGAATAAAAGCTAGTGAAGGGTAGAAATGAATCCTTAATAGATTTTTAGACTAAGTGAGTTAGAAAATCATAAGCATGGAAAGAGAATCAAAGGCATAAGTGAAACCTAATCCATTTTATTTCAAACTAAACACAGATGATTATCCAAGACAAACATTCAAATGAAATTATAGAAAGGCAAGAAAATTATTTAACTTTCATAGATTTCATTATCAAGAGCAGAAAAAATTTAATATGCACAAATAACTATAACCATAGAATAAAATAAAACTCATAACATCTAAAGTTACAACTGTGAAAGTTATTTGAAACAAATTTAGCTAGTAAAGGCAAAGAGCATGATTTAAACAGACTTCTTTGACAAACCTAGGCAAAGCTGCTTTAAAGAGGAGATTCCAAGGACAGAGTATTTCAGTGGCCACAATATGCAGGGCTATCCATAAATCATACTTGACATTAACTGATCTAACCCATTCAAGAAATGGACAAGCTAAGAACTTCTTAGAGAGCAAGAGATGGATTCCCTAACGTATCTCAACAGAAGAAAGCATTGAGGCAGTGAAGGACAAACAAAAGTAAGGTTCCATCAGGAAACATTTCTTAATCTAAATTTGTTGTCCTACTGCAACATAGCAAGATGGAAAACATAATGGAAAACTAGAAAACATAAAAATAAGAAACACTTCACCATCAACCAAGCTTATGGATCCTACAAACAATCTCTCTCCATCAACAAGGAAACCAGGGCATGCATGAGATCCAAGACATCAAATTTCCATAAAAAACTCCAAGAGACTATGTATTTGCTTCAACATAAGTCATCAAAATCCAACCAAATACATAAGAGCCTCATGCTCTATTTATGGGGCAAATGAGGAGGTGGAAACCCTAAGAGGCTTCCAGAAACCCTAATTTAGTCATAAATGTCATAAATGTGCTTAATGACCATGCAAGGCCCAAGACACATCACATATAAGGAAATAAATGAAAAACATCAAAACATAACTCCTCAATAAAATCTAGAGTTATTTGCCCAAAAAATATTAAAAAACCATTTTTCCATTAATCAGTGTCTTTTGTTGACTTTTTGGCCTATGTCAATGTGTTTGCGTAGTGCCACTTTTGCAGAAAATAGGCTGTTTTGCAACTAGCTTTTGAACCACTTCCCGATGTCGGATTTGGCTCCGTGATAGCTCGTTGGAAAGATTTAAGAGTATAATTTCAAAAAATTCTTGTGGTTTCCTGATCCAATCCCTATAACCCTATCAAAAATTCAAAAATATCCAACCTGTCCTTTGCGCAGCGCCAGGCCTAAAACAGGGGCAGAAAGGTGTTTTTTGAGGTGTTTTTTGACCTTTTTAGGTGTCAAAACAGCTCCAAATCCTCTGAATTTTTTTGTGGATGATGTGAAGGTCATGAAAAATCCAAAAATGTCAATTTTTCCTCTAGAGGATGCCCCAAAATTTTGCCCAAAAATTCACAAAAAACAAAATCTTCTCCAAATTCCTTCAAAATTGGTGGAGACCCTCCTTAGATGTTTTTAGATAGTTGTTGAGAAGCCTCAACAAAAATTCCAAGGATGTCATGATAATTTGTTATTTTTAGGTTTTTTACTTCAAGGAGGGATTCTTTGAGTTTGGCACATGCAAGCCTATTCTTCTTTGCGTAATTCTTGGTCATCTACTTTTGGAGAGCAAGGCCTCTCTTTATCTTCTTGAAGTACTTATGATCATTATTATAGTAATGAATTATGCGCCGTGCTCTTTCAAAATCCTTCTCCCATTCCTTGATTTGAGAATCTTTCTCTAGGGGTAGCATTTTATTGGTCATCTCCTCATCCTGCTCATTACTGTCTAAGTTGATGAATTCAGGCCCTTGAGTAGCTTTCTTTAGTCTCTTACTCCTCTTCACCTTTTCTTGCTGCTCAATACTTTCTACTTTTTCCTTGCCTTTGTCCATTGTTTTGATAGCTTGAGAAGAGGTGGACCTTTTCCTTTTTGAGGTAGAAAAAACATATCTTTGTCCTCTGTAGTATGTGCATGTGTGAGGCGTGATGATAGTAGTTTTGACTATGTTTTCATTATTGCTTTGACCCTCATCACTGCCATTAGCCTCATCTTGGCTTTGTTTTTGAAGGCCTTTGAATTCCTCCACTACCACTGTTGTTTTAAGTATTTGACATGGTGATGGGAGATACTGGTCTGCATATTGGAGCTTAGTAAAAAACAGAGTGAAAAAATGATGGTGAGGTCAACTTTTAGCTAAGAAAATAAGTCCTTAGGGTTTGAGTGTTGTTGTGGCTTTGAGGAGGTTTTTTAGAGGATGGTAATAGCCTCAATTTCTTTACTCACCCCTGCTATAAAATTTGGTACAAGAATGATTTTTAGGAGAGCAGGGTTCCTTTGTGACTTTGACCTATGGTTTCACCCTCCTAGGGTTTCTACCTTCAATAACCAAAGAACCAAGATTATTTCTGCAAATTTTCTTGAGGGATCAAGAAGAAAAACAACTTACCACTTTCTTCAACTTTATTCAATATTGGAAACACCTAAAAGGATGAATTTAGGAATCAGGGAGTATTTTTTGCAATTTTACACCTTCCTGAACTTTACGCAGAGTTGGGCAATCTTGTCCAGGCATTTGCGCAATGCCGGGCAGTCCTGCCCATGGATTTTGCGCATTGCCACGTTTATGTGCAGCGCCAAAAAAAGGGTCAACTTGCAGGCAGGTTTTGATGACCTTCCCGAAGTTTTATTTGGGCCCATGATAGCTCTTTGGAAAGGTTGACTTTTATAATTTCCAAATATGCAATTTTTTTTCTGTTTGGAGTTGATTTTCTTAGTCAAAAGTTGATTTTCCCACGACTAGTCAAAAAACGTACTAAATGATGGTGCAGAAATGCAGAGTGCTGGTGTAGACCACTTTTGGATGCCTTACTCAACTCCAAAATGAGCTCATGATAGCTCATTGGAAATATTTTCAAGTCTAGTTATATTTTGATTCATCCAGAAAGTCATTTGGACACTCGAGCTGTGATAAAACTTGATTTTACCAAGGTCACTCCAACAGTGCAGAAATTCTCCCGTGACACCTGTATTTTTGACATTTCTCCCAAAACATGATACCTGTGTAAAAAATAAATGAGATTTTTCTTATTGGCCCTATTATGGACAAAAACCTCTCTCACGTTTTCCAAATTCATCTCTTTTTGATCAGAAAATTATTTTTAAACAAAACTGGCCCTAGGTGTGGCGAATGACTTGGCCCTTGGAATGAATTTTTGGAAAATGAGGGAGGCATGATGTTTATGAGCTGGTATGGAATTATAATTTCTGATATGATATATCAAATGGATCCTTTGCTCCTATGCCTCTTTTCCATGGCAAACCCTAGCTTATTTGGAAGAGGCAATTAGGGTTTGGTGTAGGGGATTTAGGACTGCCTTACAGAGGGAGGGGAATGAAGGGGTTATGGGTTGTATAAATTATTGGGGAAATTTTTGGGGATAGGGAAAGATGTTAGGGAGTAGGGGAAAGTGGAATTTCAAGAATTTAGTGGGGGTAAGGGGTCAAAAAGGTCAAAACATAGGCCTAGTCTCAAAAAGTGTCAAATTTTGGCAATAGACTAGGTTTTGTAGAAAAATTATGATTTTGAGGGATAGGAGTGATGGTAAGTGTTTATGAAAGTATATTAAGGATAGGAAGAGGTGTAAGAGAATTAGGATATAACCCTTGTTGATTATTTAACCATGGAGGTCATGAAACCAAGAAAATTTCCCTTGAAAACCTTAGTTTTCTCTGAAAATAGGCATGCTGCCTCTCCTTTACTGTAGGTGTCTTTAGTGACGAATTGGCCTCTTACCTTACCTAGTTCTCTGCTGATAGCTACCTTGACACCCCTTGTAGAAATTTCAAAATGGGTAGTTTTCCTTTACATACTTTGTGCTTGGCCAAAGAGGCCTTCCTTGGAATATTTTCTGATCTCCTTTGGAAAACCATTAGCTGATCTTCATCCTCTTTGATTTTACCTTTTTGGCATATGAAAAATAGTTACTTAGATCATAAAAACAATCCTACAACCTATGAAACCCTAAATGACCTAGTGGGAGGCTCTTTGGACTTGGTCTCTGCTTGAAAACTTGACTTGGGATTATTAGGTGTAAAACAGAGTTTTGGACAAACTGATGTATTGAAGATCCAAACAGAGTTTTGAGACAAACTTGATTTATCTAAAGAGCCTACAGAGATAGTTTTGAGATCATCAATGCTTGATGCATTTGGGAGACATAAGAGAGTTGATTGGTTGGTGAACTTAGGTAGTAGTGGAGGGGTTGGGCAATAAAAGAACAGTGGGATTGAGGCCAAAGGTGACCAGACATGGGGAAAATGAATAGCATGAGCCCGTGATGGGTCTTCTGGGATGGGCGAGCTGAGCTTGACACGACGGAATCATGACATAATGAAAATTTATCCTAAGGATAATGAAGGTCGTGAGATTTATAGAACTCACAATGTTCATGAACTTTGTTTCTAGAAATCTAGAACCGATACTTAGTCATCTTTAGATAGTGAAAATTATGGATGACTAACAGACCGCATCTACGATTTGCTCCAAATGTTCCTTTGTTAAGGTAACCTTAGTCTCCCTACGGAGCCTCGTAGCTCGTCATTTATTTCATTGGACCTTGAGAGGGTCGGCTGTCCATTTCATACCACGCGGGCAACCAGTACCTTGCATATCTAGACCCTCAGTCTCCATGTCCTGCTGCAATTCCTGCTCCATGCCCTACGCTGTGTTTGGGGGAACCCTCGTCCCAGTGAAGCCTTCCAGGTCATGACCTTCCAAATTCTTGGTAGTATCAGGTGGGGTGGGGGTCTTCGGGACTGTGCTTGTACCAATAGTGTTAGTTGCGGCCGATTTGAATCCAAATCTCCAGTGCAGTGGCCAAGTGGTGATGAGTTGTTCGATTTCCTCATCGACAACCATGTAAGGCAGTGACATCCAAGCTATATCCTTACAGCCCCAATTTTTCATGTTGTGCATCATGACCTGGAATGCTACGATGCTCTTGTATTTTTCGTAGATCCCTGGTGACAAGCGTGGTCGAGAGTGAATTTTTGCGATGAGCACACTCTGAAATAGCACCCAAAAAACTTTGTTCTCCTTAATCCGTTGCTCATCATTTGAATCCCATAAGTTTGCATATCACGCCCCTTCACACATGTTTTGCTCAAGCTCAGGGACGACCAATCCTTCAGGGGCTTCCCATGCAACCAATGTAATTAAGAGAAATAGCCAAGAGTAGCAGAACACCCTCTCGTGATCTTGAGCCTCGCGCACGTTTTCGAGAAACTCATTGCAAAGGAAATTCGACCAGTTGAAGAAAACCCCTTTTTCACATTATCTAGCAAGCTGAATCACATAGGTGGGGAAAGTCATGTCCTGGAACTTGCACATCATCTTGCAAGCCAACAACAAGGTACCCATGCGTACTCTGAGGTCGTTAATGGTGTTGATTATGAACCCTCTGGTGTTATGCTCGACGTGGTAGTCTTCTTGCAATTTGTTGGTGATCTGTTGCTTGTACTCTTGCCGATGCACTCCATGGGATTCAACCCCTCCATGGGGAGACCATTAATGCAGTGAATCAAGGAAACATTGAGGGGAATGCGGTCCTAGATCCACAAGCTTTCGTCGTGGATCAGGGCTAGCAGTTTTCGCATGACTTGGTCAGTTACATTGTATCGGCCAAAGTGAGGTATCTGCAGCAAGCTCAGTAATCCAAATTTTCCTAGCCCATGTGCCGAGGACATTGGTATGACCCTTAGCATGTCGTCCTCCAATACTCTTTCGAGGTACAACTCATGTGCCAATTCTGGGAAGGCCTCCAGGTTGGCAAGGTTGTGATCGTCGAACTTGATTGAGGAGAGCTTTCCGTATGCTTCTCCAATTATGGAGACTTCTCCCGGAATTAGTGGAATTTGCATATAGGAGCGCATACCCTCGATATTCTTAGGCGTGCGCACCGAGGGCCTTCAGAGCCGAACATAGGGTGGTAGCCACGTGATTGGGGCAGCAAGTCAAGCTTCTTCCTACATAGATAGAGGTCGCTTTAATGGGTTAGGCAAATGTGCCTTCGGCACCGTTTGGGGAGATTGCACGTTCCAGGGGGTGTTGCGCGGCTTCCTCCCAGCCCATTTTGTGGCCCTCCCCTGCCCTTGCTCCTAGCCCTTCCCTTTACTCTTCTTTTTCTCCACCTGCTTCCCCTTGGTTGGTGCGGACACAAATTCTTCAACTTCGAGGGTGACCTTCAAAACTTCATAGGATGCTAGCTTCGTAGAGGCCATGTTATGTGATGATTCAGCAGGATTGGTCATAGTCATTCTCGCTTAGAAGATGAACTCAGGGTTACTACTATTAGAGGGGGTAGCACGCCCATACATGAACAGAGCACGGTAGTTACGACAATTATCAAGGCACAATATTTTCAGCACATGCGGAACCCAATTCTGAGTTTCCATCCTTCATTTATAGCGTTGAAGAGTGAACAATGGTCAGATGAAACTTACCATCATGAAAATGGTAAAAGAACTTCGGAAATCGCTGCATTAATTGCCTACTGCCCACTCCCTCCAATGGTAAAGTTGGATTTTTGCCCAGCAGTACTGTTCCAATGGCTAGTTTTTGCAGTTGTGTATTACCCCTGCACTCCCAGCACACCTCCCCGGGCTTCCTGACCTGCGGTTTACCCCTACGCTCCCAGCGCACCTCCCTAGGCTTCCTGACCTACGGTCGACCCCTGCGCGTATAATGGGCCTGCCTGTGTTTTTCCTCTTGCCTACGCGTATTCCTCCCAATACAACTACTTCAGTCATATAGTCATTTGATCCGATATGGTTTGAGACAACTTCCATTAAAATATCTTGGTACAATATCATCACGCAAAGTGGCTAACCAGAAAACTCCTCCTTTAGTGATTTCCTTTACCATATAGGGACCCAGCCAGTGCTGACGAAACTTCCCTAGGTCTTTCACAAAGTGGCTATCACATAGCAGGACCAATTCTCCTTCCAAAAAGACCTTCTGTCGAACATTTTTATCATGCCATGATTTTTCCTGGGCCTTCTGAACTTGCTAATGAAAGTTAGCAATGAATCGATCTTCCTCCAAGGTGACTAGCTACGTTAAGCATTCCTCCATGATATCAGGCTTTGCCATGTTCGTAAAGGCTACAATGCGCAAGCTAGGAACAATATACTCCATGGGAAAAATGGCCTCCTTTCGATAAACCATCCAAAATGGTGTTTTCCTAGTCAATTTATTGCATGTGGTTCGATAGGCCCAAAGGATCGACAGGATGCCCACGTCCCAATCGCTTCGATCAAAACTACAGATCTTGGTTAGCGCCTATTCCAGAATTTTATTAAAATCTTCTACCATTCCATTTGCTTGTGGGTGATATGGGGTACCTTTTACATGGTGGATTTGAAATTCTTCAGTCAAAGCTTTGTATTGTTTCATTAACGAAATGTGTACCTCTATCTCTCATCAAGATCTTCAGACAACCAAACCTGGTCATAATATGCTCAAAAATAAAGTGTGCAATGCTATCTACAGTACAATCCTTCATAGATTGTGCTTCAGCCCATCCAGTTACATAATCAGTCGCAGTGATGATGTAGTGGGCACCTGTCTTCTTCCCTGGTGGGTTGATGGGCCTAACGAAGTATATGGCCCATTTTTCAAACACTTGCAGGGCTATCTATGGTTGCAAGGGAATTTCATCCCTGCATGACAGTCTTCCTATCCTTTGGCATGTGTTGCAGGCTTTGCAATAGTCATAAGAGTCACTATGCAGTGTGGGCTACCACAACCCAACTCTTAAGATCTTTTGTGTCGTCGCTTTCCTTGCATAGTGACCTCCTGCTATGCCTCCGTGGGCTTCTGCTAAAATGGATTTTATTTCATGCTCCAGAACGTATCTTCATAGTACCTCATTAGCTCCCAACTTATACAAGTGGTCCACTATGATGGTAAAGTTTGTTACGCGGGTTACCAGCTCTTTTTTCTATTGTACCGAATATTCTGCAGGTGCCATTCCCGTAGTTAAGAATTGAATGATATCGGCAAAGTGCGCGTCAACCACTTTAATAGCAAATAGCTGCACATTGGAAAATCCTTCCTCTAGGTTTGTCGGTTCTTCACCACTCTCGATTTGGGACAAGTGGTCTGGTGCAACATTTAGTTTCCCCATCTTCACAATGATCTCAAAGTCATATTCTTGAAATAGCAGTAACCATCAGCAAATATTCCCCCCTAACACAGGCTTATTGACCAGGTACTTCCAAGCGGAGTGATCCGTGAACATCTTGAAGTGCCCTCCCAACAGATAATGTCGGTATTTTTGTAGGGCATATACCATGGCCAACCCCTCGTGCTCAGTAGTGGAGTAGTTATGCTCTGCACTAGAGAGTTTTCTACTAGAAAACGCAACCGGATGGTCAATGTCCCCCTCCCCGAGCTGTGTAAGGATAGCTCCTAGGGAAATCCCTGAATCATCTACATGGACATGGAAAAACTTCGCGCAGTCAGGAAATATGAGGATAGGTGCAAAGACCATCTTTTCCTAAAGTAGCTCAAAACTCTCCTGACACTCTGCGTCCCAAAAAAATGAAACGTCCTTCTTTAGAAACTTCTCCATGGGTGCCGTGATTAGCGCGTACCCTTGAATGAACTTCTTGTAGTAGCCTGTGTGCTTGAGGATGGAGCGCAGTTTTTTCTCAGTTGTAGGGACTGCTAAGTTGATAATAACTTCTACCTTGGCGGGGTCAATGATCAGTCCATGTCGACATACTATGTGGCCCAACAAGATCCTGAAAGGTACACAAAATATGCACTTGTTAATATTTAGGGAATTATGGTGCTTTATACAGGCATCCAACATCATGCAAAGGCTCGAGACGTGCTTCTTTACCAATCAAAATACTATCCAATCATCAAAATATACCTCCAATAATTTGTGGATGAACTCCTTGAATACTACGATCACTATCCGTGAGAAGATGGCAGGGGCATTTTTGAGCCCAAATGGCATGACGATGTACTGGAAGGATCCCCATTTGGTGGCGAACGTAGTTTTGTTGTGATATTTTGATGTGATCCTCATCTAATGGTAGCCCGAAAACCCATTAGTGAACGAGTATGCTTCCTGCCCTCCCACACTATCGAGAATTTCATCAGAGAATGGAGTAGGGAATGGATCATGTATGCAGACACCTTTCAGTTTGCGCAGGCTGACACAGATTCTTATTTCTCCTTTAGTCTTTTTCTCTTGAACCACCATAGGGCTTACCCAATCTGACTGTTCTACTGGTTCGATGATACCTACGGCTATAATTTTGTCAATTTCTTCCCTGACTTTCTATTTATACTTGGGGTTCAAGCGATAAGGTTGCTGCTTGACAGGGCGCACATCTGGTTTTAAAGTGATGTGCATGACCCCCAAGTCCTTTGCAATACCTTTGAGTTCTGAGAATTTTGTAGTAAATAGGTCCTGGTACTCTGCAAGAAGCTCCACGACTTTCCCAACAGTATCATCATCCTAGTAGTCCCCAATCTTAGCTATCTTAGGTTTTTCTTCTCTTCCAATGTTGACTTCCCTTAGCTTAAGAGGCTTGGTCACATCGATAGTCTGCAGTGGGGGTCCAGCAACTGCGCACTCACCCTATGATTTTAGGATAGTGATATTTCACATGTCTTCATCACATTCCTCCATTGATATATTATGGCAGTTAAAAATGTCCTGCATCTGCGTATCCCAAGTTGGTGCCCCATACTCCACACGAGGGCATGATTCATCAAATACTAGGGCATCTGTGTCCTGCAGGGCTTATTCTAATGCCCAGTTCTTCCTATCAATCGAGCGTTCCCACAAAATCATCTCTCAGGGTATCCCAGTGGCGGGTACACTAATGTAGCTCTCCATCCAAATACCATGCGGTGGGGATTGGCCCCAAGGCATGAATGAATAGGTGGACCCATTCATCCCCGGTCCTTTCTCACCACACCTCCATCCATGCAGCTAAGTGCTTGCGCGGGTCCCCTTGGCCAAGTAAAGTATCCAATCATAGGTGAACCGGGGGTTCAAACCATAGGATCATCATCTTGTGACATTCCTCCCAATCTTGGAACGTCCCCTTATGAGTTTCCCACCACTGTTCAGGGGTCACACACAGGCTAGGTTAAGTGCCCACATTCTTCACTCCCTTGGGACTTCTGCTTCAAATGCTCTAAGAAAATCACTAATACTATAAGAACCATCAAAGTAAGGTATCTCTCTTACCTCTGAGGAGATACACCGGAAGCTCTTCATGATCCTAAGACACTGCAGTGCAGATACATCATGCAACTGATTCTGCCAAATTTTGATCTCCCCATCAGAGTGAAAGAGGCATTCACTATCTTTTTCCCAGCAAAGCATGTCGTCAGCCGTTGTATTAATCCAATCCTCACCCTAGGTGGTTAGTCTATAGATATGATCCTTGTCGTCCTCATCACGCATGGGTTCTGTATACCGTTCTCCTTCCGCTGGGTCTAGAGGGACTATTACTCTTGTTCTCTCATTCTAAAAAACCATGCCCCTTTTATTTAAGTTGATAATGCCTCCCATGTCTATAGCTTAATCCAGTCCTAGGAGTGTAGGATAAGGGTCTGCATCTTCCACAATTTGAATTACCTCAAAATCTGTGTATACCATAACCCCTACAATATCTACCATAATATTTGATAGTCTCCCCAATGGTATGATCTTATGTTGGTTAGCCATGCACAATTGTATGGTAGACAATTCCAGCTTAGGTTATCCCATCCTTTGCCACGTTTTTTTGGGCAGGATATTTGCATCGGATCCCAGATCCAAGATGACCTGATCCATTTCATAATTGCCACTCTACATTGTTAGCCACATTTCCCAATCAGTGTGTTTCTTATGGTTGTAAAGTTTGTGAACATCTTTAACTTTTGTTGGAGGGTCATTTTTTTCTGCGCAGCTATCTATCAGTGCTTAAAGGTTTTCTATTGCCTTCTGTTTGCATAGCAACTTCATACATGCTTGTAGGAATGGCTCAACTTCATCTTCTGCTTTTAGGTTTGTTGGAGCCTTGGAAGTAGATTCCTCATCCTTGGTAAAGTCTTTACGAGCTTATATGAAGTTTTCTTTTTCCTTCTATAGGTCCAAGCTTTCCTTTTTGATATCAAATTTTCGGATAAGGGGTTCAGCTGCATCTCTCTCCTGCGCATTATGACATTAATACTGGGTCCCTCATCACACGGTTATGCCTTAACACTTTGCACATTCTGCGTTGGTGTCTACTGTTTTTCCTGCATTTTTGCTATCAGTATTGGACAATTTCGATCACATGATCCAATTGTCTAAAATATCTGCAAGATTGTCATGAAGGGTTCAGATAGTCCCTTGCGAAGTGCCCTACTTCTCCACAATTATAACAAATCAATTGCCATCTTCCCCGACCCACACTTCCACCTCTTCCCCCCCCCGACCTCTAGCGGGGGAGCCTCCTCGTCCCGAGGGAGATAGTGGTGAAGAAGGGTCGGCCTGTACCCTATACAGGTTTCCTTGGTCTATCATTAAGTCATATGTCCAACAATTTTGTTCGTCATGTCCCATATATGAACATAATCAACACCATTTGTAATATTCCTAATTAGCCATGAGCTAGTTGGAATATTAATTCTTGTTTTTATTTCTTGTTTAATGAATAAGAGGATAATGGAGATCCATAAATCTCCTTAAATTGAATAAAGTAAATGCCAATGTGAAAAGGACATATATTGACAGCTTAATTGAGCACCTTTGGTGTGAAAAGGGGCTGGAACACCTTGACTAGGTGAACTTTGACCAAATCAACATTATTGTCATGGAGTAGTGGCATTCAATGAAAGACAACATAGTTTTAGATGGAGACTCTTTGCATGGAAGTAGTGCCATTATTGGATGGGGATTAGGGTTTGGAATCTCAAAAATTATATAAGGAAGAGGATGGCAGCCATATTTCAATATGTTGATGTTATATTTCTGAATATATCATTTGTTTAGACATATAGCTTTCTTTGGTTGTTTAGCTAAGATTGCAAGTGTTGTTTAGCACTGGGTGTTCTTGATCGGGAATCCCACCTCTTTCCTTGAGAGGCCTCTTGGAAGAGTTTTGTACTACATTCCACTATTAGGCATTTGGCCAAGACTTCAGTCTTAATGTACAGTGCAGTTCCTATTGAGGATTTGTGTTTGTGTTGCAGGGCAGAAGTTGTGGAGGTTGATTTGGGAGATTTCTGAGCTAGATCTCATTGGAGAGAGCTTCCTTTCTCTTGGGAGGCTAGTAAAGAAGTTTGTGGAGCTTATTTGACACATTTTGCATCAGGCTATAGCATATTTATCCCCTACAATGCAGTTCCAGTCCATGACTACGTTATTTTAGTAACTTGTTGCAATGGGCAACCCAAAAAGGGCCGAAAATCCAAAGTTAAAATATGGCCAAACCATTTCTGGGTTTTTCTGGGTTTTTTTAGTAGAATCCGTGGTTAAAATCCTGGATTATTATGAGCATTCTAACAACCTTTTCCACATGGTTCTTTTCCTCATTAGCAGTTGTTTCCAATAACAACACACCATTTCTAGTGCTTAGTTTCTTTAGTGTATTTCAACCATCTTTTGGCTTGAGTGCATTCCTTTTCAGGCACTGTGTACATTCATATTTGCTATTGTTTATAATGATATGACTCATCTGTTTCTACTCATAGTTATAATGTCTTGATGTAAATTACAGTTGCAGCATATTTTCAGCATTTTCCAGATCTTAGTGCTATATTCTTGTTTTGATTTATTTGGAATGCTGCATTTGTTCTATATTCCTGTATTTTCCATTTTGGAATATTATAGTGGTATCAGGGCATAATCTTGGCTTAGCCTGTGAAGATATTGCATCTATGTTATCAGAAGAAGAAGAAGCTTCTCACATAAAAGAGAAGGCTTACAGAATGTTAGCTCCCCGTAATTTGCTAGATTGATTGAGATACAAATTGAAAAGGGTAACATCAAACCAAGCTTTGGAATCCAAGGACCTAGCCTTCCTGGATTCGGAGAGGGATCTCTCAATGTGTGCAAAGATATGTCTTGTTTACTGATTAGGGTTGATTTTAGGCTAGATGTTAAGTGCAAGGTATTTTGATTGTTTTTTGGTTGGGTATGATACTGTGATAGATTTTAGATAGGAAACATGGGATATTGTTAATTCATTGGGAAATGGAGTCAAACAAGGTCATGAATGATTTCATCAATGGTGTCAAGAGTATTTGCAGGGAAATTTAACTTGGTTGGTGGATCTTTTAAGGTTATGAAGGATTTATGAAATGGACATAAAGATTGAGAACAACAAACTAATAAAGGGTTGAAACCGAATCCTTTATATACTTGTCAACTGAGGGAGTTTAGAAAATTGATAAGAACAACAAGAGAATCAAAGGCATAAGAAGAACCTAATCCATTTGATTTCAGACTGAAAACAGATAATTAACCAAGACAAACATTCAGATAAAAACTTAGAAAGGTAAGAAACTTATCCAACTTTCAGAGCTTTTATCATCTAGAGCAGAAAAACATTTAAGATACACAAGTAACTATAACCATTGAAGGAGAGAAAACTCATCCAAAGTTACAGCTGTGAAGGTTCTTTGAAACAAATTTAGCTAAGTAAAGGCAAAGAGCATGGTTAAGACAAACTTATTTGACAAACGATAGGCAAAGCTACTTCAAAGAGTTAATTCCAAAACAGAGTATTTTAGTAGCAACAATATGTAGGGCTAGCCATAAATCATAATTCACACCAATTGATCTAAATTATTCAAGAAATGGACAAGCTAAGAACTTGTTAGAGAGAAAATAAATGATTTCTCTAATGCATCTTAGCAGAAGAAAACATTAAGGCAGTGAAGGAAAAACAGATTTAAGGTGCCATTAGAAAACATTTCTTAATCTAAATTCTTTGTCCTACTGCAACATAGCAAGATGGAAAACATAATGGAAAACTAGAAAACATAAACAAAAGAAAACTTCACCATCAACCAAGCCTATGGATCCTGCAAGCAATCCTTCTCCATCAACAAGCAAATCAGATCATGCATGTGTTCCAAGACATCAATTTCTCTTCAAGAGCTTCAAAGGACTATGTATTATTCCAACATCAGTCATCAAAATCCAACATTTACAATGAGTTCCAATGCAGTATTGATACTGCAAATGAGGATGTGGAACTTATCTAGGGTTTGAGAGTCATTAACTATAGAGTAAATGCATTCCTAACCTTGAAAACCATGCAAGGCATAAGGTAGGAAGATGTTCAACTACTTCTTTGTGCGAATAACTCTGTATTAACATCAGATAGAAATATAGGTGAAAAGTTTGACTTTGAGGCCTATCTTTATTTTTTACAATAACTGCCTTGAAAGAGTAAAATATATTCTAAGAGGTAATAACTGCCAATTTGCCTTCATGGACAGAAAGTAGGCCATAGGTGGAAGTTAGATCTTTTTGGTAAATAACTGCTTCTGTTTGATTCATTCGAGGCTACTTTTGGTTTAATTTTCCTTGATTTAACCAATAAATTGTGTCTATAGGCCTTTAACTCTAATTTGTCTTTGATATTTTGTTTTATTGCTTTATGATTAATTTATTTATTTTATCCTTTATCCTTCAAAACCTTGATTAGGCTTTAATCCTTTGCTTTAAGGCTTTGATTTTTCCTTAAGCCTTTATAATCATCTTTTACTAACTTTTTCCACTTTCAGACTTCTTCCAACCTTTGATTCATCTGTATTTAACTGTGTTTTCTTCTTAAATATGTCAATTAAACTTTTAATCTCCTGTCTGCCTCTTTTGGTTTCCAAACTTCAGTAATTTTCTCTGTCCATGTTTGCTATGTGCAGGGGCTCCTTTTGGTGCTGGAGGGTTCCTGTGATCGCACGATGATCATGATTCATCGCTCTATCCTTCAGATCAGACCCTCGATTCCATTTTATTCGTGTTTCTAGCCTTTTAGATCATCATCCAAAGGCCTTTGCTTCTAAGATTTGACTGTGGGAGGGAATTTCGGCCTTTGTCCACCATTACACCTGCATAAACAAACAAAATATTAATTTAAAACCTACGCATTGTGGATTTACTGTATTTCATAGGTTCTGAGGGTTTTGGGTGTTCGGAGGAACTTTGCAGAGGAAGGGGAGAAGCATAGGGAAGGGTTCCACAGGCAGAACCGGGAGGAGGAGTGGAACAATTTAAATTTTGGCGTGAAAGAGGAAGACGGTTTTGTGAAACCGCGGGTGGTTTTCATGCAAGGGCTGGCTAGTAAGTGGTTTCGGGTGAATCGAATGTGATTCCATACAGGTGATGACACATGTCCAGGAAAATACCGCCTGTTTCGCGTCGAAAATGGTCGTTAAACCCCAGGAGAAAATCACGCGTGAAATCATTTTGGGATCGTCGGATCTGGGAGAGCCAGATCAACGGTTTAGGACAAGAATGATGGGAGGAGATACGCGTTGGCAGGGGATAGTGGAGGAAAGGTGGAGTGCAGGGATTGGATGGTGGTGGAATAGTGGGCGGTGGGCCAGCAAGTGACATTATCCTTTTTGTTGGGGAGCGGGAAGGTTGGAAGTGGAAGGGGAAAGGTGGGGGCTAAATGAGAGTCGTTGGATCGGGATGATCTACGACCAAGATTTCTCCAATGAATGAGTGGGCAAGAAAAAATGGTCGAGAGGGCGGATTATGAGCAGGAGTGCCATAGCCGTTAGATCGAGCTCGATCAATGGCTAGGATTGCTTGCAGGAAAAGCAATGGCGGTGTAAGAAAAATGGAGAAAGGGGCTTAAGGAAAGGGGAGTCGGTCCTATGCGGAGGGGATAGGACCGGGGGTTTTCAAGAAAAGGGGCTAAGGCTTTTAGCGAGTGGTCATACCCTCGGGTCATATGGCGGAGAAAGGGAAAGGGGCTTAAGCCAAGGGGGCTTAAAAACCCGAAAGGAGTGGAAAAGTTTATACAAAGGATTTTATGGGTTTTTATGGGTTTTTTAGGTTTCGGGTAAGGTAAAAAGGATTTTTTTTAAATCAAATGAAAAGGGGTTAAATGGTTTTTATGGGGTTTAGAAGGTTTTTAGGAAAATGAAGGGTAAATGAGAAGGGAAAAGAGGGGATTTTCATAGGGAAAATGACTGATAGGAAATAGAGGTAGAAATGATAAGACGAGGGAATGAAATATAGGTAAAGTGATGGGAATAGCCTGAAAACAACTTCCTTTGGATCAGGAGGATGACTTGGAGGTTTTGAAGTGAAAACATCAGTGAGGTTGAATTTCTTTGGACAGAGAGACCAACCAGGCTTTAAGAACTAACATATTAGCTTGAAATTGTTTCTTTAAGGCTGCAAACTGATTCTAGCCATTCACTAGGAGGTTAGTGCAAATTTTGATGCAAAACATTCTGAAACATCCTTGGTTGAGCTAGCCAAGCCTAAGAAAACAAAACCTTTGCATGAGTTGGAAGGATCTATAAACCCAACTCCATTCCATAATGCTATTGAGGGGGTTAAAAACTTGTAGAATACCTTGCTAGAGGCAAGATCCCCACTTCAGAAATAGCCCTCTTCTCAAAGGGAAGACATGAAGATCTCTTTTTCAAAATAGGAACTAAACAAAGAGCCTCTTAATGATGATGATGCAAAGTCCATTCATGAGGAAGGGGAAGAGAAGTTTGGAGGTAACATCGATGTCACATCAGAAGAAGATCTAGTACCTCATGGAGAGGTAGATGGAGCAATTTCTGCAATGAGAGGAGTTCTTGTATCATTGCAAGAAGTTCCAAAAGATCTCATATGTGGAGATCAAGGCACAATCCTTGAAAATCATGTGCCATTATTGATAGATTGTGAGACCTTGCAGATGAAAAGAGAAGGTAGGAAGGATGGCCAACATCATATGATTAGGAGCACACACCCATTTCTATTTCAGAAGGTTGATGCACAAAAGAGGCAGACTGATTTGTGTAGCGAGAGAAAGGACAAAGCAGTCCACTCATATATGCAATCTACTCTTGATATTGATGTCTCTTTGCATGGAGGCATTCCACCTGGGAGGCCACCAGATCAGGAGATGATGAGGCATGTCTCACATCATGATGCCCCATTCATTGATCTAGGAGGAATGGGAGCATTAGGAGGTCATGATACAACGCTGAGAGTCTTGGGTAGACTCAAGGAGGAGGGAGACATTATCCCAACATCATTATTAACCATTCTCATTTTAGACTTTGCGCTGTGGAAGGAGCAACATGGGAAGGATAGTAGCCTTCCAACATATAAATTAGGCATGGGAGATGTCAAAGAGAAGGGCAACCATATGAAATATGTTCTTTGTGATAGATCATTATCGTTGTCACTATGGACGATAGATCCTTATTGGAAATCCCAATTGTTGGTGGATTATCCCAAGGATATTTTTACATGCATGATACTTGATGAATAGCTACATAAAGAGGCCTATTAAGTCCAAGATGTAGTCATCCATTATCATGGTAGGATCTTCTTATCTAGAGCTTCCAAGCTCAAGGATAAGTTTCTACATAGAGGACATGAAGATTTTCTCTTCAGCCATACTTATTATATGAGAGCATATCACTCCATCATGGAGGGGTACACTTGGGAAGGCTTTGAGGAGGATATATATCAGAATTTGAAAAGATGCATGGATCATGTAGAGTTGGAGGAGATATATAACTCTATGGAGGAGTTATCACAACCACCTCTTTCCTATTTTGGAATGAGAGGGAATCTATCTACAGACCACTCCATTTGTATGAGGAGAAATTTGGTAAGGAACATGTTTATGAGCATGATGTTTCACTTGATTATTATTTTCACTCCTTTACCATGTATATGCAGGCCATAGCTCCAAGGAGGAGCATTCTTCTGTATAAAATTCATAGCCAACTTTGGGCCATAAACATTTCTGAACATGGCCACTCCCTAGGAGGATATAGGGAGATGTTGTATCACTCTGGGTGCACTCCAAAAGCACCAAACATTTCTCACCTTTTCATAATTTGTGATAAGACTTCGGCAGCAAGTAAGTGGTGGGGAAACCACTTACCATATCATTATTTTATGCAATCAAAAGATTTACTGCGCTGTTTCCACATGTGGGAGTATGATCCACCTCCATTTCTACATATTGTTGTTTGTATGAACTTAGATTTGATCCCATACATTGATGATGTACTTATCCTTTTAATGGGAATGATTGGAGGGAGGATGGGAGGATTGTATGTGCCCTTTGGGAGAGAAATTCTCCATGTTCATTATGCTACATGTTTCAGGGAGAGCATTGGGAAAACCATGATTGTTTCATTGGATCTATTGCTTCCTTGTGGGATGAATCATTTGCATCTCATGAGAACTTGGGAGGATCATTTCATGGAGGGATGGATTGGGAGACACTTAGCTTATGAGGGAAGCTTATCACATGGAGATGTCACCAATGGAGGAGGAGAAGAGTTGCATCACTCACCTTGTTAGTTGCTTGAGGACAAGAAACATTTGGGAAGGGATGATTGTAATGTTCCTAATTGGCCATGAGCTAGTTGGAATATTAATTTTTGTTTTTATTTCTTGTTTAATGAATAAGAGGGTAATGAAGATCCATAAATCTCCTTAAAATGAATAAAATCAATTCTAATATGAAAAGGACATATCTTGGCAGCTTAATTGAGCACCTTTAGGTGTGAAAAGGGGCTAGAACACCTTGACTAGGTGAACTTTGACCAAATCAACAATGTTGTCATGGAGTAGTGGCATTCAATGAAAGACATCACAGTTTTAGATGGAGACTCTTTGCATGAAAGTAGTGCCATTATTGGATGGGGCTTAGGGTTTGGAAGCTCAAAAATTATATAAGGAAGATGATGTAATATTTCATTATTTTGATGTTATATTTCTAAATATATGGTTTGTTTAGACATATAGCTTTCTTTGGTTGTTTAGCTAATATTGCAAGTGCTGTTTAGCACTAGGTGTTCTTGATCGGGAATCCCACCTCTTTCCTTGAAAGGCCTCTTGGAAGAGTTTTGTACTACATTCCACTATCAAGAATTTGGCCAGGAACTTAGTCTTAATTTACAACACAATTCCTGTTGAGGATTTGTGTTTGTGTTGCAAGGCAGAAGTTGTGGAGGTTGATTTGGGAGATTTCTGAGCTAGATCTCATTGGAGGGAGGTTCCTTTCTCTTGGGAGGCTAGTAAATAAGACCTTGGAGCTTATTTGACACATTTCTCATTAGGCCTTAGCATATTTATCCTGTACACCACAGTTATAGTCCATGAATGCGTTATTTTAGTGAGTTGTTGCAATGGGAAACCCAAAAAGGGCCGAAAATCCAAAGTTAAAATCTAGCCAAACCATTTCTGGGTTTTTCTGGGTTTTTGGAGTAGAATCTGTGGATAAAATCCCAAAGTATTCAGAGCACTCTAACAACCTTCTGCACATGGTTATTCTCCTTAGTAGTAGTAGTTTCCAACAGCAGTAGCAATAGCAGCACAACATTTCCAGTGCCTGGTTTCTTTAGTGTATTTCAGCCATCTTGTGGCTTGAGTGCATTCCTTTTGGAGCACTATGTACATTCATATTTGTTGTTTTTTATAATGATATGACTCAGTTGTTTCTACTCATTGTTATAATGTCTTGATGTAAATTTCAGTTGCAACATATTTCTGACATTTTCCAGATCTTAGTGCTATATTCTTGTTTTGCTTTATTTGGAATGTTGCATTTGTTCTATATTCCCATCTTTTCCATTTTGGAATATTACACCATTGTTGCTTCAATTCTGGAACATAAGCACCAAGATGAGGGCAGTGGTTAGTATCATGTAGTCTAGCTACATGATAGTCAATGCACCATAACGTAGGACTGCTTGGTCCCACAACCCTTTAGGGTGCACCAGGTTGGGCCCCCTAGCCTACATGTAGTCCTTCAATAGAGGGCACTGATCCTTGATGTGGCTTGGCACCCTGAATCTTATGCACCATATGTCTGGGCTAGCTACTTTTGCCCGCTCTTTCTGCAAATTCTCTATTTCAAGGTGCATTGTCTCTAGCTGTCCCTGGATCTGCTGTACACCAAACTGGGCATCGTCTCTTGGCGCAGCTTCTAGATTCATAGCAATCTATAAGTCTTTCTCTGGCATCTTAATCGCTTACTGATCCATAGGTCAACGCAGGTGAGGTAATAGCATGGCGATAAACCATTCCTTGTGATTTCTATCATCATACTGAAATTCCCCATCTCCGATAACCTTCTTTAGCCGTTGATCAGCCTCCCATACCGACTCAGTGGGTCCTTGTCTAAAGTCTTTCAATTCAACCACTAGCTGAGCATAGGACTTAGGCTTCTGAAACTGTTGTTTCAAAGCATTCTTAATACCTTGAATATATGGATCCACATGCTGGCCTATGCACCCCATGTACCAATCCAAGGTGTTTCCTTCAAAGGCGAGGGATAGTTGCACCCTTTTTACAGCATCACTAGCAACATTATATGCAGTCCATACTGATTCTGCTACAAACCAAAACTAGTCCATATCTTCATCTCCTACACTCTTGAAGGTGGGCAGCTTCATGTGTGTGGCCATATCTTCTTCCAGTTGTGGCGGAGGTGTAGGGGAGTTCTTGCCCTTATGCTGACTCGACGGTGCTATAGTTAGAGGACTAGTTCCTACGTGCGCAACTAGCTCTCTTAATGGGATGTACACGGATCTATCCCCTTCTCTGTTGACTCGGTAGTACTTACCACTTCATGTTGTAATTTCATTATGACCAGAGGTCATTCATTCGGCGTGGCTGCAAAAAATTCCCTTTTCGCACAGTAATATTTTAATTAGTAGTGGCCATGTTCGTAAGAACTTACCTCGAAATCCCTTGAAGAACCTCTGCTCCACCTCAGAGTAGGATACAAACTGATCGACTGTGAATTTTGTTACAAATCCTCCTAACACACTATCCACCCAATGATCTACAGTTCGTGTGATTGTGTTGTCAGCCTTCTCCAACTATTGAATCAGTTCCGAAGTCCGCTGCGTAACTTGATCATCTTTCCAACATGTCTGGAATTCTACTAGCCTTTCTAGTCGTTCCTGGAGCTTGTGTGCAAAAGTTACAAAGAAAATTTCATATACTTCGGTGAAAATATATTTGTTCTTCAACTTCTCCGATGTTAGCTTCGTGTTACGATTCTCCTTTACATAAAATTCCTGAATCTGTCTTTCAATCTAGTCTTCAAGCTCCAATTTCTCAGGTCTCCAACGACCTCGTGGCATTACCCAATCTCTCTCTCAAAACGCTCTCAGTCCCAGAAATGGAACCATTTTTTGGATTGAGGTGTCCTAATCCAGGTTCAAAGTTAAGTTCTTCCAACAAACACCTATACTACTAGACCTTTCGGTAATGACCTACTTTCGCAGGCCAAAGTCTCACCCAAAGTAGTATGGGTGGGTGCTAGAACCAGGTTTTCGCACCTTGGGAGATGAGGTAATTAAGGAAGATCTCACCAAGTTCTATCAGGTTCGCACATAAACAATCCTTTTATTGAGCCCTTAAAAGTATAATTAGCATGTAAACATAAAAAAAGTTACTATTATTCAACAGATCTGATCAACACCTTCACATCCACGTGCGCATCAGTAATTATCACCATAGAACAACACAATCGCAACTAATTCATATAAAAAATATACAATCACAGATTATTCAAATAAAACAGAGGTAAAGCATATCCATTTCAGATAGCATAAGATACTTCAATAGATTCTGCATTCATTAACACCCAAAAACCAAGTTACAACCCAAGTCATAGCCTGTGCACACAACCAGTGGGGTCTGCACACAGCAGGACTGAGGATCTCTATGTAGACACCCAGTAGGATTCCTTACCCAAAACTTCCAAAAATAGATCTCAACAGTTCGTACGTAGCATCAATCTTACTTTCCTACCTACCCTTAGACTCAAACTATTCATCTATTTATATCATCATAGCCTGTGCTATCCCGTGGTCCGCAAATCATGGTTTGTAGACTCTAGTTCTACCCTTTGACCCATTACAATACATTGGGGGCTTTGACCCACCCCAAAGCCCCTACAGAAGACCAATTACTACAAAAATATATAAAAAATGAAACATTGGAACATATCAAAACGCAGCTAGGGGACCTTGTTCTAACACCACCACTAAAAACGATGTCATAGCCTCTGTCCTCCAACGTTGCGTCTGAGACTAAATTTTTCTTCAGACCTGGAACATGCATTACATATTTTAATTGAAATGGTTTACCTACCTCCCTCTGAAAGGTAATGGTACCAATATCGGTAGCACTGTACCGTCCGTCATCTCCCATATCAATATGCATATGGAGATATTTCTCCTCC
This sequence comes from Pinus albicaulis, assembly GCA_034641835.2. NCBI lineage: Eukaryota > Viridiplantae > Streptophyta > Pinopsida > Pinales > Pinaceae > Pinus > Pinus albicaulis. Next base: position 213,425 of record JAXQQM020088402.1, read on the forward strand.
AAGTCACTGAAAAGTTCCTTATCTCCAGTCATGTGTAAGGAAGCGCCACTATCAAAATAACACACCAATCCCAATTCACTTGAAACCATGCATGCAATCAAGGAGAATTCAAGCTCAATTTCGTAGGTAAGGGCTGCACCAGTTGCAGATCCAACAACCTTCTTGTTCTTCTTCTTTTGTGGACATTTAGTAGCAAAATGCCCATGTTCGTGACAGTGAAAAAACTTCAGTTTGGACATGTTCTGCTTCTTTCCTTTAGACTTAGATTTAGAATGGAATTTATTCCCCTTCCCCTTCTTCTCCTTGGTAGCCAAAGAAAAATCCTCTTCATCATCATGCTTTAATGAAGAGTCATCTCTAGTGTTCCATTTGAACTCCTCCTGCACCAAATCCGACCATAGTCATTCCCAATCTAACAAATTTTCTTGTCCATTGACAGAGTCTTCATAACTCTGCCAACTCTTAGGAAGTCCTAGGAGAGCCAAAATCACCAAATCATCATTAGCAACTGTTATTCCCACACTCCCCAGTTCATCCCGACATTGGACAAACTTTGTGAGATACTTTGGAAGGGTGTCGCCCTTTTCCATCTTGATCTTTCTAAGTTTAACTTTGAGCACCAATTTCCTATGGTCGCTGCTACGTTGGAATAGATCCGTAAAATCATTCCACATAGAATATGGTGTGGCTTTCCCATGAAGGCTTGAAAAAATTTTGTTTCATATTCCCTCCAACAAGATCCTCCTCGCCTTTGCCACTTCTTTTTCCATGCATCAAGATTAGCAACAACTGTCATAATGGGTTTAGAAACTTCATTGTCAATGAATTCCTTTAAGCCATTGTCTTTGAGTACTGCCTCCATCCTATCCTTCCAAGAAATGTAGTTTGAGATGCCCTCGAGTGCATACTCTAACCTCAAGCCATTTAAAGCCAGTTTGATCATGAATTAGTTGTAGCACAAAGAAAGTCTTTTCGCAAATTCGAATTCTCACCAGCTACAAACTCAGCTCCTTCTTCACTTCTGCAATTTCCTGTGCTTTGATTCCATGTATAAATTATACAATATGAATGTTTATTTTGGATTCACTTGATCTAATAATTTTCTAAAGTTAAATACTAAATCGCTTCTATAAATATCTTGCGGAATTAAAAACACAATAGCTAATCACATGAACATGAAGAAAGATCAATCACACACAACACAGATAATTTCCCGGGGAAAGTTTATAGCTAAAAACCCCACTAACTTCTATTGTATATTATATCATGGATCATGAAACAATTACGTACAAAAATCTTCTCACAAGAGCCCTCAATACATCAGCTAATTGTCTCACTTTCATAAAAAATTGGAAAATTCCTTATCCAATTTACTGTCTCAAGACAGGCTTCCTTCACTGCGCAATCCATACTGAATGCAATCCATAAATTGAAGCAATCCTACCTGTCTTGACTGCACAAGTATCATGGGCACATCCAATGTGTGTTTTCTTGCATGTGTGCAAGCGGATAATGTCACAACTGATAGTAAACTTTCCTTTCACCTAGAAATAAACTGGGTATCCATTGGATTTGACATGCATACAACTAATATTAGTAAATCCGCAGTTGCACGTCATATCACTGCATGTGAATTAAATAATATTTAATTCACTTGATGCCTCACTACTTGTATATTCAGTTACAACTAGCACAACTGAGTTTAACTCACTTAACTAAGTTAAACTATTTATAACTTGCATAGACTCATGCACCACTGCACTTCAAACTCTGTTACAACTAGAATTACTTTGCATGTCCCACCAACCAACCTCTAACTCAAAATTCACTTAGCTAACTGATTTTTCCACTCTAGTTAAATATTTCAAGTCCACATTGAGAATAGATTACAATTTAATGTTCATCTAAATTAAGGGATAATAAAAATAAACATGCACCTAAAAATAGCCCGTGGGCCCCACCCTAGTGTAGGTGCCTAATTTTCACTAGGATCATGGGTGACAAAATTTTTCTTGTTGAATCTCAACATATTTTTTGCCTGTGCAATATGATCATCATTGTAGCCAGTGATGATCAAATCACATACATAACAAGAATCACCATATTTCTACCTTGTTGGCGTATATACGAGGTATCATCAGATTCACTTCGTTGAAATCCAACTTTCCGAAGGTATTCGTCCATTTTGGCATACCAAGCTCGTGGAGATTGTTTTAACCCATATAAAGTCTTTATCAGTTTTCAGACTTTATGTTCATGTCCTTCAATTTAAAAACCTGGTGGTTGTGTCATATACACTTCTTCCTATAAATATCCTTTGAGGAAAACACTTTTTACATCCATCTGATGAACTTTCCATCCTTACTGAGTTGCTAATGCAAGTGCTAGTCGAATGGTGTTCCATTTAGCTCTAGAAGCAAAGGTTTCATCATAATCAATTCCTTCCTGCTGCGAAAAACCCTTAGCAACAAGTCTTGCTTTGTATTTTTCGATCTCTCCATTTTTCTTGTACTTAATTTCGTAACAAATTTGCATTCGATGGGATTAATATTTTGAGGAAAAACAACAAGTTTACAAGTGTTGTTGTCTAAAACTGCCTGATATTTGTCAACCATAACTTGTTTCCATTCTTTATGTTTCACTGCCTCTTTATATGAAGATGGTTCAGTAAAATCATTTGTTATCAATGAAAAATTTCCTTCACTTCTATGTGACCCCCTTGTTCTTGTTTTATTCTTCTCGTCAGGCCTTACATCTTTCAAAAGTTGAACTGCTTATTTTGGAAATTGATGTTCACTTGTTTGAGATTCTAAAAAATCACCATCATTGTAAAGAGGGTTGATGTAAAGAGATGTTCGTTGATCAACCACAGATTCTAGTGGCAGAGAGTCACTGTTAGAAGAACTCCTGCTGCTAGGAGATTCAGATGAACTATCAGAAGACCCAGAGGGTGTTGGTGAAGTGGAACTAGATGGACTGGATGAATCATCTTTAGAATAAGGAAAATCAAGTCCATACCAATTTTGTGAAGTTGGATGACCTTGCATATTTAATTTCCTTTTATCACCTGTAGTTCCCAACCTTTGAAGAAGACTGTCTATTTATTCAACACTCTTACTCTTAGTTTCATAAAAAATCACATCTCTATTGAAAATAAATTTTCCATTTGACAAAAGTCGATACCATTTTTTCTCATCAGAATACCCAATCATTGTGCATTTCAAACTTTGTGATTCAAGCTTAGTTCATTTTTGTTTCAGAACTAAGGCATAAAATACTGATCCAAAAAGTTTGAGGTGTTTAACTCAAGGTTTGAAACGAAACCATGCTTCAGAAGGTGTGATTCCGTCTAAAGAAGTAGTTGGATATTTGTTCCTTAAGTAGACAACTATATGGATTTATTTTTCCCAATATATATGACTTAAATTTTTTAAAGTTAACATAGATCTCGCTATTTATAACAAGGTGTGATTCATTCTTTCTACTACTCAATTTTGCTATGGAGTGTAGACATTTGTAAGATGTATTTTTATGCCACCATCCCTGTAATAAATTTGGAATTCATTAGAAGTGAATTTCCCTCCATTGTCTGTTCTAAGAGTGCCAATATTCTCTTTGACTCCATTTTCAACAAGTTGGCGAAATTTTTTAAACTTTTCAAATGCTTCTGACTTTTTCTTCAAAAAATATACCCAAGTCATCTTAGCAAAATAATGAATAAAGAGTAAGAAATATCGACATCCTCCTAGTGAATTAGGTAAGGGTCTGCAAATATCACTATGAACCAATTGCAAATTCCTGTTTTCTCGCCATGAACTTTTTCGGAAAAGTCTCTTGATTTTGTTTTCCATAAATACAAGCTTCACATTTTGAAATTTCCCTTTTGAAGGTTGGAAGTCCCTTAACCATTCCTTGTTTTTGCAATTTAGAGAGACTTTCAAAGTTTAGATGTACATATTTGACATGCCACAGTTTAATAAGTGAAATTTCAGTACTTGTTGCTGCTGCAAAGTCAGAATTCTTTGGAAAAATTGTCCCTTTCATCCTTAACAATTTTCCATCTTCATAACTTTTCATCACTATTTTCATGCTCTGTTTGACCGAGTTGATTTTAACAAAGCCATCCTCCATAATCACCTGATGTCTTGCTTTCCGAATCGTGTCTAAGGATAACAAATTATTCTTAAATTTTGGTACATACCATACATTTGAGATCATTCGTTCTCCAATGTCGGGTAGATAAACTTTAACTACACCTTTTCCATAAGGAGTATGTTTTGTATGATCAACAAGATACATTGAATTGAGATGGAATTTTTGGAAGTTCCAAAAGAAGTCACGTCAAAAAGTCATGTGTTGGGTTTCTCCTATCTAAAATCCATGCATCTTCATAATCACTTTTCAGAGAAGGAGAGATCTGTAATATTGTTGATTCGGAGTTTGTGAAGACATATTTTGAGCCGTCATTATCATCTTGATCATTTGCAAACTGTGTTGTGTTTTGATGAAACTTTGGAATTTTTTCAATGGAAGTTCTACAATCCTTAGAAAAATGACGAACTTTGTTACATCTTCTACAAACAATTTGAATTAAATCTCTTCCTCTGCCTTGATACTGTACTCTACCTCTGTTTTGACCTATGTTCTGAGTTTTTCCTATGCCTGGAATTTTCCATCTTCCTTGATTATAACCCCTCCCTTGACTGATTCCTCCACCTTGAAAATTTCTCATGCCTGAACTATAGCCTCTGTTGAAATTGTTTTCTCTACTTTGGATGCGACCATGACCTTGTACACTGTGTGTTTCTTGAATTTGATTGAAATTTTCCTGTCGTCTGTTTCTAGAACTATTAGTTGAGGTTTTAGCTGTGCTAGCTTCTGTGAAGAAGAAATCTTCCCCAATCTATTTCTTCTTCCCAATTTTTTTGTCATGTTGGGCTAACATATCACTTAACTCATCAAACTTCATCTTTTCTAATTTTCTAGTTACTTGCAGAGTTTCCAGAAAATGTGTGTAAGAAGATGAAATAAAAAAATTAAAATTGTATTTAGGAAACTTTCATCGACAACTTGAAAAAAAACATTTATTATTTCCCGCTTGATGTTTTAAGCCACAAAATGTATTCAAGAACATCACCTCCTTCAGTTAATTTTTGTTGGAGCAATTTCAATTGAAGATCAACCTTTTTTGATTCAGGTCAGGTATCAAAAGATCTTGAATGTAGGAAAATCTGTCCATGCATCTGAGGTGTTTTCGATATGAATGTACATTTCATTGTTAACCGAAGACTTTATAAGAGCTAGTGCCTTGGAATTTTTGACTTCCCATTTTGCAAGTAAAGTTGTATCTATTGGTTTATTAGGCTTAATGTCACCATCACATATGTCATGCCACAATTCATTATTGGTGAGAGTGATTTCAATTAGATGTTTCCATGTCTTATAATATTTTACCCCTTCTAGCTTATCAGAATAGGAGAACATATTAATTAACTTCGACATTGTAGTGTTTAAGCAGTGCACCAAAAGAATCAAGCACAGGAAAAAAATGAGAAACTCATCACATGAAACACGACACGCAAAAAATATCTATCGGGGCTTGTCCTTGGCCCTTGTATAGTTGTTGGAAGAGAAAAATGTCTGAGATTTGCACTTGGCTCTAGTCAATTTTCTAAAAATTTATAGTGAAACTTTCAAAATTTGACATTTTACAATACTTGTTCAAATTTGCATCTATGATAGTAGCCCCCCCTCAAAGTGAAAATTACAAATTTACACTTTATTTCTCCAAAAATACTACAAATACCTTACCACTCCTAATTTACAAATTAAAAAATAATAATCACTCCAAAAGTTACCCCACTCATATTACAAAAGTTTAATTTCAATTGAAGATAGCATTATCTCTCCATAATAAAAAATTTACCTCTATTTATCCAAAAAAATCCTCATTATAAATATTAAAAATTAAAAATTCACTTATTACTTAAAAAAAAAAAACCAAATCAAACCTTATCTCTCCATAAAAATTTAACAAAACAACAGTTCTTATAAATAAAAACCCATTGTGGCATGTTCAAGCTTCAAATATTATTATAGCTTTCAAGCTACTCTCTTGATGCCATGGTTCTAAGAATACGCAGCTACAATTACATATGCACCATAGTTCACAGTTCTCTATCAGTGGGTTTCGAGGTTGGAATGCGGCTTGTGGTGGCAATGTAGCAAATAGTGGCTTCAAGACAAGATTTTTAATGCGGCCAGTGATGGATTCAAGGGTAATATGCGACCAAATTTAAGGCTACTATGCAACCGACTTTGCGATGCTGCTACAAATTCTAGTGGCTTGATGGCATTGTAGCATTGCTTGTTTGTTTCTTGGGAGCACAGAATGAGATATTTCAAGAAATCACATAATTTATTGAAATCATTTCCACAAAGAAGTATGAAAGGAGGCTATCATGGCTATCCCTATGGAAACCAATGAAAGACTCCAAAATGCAGAAAGAGGCACCAAAAAAAACCTATATTAAAATTACAAAACACACAAATGTTAAATAACTAGAAGCGTAAGCATTGGTGAAGCAAAAAATACCGAGTTTCCCATCTGTGTGCCTAATACAATAATGCAAAGCTATATAGGCATTTGGTTCAAAGTATATGGTTCGATTCTGGGCAATGGTCAACCATTTTACATGAGCAGCGAGCCCAGGAACTTATATTATTTCTTTGACTACTTTTGGTTCAGTGATTTTCTACTTAAGTGTTGTACTATTATTAACAATTACTTTTCTCAACTACCCACTCATGAACAATACTTTCAGAATGTATGAAAGTGCGTTGTTGAATTTGGTTCCATTATTCCTCCACACTTGATATTCATAAAAAAGCGTTGTTATACCAAATCACTCTCCGTCCTTTTTTATTAATAATTATTAATAAAAAAAATGAAACAATAAAATTTCTCTTCCTTAAAAAAAAACTAGACGATTTTCATACTAATTATTTGGTGATTAATTAGCTGACCAATTCAATAGATTTTTCCAAGAACTTGAAGAGCTGGAATCTCCTCCTCATATCAACTGCATTAATGGAGCTCTGATACCACAATAATGACAGAAGTGTCCTCAGACACATAATTTTATTAATCAGGAAAATAAATTACATCAGAAATTTGCAAGAGTTTACTGTAATATCCCAAAATTGGGAGAGCAACAATATAGCACATAAAAATGGAAGAAAATAGTAAATAACAATACATCAATCATGAGCGAAATATATATTCATGGTATTAAGTATAACAGAAACAAATGAGTACAATATCTTGGGGATCATGTTCCTCAAGCTAGACAAGAGAAGCCTCCAATGCCTAAAAGCACCAAAACATGTAATACAACTGCTACACAAAATAATGAAGCCAATACAGGGCAATTTTAGTGAGTAACACTGTTGCTGGAAAATATGAATATATGTATTTGATAATACAATGCTCATACAAATACTGAAAATGGAGATCTATGCTCCCAAACACTTTTCCTAGACAACCCAGAAAGGGTGTCTGGAAATATACAAAATATAAAATGGTGATCTAAAGCCCTAGGGTTGAAGAATAAATTCAAATGAAGCATATAGAAGGAGGTGGATGAAACTGATGTAAAACTTAATGTCACTCCTCCAATGGACTCTCCCAATGAAAGGTCGATCCCTTCACTGAAGATCTAACTCCCCAAGTGGTGCACTGAACCCTCCTTTGAATCTGCTCAATAAAATAACGCAATTTTGAAGTTAAACTACACTGTAGGAGATGATGGTGACTTTTCTTGGTGAAAAATGATGATATGATTCCCAAGGAACTTCCTTGATGGCCTCCCAATGGAAGGAATGCTACATCCACTGAAAACAAGCTCATAAATGGCCCTATCAAACCCTCCACTGCTGCAACCCTGCAACACAGCACAACCCTGGCAGAAAATGAGCCGTGGAAGAAAGCTATAGCTTGGCCTGATGCTGGAATGTGGGAATAATTCTCAATGACCTTTCCTGATTGGGCACTCAAAGTCCCCAAGGATGAGGGTGGGATTCCCGCTCGTGAACACCCTTGTGCTAAAATCACTATAGTCTTCGCTAAACAGCTGAAGAGAGCCAAAAGTCATGACAGACCATAAAAAAAATAATACTCAAACATGATTTATATGGCTGCCATTCCCTTCCTTATATGCTTGGTGAGATTCCTCACCTTGGGCCCCACTCATTAAAGCCACTACTTCCATGCAAAGAATCTCCCTCCAAAACTACGATGTCTCTCATTGATTATCCACTCCCTCCATAACAACATTGTTGATTTGGTCAAACTGTAGGTTTTAACCCTGTACAAAAATTATCTGCAAAAAAATCTTAAAAACAAAAAATAAACAATAGAGAGAGCATAAAACATAAAACAGATATACATAGAGTTTCCCCTGGATCCCAAATCGGGACGACCAACTTGATTTTCATTATTTTCCTTTTAGTGTTACAACACATATATATACATGCCGAAGCATACATAAACCACAATCCACTAAACCTGGATTAGAACATAAATGTAGTTCCCTTGACCAGATCTACAAAATACCAGGGGCTAAAAACCATCATGCCCTAAAACCATGTGCAAACCCATGCACAAAACCATGGGCAGGTTCGCCCACTGAAAAATAAGGACCAAATTTTTTTTCTCGGGGCGCTACCCCGGACCCTGACAGGGGGGGGCTGCCACCCCCTTGTGACCACCTGCTACACCCGATGCAATGTACAGGGGGGGCTATTGTCTAGTCAATTTAGCGTCCTAAATTGCTAACATAAATTATCAACCAGGGCTAGTAAACTGATGAAGTGTGGTGCACTATATGTGCCTAAGTATCCCTTTTTCTTACTTCATTGTTTTGATGTTTTATTGTTGTTTTTGGGGTTTTATGTTTTGATTCTTATTGTTCTACTCTAAACTATAAAGATGAGATTAAATCTAATTAAAAGGAAGGAAAAGGAAATGTTGTCAAATGAATTAAAGCAGAGTTTTATTTGCAAGTTCTATTACTAACTAGGAAATGATGAAAACAAAGAGTCCTAATCCATGGATATTATAGCTTCTAAATGAACATTCATGAAATGAAAAGTAACTCAAAACACTACAACTTAATCTGATTCATTTAGTTAGAGATTTGTTGGAAGAGCTTGTGAAAAATATTAATTTTAATGCAATGAGGATCTCCTAAAACATAAAAGGAAATGCTGAAACAAACATTAACTTAAAACATTATAGTGAAATCTCATTCATTTGATAGAAGTTTATTGGAAGAGCTTGAGAAAAATATTACTATAATGTAGTAAGGATCTCCTATGAAATGCTGAAACAACTTATAACATTACAAATAAATCTCATTCATGAGTTAGAGGTTTATTGGAAGAGCTTGTGAAAGAGATTAATCATAATGTGATAAGGATCTTCAATGAAGCAAAACAATCAATAACTCACAATACTACAACTTAGTCCCATTCGTGAATTAGAGGTTTATTGGAAAAGCTTTTGAAAAAGACTAACTACAGTATAATGAGGAATCTCATCTAAAATTGTGTGAACAAAATATTTCTTATACAGAGATTGACAGTAGGGGCTTGTACTAGTTATTTCACCTTTACTATAAAGGATGAAACCAGAAGCTTCTGGCCCTCTTACTGACTCTGCCTAAAGAAATATAATGTAAACACTAAATAGATCTGACAAATTAGGATCTTCTTTTTAACTAAATAACAAAAAATGAAATGCTAATAACTCAAAATATCACAACTGAATCCCATTCATTTAATAGAGATGTATTGGAAGAGCTTGAGAAAGAGACTAACTGCAATATCATGAGGATCCTTTATCTAAGCAAATGACATGAAAAATAATGCTAAAAGCTATGATTTCAGAAAGCAATCTAAGTAAGGAAATATGACAAAACAGAATTGAAAGCAACTTATCTAGAAAACATGCAAAACCTTCTTGAATAGTAGGGGCCCTCTGCTACCAATTTGGTGTAATCCTTAGCTTCAGCTCCTTAAAATTGTAATCAAAATAGCATCAAAGAACTGAATTTCTCTATTAAGAAAACTCACAAATCTACATCCCATTCCATCTTAAACTTTGTTACAAAAGACTCTCTATTCCTTTCTCTCCTTCTCCTATTTTTCACTACTTTTTCATTACCCATGATAGGAGAAAGCTTCTCCTATTTATACAAAATATGAGGAGTTATCTCATTAATGGGAGTCCATGAATCTCTCCCTCCATCTCTAGAGTTGCAATCAAAATAGGAAATGATAAGACACATGTCTTTCTAGAGTTTCAACACAACTAAGAAATGAGACACATATCCTCTTAGAGTTTCAATACAACAAGGAAATGAGACATATCCTCTTGATCCCATGATCTTCTCCAACCAAATGTGAATTTGTCCTTAGAGTGCCACATAAAGGTCTTCTAGAAGTCTCCTTTTGATCTACACATGTCAACAATCTCAACCCACTTGTTAGGTATAAGCATATGCACATTATTTTCTAATTTTTAACCACAAATTCACTTAAAAAGGCTAAGAATTAATAAAGTTTGGAAAAACATAAATGTGGCCTAATGATAATGAAAGTGGGATGAATGTAGTGACATAGTAGTGAAATGGAGGTGATATAATGGACATAATAGTGAAATTGCAATGGAAATGAATGACATTTTCAAGACCCAACAGCTATCACCCCCCTGCGCGTGACTAGTCATGGAAAGAATATAACACAAACCCAACATTCTCCCAATTCTTGTTTTCTTTCCACAACGGGCCACAGAAGAGCTGAGTCATTAGCCTAGCTTTGCAACACCCATTGTTTCTCTACACCAAGAGAAATTCTGAGTGCTCACAGACTTCATCAATGCCTCTGAAACATTCTTCAAAGTGTCCACCTTTACCAGCAACACCCTTTTAGCCTCAACCATATATCTCACAAAGTGATATTGAACATCAATGTGCTTTGTCTTTGAATGATAAGCAGGGTTCGTAGGCAAAGAAATTGCACTTTGGCTATCATAGTATATCCTTATAGCTTGTTGCACCAACCCCATACTTGAAGACAATCACTGCAACCAAAATTCTTCCTTTCTTGCATGAGTGGCTGCCATGTATTCTGCCTCTGTAGTTGAAAGAGCCACTACAGACTATATTTTACTCATCCAACTGACTGCACCTCCAAATAGGCTAAACACATACCCACTTGTAGATATTATTTGGTCTAGCTCTCCAGCCTAGTCTGAATAAAAAAAACCACGAATTTCCACTCTTTCCAAACTTGGTCTTCCCTTGTAGCACAAGCCATAATCACTAGTGCCACGCAAATATCTGAAAACCTGCTTCACTGCTGTCCAATGCTCCTTCCCTAGGTTTGACATAAACCTGATCAATACTCCCACTACATGTGAAATGTCTGGTATAGTATAGGCCATTGCATACATCAGGCTACCCACTTCACTTCCATATGGAACACCAGACATATCCTCTTCTTATTCTTGTGTCTTGGGACACTGTTCAGCAGATAGATTTACACCTACAGGAATAGGAACACTCATTGGTTTACTATCCTGCATATTGAACCTATGCAATATAGTCTCGACATACTTCCTCTGGTTTAACCAGAGCTTCCTCTTTGCCCGATCTCTCTTAATTTCCATGCCCAAAATATAGTTTGCAGCACCAAGATCCTTCATGTCGAATTTGGAGAACAGTTGGGTCTTCAAATCTTGGATAATTTATTTGTCATTTTCAACCAACAACATATCATCCACATACAAGACCAAGTAAATAACATGGTCACCAATTAATTTAAAATAAACACAGTGATCCTCCTTGCTTCTGGTGAAGCCAAGTCCCCGTATATAGGTATCAAATTTCTGATACCACATCCTTGGTGACTGTTTTAACCCATACAGAGACTTCTTTAACTTGCATACCAGCTCTTTCTTCCCCTTCACCATAAAGCCTTCAGGTTGTTTCATGTAGATCTCCTCTTCCAGATCCCCATGAAGAAATGTTGTCTTCACATCCATCTATTCTACCTCAAAATAAAATGCAACAACAACAGATAAAAGTAATCTAATAGAAGTAACTTTGGCAACAGGAGAAAAAATATCACCAAAATCAATTCCCGGCACCTGGGAATAACCTTTTGCTACCAACCGAGCTTTGTATTTATCCACCTTGCCTTCTACAATCATCTTCTTCTTAAACACCTATTTTCTCTTGATGGGCTTTCTTCCAGCCGACAACTCCACCAGATCCCATGCCTCATTTTTATGCAAGGATGCCATTTCATCAACCATGGCCTCCTTCTAGATTTTTCCATCCTCTGAATATACTGCCTTCCTGACGGTTCTAGGATCATCATCAGTTATAGTTAAAGAAAAATTTGAATAGAAATCAGATGGAATATACCTTTCTGGTTGTCTTCTTTCCCTAACTAATCTTCTCACAGTTGGAGTTTGTGGCTCTTCCTCTTCTAAGTCTTCTTCTGTTGTAGAGTCCGATTCATCCTCCTTTAGCTCAAACCCTATATTCTTAGGTTCCTTTCGTAGGACTTCATGTTTAATAACATCTTTCACCTCTCTAAACACCACATCTCGGTTGTACACAACCTTCCTTGTTTCCGGGTTCCAAAGCTTGTAACACTTTAAACCATCCTTATACCCAATAAAGATGCACCTTTAAGATTTATTATCCAACTTGGTCCTTTTCTCCTTTGGAACATCCTCAGATGTGAAAGAGAGGGTTTCTTACCAGTCCATACCTCATGTGGAGTCTTATCCTCCAATGTTGATGAAGGTGATCTGTTAACCAAGTAACATGCAGTCTCCATTGCCTCTGCCTAGAATTCTTGTCCTAACTTGGTACCACTGAGCATGCTTCTTTCCTTTTCCATCAGCATTCTGTTCATTATTTCTGCAACTCCGTTTTGATGAGGTGTGTATGGAGTAGTCTTCTGCCATGCTATACCACACTTCTTACATAACTCTTCAAATTCCTTCTTGTAGAACTCCCCACCATTATCTGTCCTCAACACCTTTATCTTCTTCTCTGTCTCGTTTTCCACCAGAGCCTTAAATTCTTTAAATCTGTCAAAGACTTCAGATTTCTTCCTCAAGAAATATATCCATGTATTCCTTGAGAATTCATCTATGAATGAAACATAGTACACAGAATTACCTAGTGATGGAACTGACACAGGTCAAAACACATCACTGTGCACAAGCCCTAATATCTTATTTTCTCTCTTAGCACCATAAGGAAAAATCACCTGATTTTGCTTCCCATATACACAATGTTCACAGAAATCAAAATCCAAAGAGCTATTAGACATACCTTCCGCCATACCATTTCCATGCAATATCGGAAGGCCATTCTCTCCAATATGTCCAAGCCTTTGATGCCATAGCATGGTCTTTTCTCCAGAGATTGCTAGGCTTTCCGCTCCACTTTCGGGAACCACAGAAATTTTGCACCCATCAATAACAGTGCTACCCTGAAGCTTGTACAGAGTTCCAATCCAAAATCCCTGCATTAATACTAGTGCTCCCCAAACCATCTTACAGGTATCTTTCTTGAACACTGTTTTTACACCTGCATCATCCATCTTGCTTACAAAAATCATATTTCTGGCCAATTTAGGAATGTGCATAGCACTAGGAAGTGTTCTAATCCTTCCACCTTACAGCTTCAGCTTGAATTTTCCACGTCCGATGATTCTGGCCATCCTATCATCACCTAAGAAGACATCACCCGAGTCAATCAATCATGACTCATGATCTACATGTATATTTGAAAAAGAAGCCAAATACACATCCCCACCTTCATCCAAGGTGGTTTTTGCCTCTGCAGAAGGAGCTTCATCAGATCCCTTTCCTTTCTCAGGAGCTTTAGATCTGCATTCCTTTTTGTAGTGTCCTTCCTTTCCGCATTTCCAGCACACCTTTACAAACTTTCCGGGAGATTTAGATCTCCCTCTAGATTTAGATCTCCCACTCGAAACCTTATTCTTGTTTCTGTTCTGGGACCTTCCTCGTACAGATAAGGCATCTCCATTCTGACCCTCCATATTTCTCCGTCTCATTTCCTCCGACAGCAAGGCTGAGACAATGTCATCAAAATTCAAGGTGGTTGTATTGCTACCTATTGCAATAACCAGACTGTCCCACGAGTCTGGTAGAGAACACAACAAACTGATGCACTTATCTTCATCTGAGATTTTAATATCAACAGATGACAACTGACTTACCATAGTATTGAAGGCATTCAGATGCTCTGTCACCGAGTCTCCATCCTTCATCCTTAGGTTATACAACTTTTTCCGCAGGAACAAATTATTCACCAGAGACTTAGATTGGTACAAAGTCCCAAGTTTTTCCCACAAATTCTTCGACGTAGCTTCCTCAGATACATTCAACAATACTGAATCTGATACACACAACCATATTGTGCTTTTAGCCTTTCGATCCAGTTTCTTCCAGTCTTCATCTGACATTTCCGTTGGTTTAGTACCTGGATCTACCGCGATCCACTGATCTTTATCCACTAGCAGATCCTCCATCTTGAGCTTCCAAAACTCAAAACTCTGACCATTAAATTTCTCGATCTCTATCTTTCCGTAGCTCGCCATCTTCTTACCCCAAGAATCGATCCAGCAGTCTCACTGATTGGAGATATCTACCATAGAGCTCGAGCAAAGCCTCGATGAAAATCCCATTGAAGGCAGAAGAGAGCTTAATACCAAATGTTTCTAGGTTTTAACCCTGTATAGAAATTATCTGCAAATGAATCTTAAAACAGAAAATAAACAATAGCGAGAGCATAAAACATAAAACAGATAAACACAGAGATTTTCCCCTGGATCCCAAATTGGGACGACCAGCTTGATTTTTCATTATATTCCTTTTAGTGTTACAACACATATATATACATGTAGAAGCATACATAAACCCCAATCCATTAACCCTGGATTAGAACATAACCGTAGTTACCTTAACCGGATCTACAAAATACCAGGGGCCGAAAACCATCGTACCCCAAAACCATGGAGGTGGGTCGCCAGACCGAGAAAATAAGGACTAAATTTTTTCTTAGGGTCTTGCCTCAGGACACGGCTTGGGGCTACTACGCCCCCTATGACCCCCTTGTTGCACCAGTACTTAACGTACATGAGGCTATCCTTGCTGTGACACCCCAGCGTAACTAGTCGTGGAAAGAATATATCACAAAATTGACCCATTCCACATGCTTCATCCCCTATTCACATATAAGGGTTATTTATCCAGCTACTTTGATGAACCCCATTCACATTAAGAGTGATTTTATTCCTATTAAGGAGATTTATGGGTCTCCCTACCCTCTTATTCTTCTAACTATGAAGGAAAAAAAAATTTAATATTCCAACTAGCTGAGAGCTAATTGGGAATATTACAGTCCTCCCCTCCCAAATGTTGCTTGTCCTCAAGCAACTGTAAAGGTGAGTGCTGTAAAAATTCTCCTCCTTCCCTTGTGACACCTCCCTGTGATAACCTCTCCTCATGAACCAAGTGTACTCCAACCAATCCATCCCTGAAATGCTCCTTCCAAGTGCTCATGAGATGCATCTTCCAAAGGCTCAAGTTAACCAAATGTCTCATTTGATAAGGAAACAAGAGGTCAAATATAGAAATCATGTGATGCTCAATGTTCTACTTGAGTCATGAAGCATAAGAAATGTGGAGAATATACTCCCAATGGGCATATTCAATCCATATTTCATCCCTCCAATCATGCCCACAACAATGATAAGAACATCATCAACATATGGGATCAAAATCAAAGACAAATAAGCTGTTATATGAAATATCAGAGGAGGATCATAGTCCCACAAGTGGAACCAGCGTAGTTTTAGTCCTAGTTGTCTTAGAATATGATATTATGAGTGGTTTCCCAACCACTTTCTTGCTGCCCCAATCCTCTCACATTATTGAAGAAGGTGAATATTGTGTGTTGCCAATTGAGCACACCCTGAATAAGATATCATCTCCCCAAAATATCCTAAGGAGTGTCCATCCTCGTCACTGCTTATGGCCCCAAGTAGACCATGAAGTATATAATAAAGAGTGCCCCCTCTTGGAGCAACAAGTTTTACATGAATGGTAAAGGAATGCAAGTACTCATCTAGTAGATCATTATGCACAAAAAACAATCCTTACCATATACTTTGATCAATCTAGTGAAGTGGCTCATAGATGGGCCTCTCCTCATCCCCAATGAGAAAGGAAGTGGCTGTGGTCACTCTTCCAAAGATTTATGTCTTTCCTCAACCTCCAAACAATCCATGCATCTCCTGATATGTTAGTGCATCTCCTCTTGGAAGGCTTCCCAAGTGAATCCCTCCATGATAGTATGATATGCCCTCATGAAATCAGTGTGGCTGGAGAGAAAATCTTCATATGCTACATGTAGTAGCTTCTCCTTGAGCTTAGAGGCTCTAGTCAAGAAGATCCTACTCTGATAATAGATGACCCCGTCTCTCACTGCATATCCCTCATTTGATAACTAGCCATCAAGTATCCTGCATGAAAATATATCCTTGGAGTATTCCACCAACAACTAGGATATCCAATAAGGATCTATAATCCATAATGACAGTGCTACTGATTTACAATGTAAAGAACCTATAATTTTGTTTCCCTCTCTTTTGACATCTCCCATGCTAAATTCATATGTTGGGATGCTGTTATCCTGCCTATGCTCCTCCTCCTGAAGCTACTCATGCTCCAGTGAAGTTTGAAGTTTTTGGAGGCTAGCCTTCCATGGGAAGCTATCACCCATCCAAAAACTTCTGGGTTTGGCCAATGTATGCATGAGTGGCCACCAACCTCTACCATATGTGGAATATTCCTCCCTATGTGGAAGTATCTTCTGATTCTCCAAAGCCATGGAGTGGTCTCCTTGCACCATGATGGTTCCATCATCCATCCCTAAAATATCTTCTCTCAGCGCAAGATGTTTGGTGAGAGTGGGTAATACTAATATTGGGAGAGTGTCTCCCTCCTCCTTGAGCCTACCCAAGACTCTCTGCATTGTACCAAGTTATCCCAAGGTTCTCACCCCTCCTCGATCTATGAGTGGTGCAACTTGTTGTGAGACATCTCTCATCAACTCCTGATCTGGTGGCCTCCCAGGTTGAATGCCTCTAAACATTAATGTGTCATGGAAAAAAGTAATCTGCATAATAGATTGGATTGTTAGGTCCTTGCTTCCACTATGCAAACCTAGCTATGTTTTCTGTGTGGAAGTTTTCTGAGAGGGGTAAGTGTGCATGCCCCTAATAATCTGATGCTTGCCACTCTTTCTATCTGTCCACTCCATCTGTAAGGTCTCCCAATCTATGGTGACATTCCCCAAAATGATTAACCACTCCACACCCAATATCACATTGGTGTTAGGTATGTCAACCAAAAATAAGTGATTAGTCAAGGTATATGTCCCCATGGTGACAAATAAAGATGGAACATAATGTAGGCACTGCATAGTTCTAGCTCTTGGGACCAAAACTGAAAACCCCTCAAATTCATCAGTAGGTATGACCCTCCTCTTCACCAACTGGGAATCAATAAAGTTTTGGGTAGCCCCAATCTCAATAACATTGATACCCTCTGATCCTGAATGGAACCTTGAACTCTCAAGATCAAGTATTTGGGTACTCCCCTCAATGATGCAAGGGCCCCTCCAATTAGAGAAAATTCTCCATTACCACCTCCTAGTGCTGGTGTATCCTCTCCTGCTATCCCAACATTGTGAACTCCTTCTGGTTCCTCTTATTCTTCCTCTTCATCATCAGAAAATACCTCTATATAGTGTTCCTTCCCTGCTACACATCTATGTCTAGGTGCCCATGATTCTTGGAATGTGAAGCAAATATTCCTTCTCCTCAAGTCTCTTTGTACATCATCACTAAGAGGTAATTTTTTTTGGCTCTCCTTTGAAGGAGGAACCTTCATATCTTTTCCCTTTGATGGTAACGTGGGATTTTGCTGAAATGGTTCATTTTCTCTTGGCAAAGCATCTTGTAGATCTCTAGCCCTTTCAACAACATCTTGAAGGGTAGTTGGTTTGGTTGACTTAACCAACCCATGTAGAGGTTTTGTTAGCCCATAAATAAACAGATAGACCCTCCTAGTTGCAGATAAATCTAGAAACATAACATAAAGTTCTAGAAATTCATAAATGTAAGTTTCTGGATTACCTGACTGTTTGAGCTTAGCTAGCTCAATGAAAGGTGCTTCTGGGTCTCTTCGATCAAACCTCTCCACCAACCTCTTGGTGAACTCTGAATATGTAGTCACATTGGCATGCCCCAATGTGGAAATACCATGACATCACCAATCATGTTCCTCACTCCCAATGTGTAGCGTTGCTATTTTGATGGCTTCCATCTCTGGTACTTGGTTCAAATGGAAGTAGATGTATAGCTTCTCTACCCATGATTGGTAGTGCATTTGGATGACCCATCGAAAGTGGATAAGAATAATATTCCCATATCCTAGTGAAGATCATTGTTCTGTATGAATCGTCCACCTCTATTGTGATGTCGGGGTCTCCTTTTGTCCTTGATCTAACAAAACTCCTGAAATATCAAATGATCCTTGAATATATGAGATTGAGACTCATACTCAAGAAAATAGGCTTCAAGAGTTTCGTGTTATTGAAACCCTCAATTTCCCACTGCTAATAATGTAGGCATAGTGGAGAGTTGGGAAATATTCTACTTCATCGTTTGATCATGCTAGTGATGTAAAATGTTGGAGCCTTCTCCATGTAGAAACCCATTAGGGGATTCTTTGTGTCTATCCATCCTCATCTCCTTGATTTCTCTTACAATATCTTGCATGGTTCAAAGAACAAGATTAGGGAACTGAAGCAAATAGAAGGAGGTGGCTGAAACTAATGTAAAGCTTAATTTCACTCCTCCAATAGAATCTCCCAGTGAAAAGCTGATCCCTTCACTGAAGATCTAACTCCCCAAGTGGTGCACTGAACCCTCCTTTGAATCTGCTCAATAAAATAACACAGTTTTGGAGTGAAACTACACTCTAGGAGATGATGGTGACTTTGCCTGGTGCCAAATGATGATATGATGCCCAAGGACATTACTTTTGGCCTCCCAATGGAAGGAATGTTTCCTCCACTGGAAACAAGCTCAGAAATGGCCATATCAAACCCTCCACTACTGCAACCTTGCAACACAACAAAACCTTGGTAGAAACTATGTTATAGAATAAATATGTAGCTTGGCCTGATGCCAGAATGTGGGAATAATTCTCAATGACCTCTCCTGAGTGGGAACTCAAAGTCCCCTGAGGATAAGGGTTGGATTTCCGCTCGGGAACACCCTTGTGCTAATTAGCACTGCAGTCTCCACTAAACAACTGAAGAGAGCCAAAATTCATAACAGAATATAAACAAAATAATACTCAAAAATGCTTTCTATGGATGTCATTCCCTTCCTTATATGCTTGGTGAGCTTCCTCACCTTGGGCTCCACTCATTAAAGCCACTACTTCCATGCAAATAATCTCCCTCCAAAACTGCACTGTCTCTAATTGATTATCCACTTCCTCCATACCAACACTATTGATTTGGTCAAACTTGACCAATTCCACATGCTTCATCCCCTATTCACATATAAGGCTACTTTATCGAGCTACTCTGATGCCCCCCACTCAAAATAGGAGTGATTTTATTCATATTAAGGATATTGATGGGTCTCCAACTAGCTGAGAGCTAATTGGGAATATTACATTTAAACCCGTACACTCCAACACACTTTCAATCAGGAGAATGAGCTATATATAAGCTAAATGTCCTAACATATTCTAGTTATGGATCACTTATTAAATTAACAGGTGTCCATTTACAATAAATTTCATCCTAATAAATCTACTAACTTTTTCCTATATTAGAGCCTAAGAAATGACATCTTTCTAGATGTCATATCTCTTGCAACTAATTCTATTACTAAAGTTTCTCCAATATTTTATTAAATATTCAAAATATTTAAATCTTCTATTCTAACATTTAAACTATGATATTTGTATTTTTTGATCATCTAACATTTTAGGGCTTCATTAGGTACATGACTAATCACTTTTCTAGCAATTTTAAAATGATCATCGTACTAATGCTTAATGGTTAACTTATCCTCTTTATATGGAACCTCGATAGATAACTTTCCAATGATAGAAAAGAAGGTTGTAGTAAAATTATGATATATGATATAAATTTTATCCATATGTTAAGAGGTGAAAATCCATATTTAAATGCTTTAAGAATAGATCCATTTTAGTCTTGTTAAAAAGTAGGTTTCTTTGAATCTCACAATTCTCATGCCGTTGTGTGTGGAGTTCAAACTCAACAATTTGGTTGGAAATAGGGATATTAAATATCATATAATCCATTACACTACTTCCAAGCCCATGGATACAATTCATTTAGTTGTAGTTTTTCCACTTGATTATGCCATTTCAAATTATAAGGTCTTGAGAAATATATAATTTGAATAACTTGATATCAAATAAATTATTGATGAGGTCCTTAGAGTTTTATTTGAATCTACTAGCTAGATCAAGGTCCTCATCTAACCAAAGAGGATTAGGGTTTGACTCACTACTAAGAGGAATAGCTTGGTTAGATGCAATTCTATCATTAATGTTTCCTAAAAAGATGATATTACATTAATTCCATAGATTATGAATATCCTATACTAACGTATTATAAGGAAAATTCTTAGCTAATTTTTTATTTTTATTTTAAAAGGTAGAATGGATAGGTTCAAAATAAAAAATTGTGATATAAATCCTCTTAGTGCTAATGTTAGATATTTCGATCAAAATGCACCAATTCAGGGGGTAAATATTATGAAGCTAAGTGTGAGGAGAGACACTCTATTTTATATAATAGGTTATTCCTCCAATCCCTGTACAAGAGGATTTATTGTTCCAAGCTAACCACAAAATAAATTCGTTTATGTTAGTGACATTAGACTCATGATGCTACCAAGTTTTGACTAAAAATATAAGATCGATTTCACTTGGGATCCAATTTAACATAGGACCATTATTCCATGAAAAGCAACAATAATTTTAGAAGAGGATTTAAAGTGTTCCAAATTCCTATTTATTTCTATCATTTGGTCTCTGTCCCTAATAATACATTTCCTATTACTATTGATTTCCCATTTACCTTCCTCTCTAGCTTCCTTTTTCTTTTGAGCCTCCTTCCTTAATTCAACTTTCTTTTCTGAGATGAGGTCCTCATTTATAATGATTGTTGTCCCTTTAAGGATTGGATATTTATTAAGTATGCCAAATTCATGGCTACTAAAACTTACCCGAACATGGATTAGTCTATCTTTATGCTCGAGTATATTTCCAAACCTTCTTGCTTCTATGAGATAATTTTTTTCAATTTGTGACTTATTTTTTAGCTCGTCTCTTACTATTTTTAACTTTTCCTCATATTTCTTCTCTTTTATATAAACAATTAAAAGATTCACGGATCTTGTTCATTTCCTCTTTAATGTGTTTGATGTCTAATTACTATCCATACTAATTAGGTCCATATTATTACCTAGTCTTTCTTTTAACTCCTTAATCTCATCTGTCAAGGTGAAATTTTCTTTAACTATTGATTATTTCTACTTTTCTATTTCTTGTATCCTATCTTTCATTATTTTGAGCTGAGTCTTGAACCCTAAGATTTCATTTTTTTAAGAGTTTGAATTTGTTTTCAAGAATTGTAACTAATTCTATTTTATGTTCCATTTCTCTTTCTTATCTCCTTTTTTCTATGGAATCGAAATGGTCATAA
Organism: Pinus albicaulis; assembly: GCA_034641835.2. NCBI lineage: Eukaryota > Viridiplantae > Streptophyta > Pinopsida > Pinales > Pinaceae > Pinus > Pinus albicaulis. The sequence continues at coordinate 235,360 of JAXQQM020088402.1, forward strand.
AGAATTAATAGGCTAACTTTTCTCAATTTCCCCTTCCTAGGTTGAGGTTTTGACATATGTGGTGAAATACTCATAATTAAAAATAATAATAAAAAAAATACAAAGGAAGAAAGGATAAAGTAGATAAAGGAACTTATGCCCATAGCTTATGAGTGATAAACCATTGAATATGAAAAAATATACCTAAGACCATTGAGATGAGGTTCTAAATTTTCATAGACCCGAGACAATAGAGATAAATCTAGATTATGAGTGGCTTAATATATATTGCTACAAAATATATCGATGGGGATTATATTGCATAAAGTTCAGGATATTGAACCAAAAATAAGCATCAGATAAAGAAATATACCTCACAGTAAACTACACACCACGAGGATATCAATTTATTGCACTACGTAAGAAAGAGGTACCCACATTGTAGAGAACTACAATGTAGATATCAATACATTGAATTGTAGAGATTTATCACACTCACATCACAAGGGTTTAATAAACTCGTACTGCAAATATTTAATACACTTGCACCACTGGTATTCAATACACTTTCACTGTAGAACAATAGAGCCATATTCCATACACTCACACAATGGGGATTCAGTACACTTATACCATAGGGATTCAATACACTCAAACAATAAGGAATTTGGTACGCTCACATCATTGGGGTTTTAGACACTCACATTGCAAATATTCAGTACACATTCATACTACAAAGATTAATTGCACTTGCAAAGATTGATACACACTTCCACAAAGATTTAATCCACTTGCATCATAGAGATTCAATATATTTGCACCACTAGGATTTGATACACTCGCACTTCAAAACAATACAGTCACACCATATATATTCAATACATTCATGCCACAGGGATTCAATACACTTGAACTACCAGGATTCAATACACTCACACTGCAAGGATTCAATATACTTGCATAATGAGGCATCCAATACACTCACACCCAAGGATTAAATTCACTCACACTACATATATTAAATACACACTTTCACTATATAGATTCATTGCACTTACATAGATTGATACACACTTGCACCACAAAGATTCGATACAATTGCACCACAAGGATTCAATACACTTGAACCAAAAAAAAAATACACTTGCATAGTAAAAATTCAATGCACTCATAATGTAGGGATTTAATACACTCACAATGTAGAAGAATACACTCATAATGTAGAATAATACACTCACATGGGAGAACAATACACTTGCATTGCAGAGATTCTATACACACACCCACACAAATTAATGATTCATATGATGATAGTGACCATCAGTAAACTATGATATAGGGGTCTCTAAGTTTGGAAAATTATTTAAAGATTACATTTGATCCAGGCCACAACAACCCTTGAAAAGACTATTTTTTTTGGTGTCTTCTCCCAACTATTGCAAGCTTTAAACCTTAACCATCTTACAAAAGAAAGTATAAATATTTTGTAATCTTATTTTTTTAAAATATCATTTTAATCATAATATTATCGATTTTATTAATAGTTATACTTGACCATCAATTTATTTTTTTGGTTAAATTAAAAATTTAACTTGACTTTTGCTAAAAATATAAAATGTACCTAATTCTCATCACTTTAACCAATAACATTATTTTGTGGTGCTAACATCTCATAACATCCACATCACATGAGTAGTACAACCAACCTAGATCCATCTTAACTCTGGATCTATCAAGCACACAGAGGGATAAAATATTGAGAGGTGCAAACCTCTTTTTTGAGTGCAAAACTTGAGAAAAGGTTTGCACCTCGAAACATTTGACCCCTCTCCAGGATTAATAGATCCAGAGTTAATATGGATATTGTAACAACCATAAAACATTCATAAATAAAAATTTACATACTACTATGGTCATTAGTCTTCTAAGCATGAAACTACATATTTACTTACCATCTACTTTCTGTGTATAAGAAAATACTTTAAGCATTCATCTTATTATATCATTTTGAAAAACAACCAACTTAATATATATATATATATATATATATATATATATATATATATATATATATATATATATATATGATCCAGATTTATGTAGGAATGCAACAGAATATATAAATAGACATAAACACAGAGATGAAGCAGAAATAATGCTTCAATTCATTAATATCAAATAACAGAAATATGCTTACAGACATAATGGAAATAAAATAGCTAGGGTGCTGGTAGCGAATCTTTGAGAAGATATGTGGCGGCTACATACCTCTAAACTATGTTACAATGAGGCTCGAGGGCCTATTTATTATTGAGAAACAATGGAAAACTTCAAACGTCCAAAAACCTAAACCTAGGAGATGAAGCACCAAAACTATGGGCCCCGTTTGGGTAAATTGGGGTTTCAAATTCCCGGGGACGTAACTTTGGCATACGATCTCCGTTTGAAGCGCTCAATAGCTCATTAGAAAGATCTATCCGAGGAATAAAACTTTTGGTGCAAGAAAGATAAGGTTCACCACTCTCGGCTTTCCAAAAAAATGTTATTTAGGGCCTCAAAATGGCTCTGGAAGTTCAGGACCCAAAAAACTGTAAAAAATAGTAAGTTGTGCCGAAACTGAAAAGCTGCAAGAAGTGATGGTGCGGGTCCAAATGGAATAGGTGGGTATTGCCAGATATCACGGATCAATATATATATATATATATATATATATATATATATATATATATATATATATATATATATATATATATATTCACTATATCAATTGATGTATTTTATCATAAGTAATACATCATATGAGACTTAAGGTAATTGTTACCATGTTACTACGTGCTCATATATTTATCCATGTTAGCCTTACTCCAAAGTTTGTAAAGGGTTTGTTTGGATTTTTGTTCGCATTCAAAGTTGGGCCATCCAAATTGGGATTCCCCTTACAAAATCCGTAAGATTTGTCCGTATGATATATATTCATATGAAATTAAACTTTACACAGATGATGATAGTACCTTATATTTTCCGCAAAATTGACTATTATTCCATTTATTTGATTGTCGGGACTATAGTTATGAGGGTTGTCATTACATTGAATATACGCATGTCCTCCATCCCTACGATACCACTACCTATCCACCTCCATAACTATCATCTTTCCTTGCTCTGTCTTGGTGGTATGATCTAGTGCATTGAAATATTATCTATTGAGATCGATGGTAGAAACACCGAGAAGGATAGTTAGGGTAACTAACCCTCCCTATCCTCCTACCGGAACTTCATTTGTTCCACCGACGAGCTCCGAGTTTCAGCTCTGCAACTTGTGCTATTATTCTCTGCATGTTATCCCGAGGGTTTTTCCGACATGATGCTATTGTTTCTAGAGTATTCGTTCAGTGCTTGCTTCTCCTCTTCACAGAGAAAATTTGCAACCGATTTTCAAGGTAATATTTTGATAGTTATTCCGCTTAGTTTTATGGTTTTTCTTGTTCATTATGTAGAAAATATTAACATGAACTCCTTTGTCTTGTAGAGGTATTGGGTCATGATTCTATGTAAAAGGTTCTCAGTTAGGCGCAAAGTTGCTTTGGACTCCCGACTTCATGTTCAACTCAGGTATTATTTTACATTTCTTGGCATTTTAGTTTCGTGGTTCACCTTCATTTACTCGTTATTAGGTTTGAACTCCACCTTTGTTCCCTTCTGCTGTGTTTTCAATTTGTAGGACTATTTTCTCACTTAATTGATGACAAAACTAACCTAGCAGCCCTTCGGCTTTTGCTGGTAAGTTATGTTGTCTTTGGCCACTTGTTTATGTATGGGTTGAGTTGGCTATTCTTGAAATCACAACCACAACCACCCTTATGTCTCCTGCAGGGAGATAGGGTTTTTACCGGCATGAAGGCATTCCATCTCTTAGCTGCGAATATTGGAGTGCTCTTTTTGTTTAATGTTTAGAAATAAATTTTATTCTAGGGCACGACCCTCTTCTTGATTTTTATATATTCGGTATGATAGGTTGATGAGACAATTTTTCTTTTCTCTAAAGGGAAATGTAATTATAAAATATTTACATTATAAGTCCCTCAATTCTACATTTAGGCTTTTCATTATTACTGTGAATTCTAACTTTTTTATATTGGTACTTCATACTTGTAATACACTTCTTAAGTTCTTCAGAGTTATTACAATTTTCTCTTCTAGATACACTGTCAAGCATGGTATAAAAACATATGAGTAAATACCAATGTCTGAGAAATTTATACATATATAGCCAATTTTACAGTTTCTTCGTTTATGGAAGTTTTTGGCTCTGGTTGTCCTGCATGCATTTGGATATAGAACATTTAATATTTTCGTTTCTCTCTCTTTTTTTTTTTTTAACCTCTGCACTCTCTTTCTAGTTTTGTAGTTTTATTGTAATAAATTTACCTTGAAATTTAGCAGTTAAGTATTCGGCCCTCCCAGTGTTGGCTTAAAGGAATTGAGCTTGAATCCCTGCTCCTAGGTTTGGGTACTAAACCCGTGAGCTTAGACCTTTACCTTTCCCCTGTACATAAATCTATGCAGTCTGTGTATTATTATTTTCCCTAGTGCATTTAATTATGCTATATTCTCTGTAATGGTAAACTTAGAATTGTTATGGTCAAGTAATTTATTCAACTAGCCATACTATCGTCTACATTCGAATTTTAGTGTTTTTCTTTTATAATTTTGTTGGCTATTCACATCATTGCATTTATCTGAATTGCACCGTGTTTAGACGGTAAGTGGAATATTCTAACTTCAATCATATTATATCTTTTCATATTTACAAAGGCTACCTCTTGTAATAATTTAAAACATAAATTATTTTTTATAGTTGGCCCTACAGTACCCCGCTTAATACATTTCAACACACAGATTACATATAAAATATAACTTCATAGAAAATCCACCTGTAACAGTTATAATAATAACATAGTAAGGTACTCTTGTTAAAGTCTAGAGACCCAACATATATAAATACCTATTTCCAGAAGATTATTTATCAGTAACTCGTAATCCTCCCAACCTTGAGCGAGGAAATCACATCCTCTGCTCCCCCCTTGCTCCTCACCAGGACTTAGGAGTTTTCTCTGAGACATGAAGTTGAGACCTCCGGATAAAAATCCAGTCTCTACTTCACTTGAGAATTCTTGAGCTCCGTTGGTCTCCTCACTAGCTCTAGACAACCCATAGTAACATCCGGCTGCTAAAACCCCAATTTCCTTCTGCACAGACCCCTTCCTACCTTAGGATTTTCCTCTAAATCCTTTTGGGAAGGTAACTATCAGAACTGTCTCCACCCTCTTTACCCTGGTTCTTGGAATTATTTACCAATCAATTACTTTCTTCTGTTACTCAAGGTAATTATTAAATTAATCTCTTTTATTGAAAAAGACAAAGGATTATGTATTAAATTATTGTTAACGAATATCCTTAGTCTTTACACATTCAGAATGTATCATAACAAGTTTGTATACCAATAATTAAATTAAAATAGGGCGTTACATCTTCCCTCGCTGAAATAGACACCGTCCTCGGTATTATTTTTTAAAGAAGAACAACTCCGGATAGGCCTTACGAATAACCTGCTCGTCCTCCCAAGTAGCCTCCTCCGGGCCAAAGTGCTTCCACTGCACTTTAACTTGGGGGATGACTCACCTCTGGAGTGTTATTTCTCTCCGATCTAGAACATGTTGCAGTTCTACCAGGAATTCGCCGTCTCATTCTACCTGCATACAAAAATGATCTTAATCAATTCAAATAGGAAATAAAATTTTGATAAAAATGTAATACATTGTTGACTTACATGTACACCCTGCCAATGTATTACATGTTTGGGAACGTGTACATAACTCTTTGGTAGCGATACATGAAATACGTTATGTATTAATATATGGCTTGGTAGAGCTAGTCGATAGGCCACCGGTCCTATCCTTTCCAAAATCTTGAATGGTCCGAAATATCTAGAAGCCAATTTGGCACAAGAATTCTACCTCAATGTGCTCTTCTTTGATTTAATCCTCACATAAACATGGTCCCCTACCGCAAATTCACAAAAAGTTATTTTCCTATCCGCATAGAATTTTTTCCTATCTTGAGCTGCTTTCAAGTTTTGTCTAATCTTCTTTACTTCCTGTTCCATTTCTTCTAGCATGTCCGACCCAAGCATCATCTTGTTTTCCAGACTGCTCCAATTTATAGGAGTCCAACATTTTCTCCCATACAATGCTTCACAAGGGCTCATCTTAAGGGATTATTGATATCCATTGTTGTAATCAAACTCACCCAATTGTAGATACTCCTCCCATTTCATTGGCTATTGCATTACGTACATGCGCAACATGTATTCCAAAAACTGATTCACCCTTTATGTTTTCCCATTTGTTTGCGGATGGTAGGTGGTACCAAATTGTATTTGCGTCCCTAAGCCACTAAATAGTGTCTTCCAGTTTGTTGATGTAAATTTTACATCACGACGTGAAATAACAATTCGGGGAATACCATGCAGTTTAAAAATCTCTTTCATGAAGATGTCTGCAATTTACACCTTCTTGTAAGCTGAATGGATAGGAATGAACTGAGCCACTTTTCCTAGTCTATCAACTACCCCCATAATTGAATCATTGTTCCTTTTGTTTCTAGGTAGTCTAGTTATGAAATCGAGGGAAATGATTGGCCACTTCCATTCTGGTACAAGAATAGGTTGAAGAAATCCTGCGAGATGCTGATGCTCAATCTTAATTTGCTGATACTCCTAGCACTTAGTCAAGTAATCTGCACTATATTTTCGCATTCCTAACCAAGAATAGTCTTTCCTAATTGCAGCCAAAATTTTATGATACCCTGGATATCTTGCATATGAACTTCTGTGATATTCATCCAAAATAATTATTTTCAAATTATTTTGATTAGGGATATATATTATTTTCTAGTAGACTAGAAATTGCTTATCACTGAGTTCATATTCTGATGGTTTCCCTTTCTCTTCATCTTCTTTTTCATGTTGCCATAATAATTTGTATTCAGGGTCATTCTATGCTACTTCTATAATCTGTTCTTGAAACTTGAATTCAATTTGACTAAATTAAAGCTCATAGATGCCATTCACATTCCTGCTTAGGGCATCAGCCACTCGGTTCTCTTTACCTTTCACATGTTGAATATCAAAATCGAACTCACTTAGGAATGAATTCCACCTTTCTTGGAGAACATTCAGATCCATTTGTTTAAAATAGCTAGTTAAACTGATATGATCGGTTTTCAGCACAAATCTCTTCCCTAACAGATAATGTCTCCATATCCACAAGGCATGTATTACCACAGTTAGTTCCAAGTCATAATTTGAATAAATTTTCTCATGATCCTTCAGCTTCCTAGATTCATATGCTATGACTCTTCCTTCTTGGGTCAATACTGCTCCAACACCCTCCTTGCATGCATCGGTGCATACTTCAAATTCTTTACTTCGATCTGCTACTTTCTTAACAAGGGCAGTAGTTAACCATTCCTTTAATAACTCAAAATTTTTATGGAATTCTTGAGTCCATTTAAAGACTCGTTCTTTCCACTGTATTGAGGTAACGAGAAAGGCTATGTTAGAGAATCCATTGATAAATCACCGGTAGCAGCTAGCCAAGCCCATAAATGAATGTATGTTCACTAATTTCTTTGGGACCTTCCATTCCATCATTGTTTTTACATTTTTTGGGTCCACAACAATTCCTTCAGCGGAAATTACGTGTCCCAAGTATTGGATCTTATATTTGAAGAAGTCACATTTGCTAAACTTAGCATAGAGCTGATGTTCTTGTAGCATTTTCAACACAACGCATAGATGCTCCTTGCGCTCTTCCATATTCTTGGAGTAAATTAGTATATCATCAATAAAAATTAGAAAAAATTTATCCAAGTATGAGTGAAATATTCCATGCATTAAAATCATAAAGGTTGCTGGTGCATTGGTTAGTCCGAATGGAAACAACACAAACTCATAGTGTCCATACTTGGTATGAAAGGTTGTCTTGGATATATCTTTGTCCTTGATTTGGATCTGGTGGTGCCCTGACCTTAAGTCTATCTTTGAAAACACCATATCTCTTTTTACTTGATCAAACAAGTCATCTATTGGTGGTAATGGATACTTGTTTTTAACAATCAATTTGTTGAGCTGTCAATAAACCATACACAGTCACATAGTCCCATCCTTATTTTTTACAAATAGCACTGGTGTCCCCCATGGGGACACACTTGGCCAGCTGTACCCTTTATCCATTAATTCTTGTAGTAGAATTTTTAATTATGTTAATTCAGGCACACTCATTCTATAGGGAGCTTGAGATAGAGGTGCTACCCTAGGTATTAATTCTATGGTAAAGTCTATATCTCCTTTTTGTGGCAATCTTGGAATTTCCTCAGGAAATACATCTCGAAAATTCTGCACTATAGGAATGTTTTCTAGCATAAGAGTCTTGTCCTTGGAATTGGAGAATCGTACCTGAATTGCATAGTACTAACACCCTTTTCTCATGGATTTTATTAGCTGAGATGTAGTAATAGGTCATAACTATAAGGGATTTTTAATACCCTACAGTTCTTGATGTGTTCGATCACTTGATTTAAAATAAATGACCTTATCCTTGCAGTCTACTAATGACCAATGCCTCTCCAACCAATCCATCCCCAATAAAATATCATATAATCCCAGGGGTAGAATATTGAGTTCTATAGTTATGTGCTAGTCCCCAATACTCAGTTCATAGTTTGATACTTTGGAATTGACTCGCCTTCATAATGGATCATAGTTGGCTGAAAGTTTACTTTTCGATCCTCCAGAGATGCATTGATTTTGGGTATGTTTCAAGCTACATCCGCCACAGTCGATGCTTCTTGCAGATTTTGTGCCACATCATTTCTTCCTCGATGAGGGTAGTTTTTGAAATAATGCACCTCCCCACACCCCCAGCACTGTAACGAGGCTTTCTGGGGTTGTACATTGTTAGGTCTACTATAAGCTTCCGTATGTTGTTCCTCACTTGCCCATTTAGTCTTCGGTTGACTCTTTCCATTCGATTTACTTAGTGGATTTCTTGCATCATTCTTATAATTCTCAGGTCTGTTATTTCTACTGATGGTAAAAATTGTCTGACCTTTTCAGGGTGGCCAAATTTTCCCAGTTTCTACCCTATCTTTGGATTGTTGATAGCACATTTGCATTTTCCTTATCGCTTCATGATCCATGGTTTTTGGGTTCACAAACTCAATTATCTCTTTCATGTGTAATGGAAGGTTGCTAAAAAATGTTGTACTTTTTCCTTCTCATCGCACAAATAAATTACATATCTTAATAATGAAGTAAATTTTGTAATAAATTCATCCATAGACATTTGCCCCAACTTTAGATCATGAAATTCTTGAGATTTTTCATCATAGAATCGTTTAGTCAAATACTTATCTTTGAAATTTTTATCACCCAAAATTTCTCAAAAGAACATCATTGTGTTATGTTTGTTTTTTTTCATCATTCAAATTAGGTTTAGAAGTCAATTTAGGGTTTGGTTAAGGGTAGGTTATATTTTTATAAGATCAAATCCCATTTTTAAGTTCAAATAAAGTCTTTTTAAGGTCCATTCATTGTCAAATATCCATAATTTCCATTTGTGAGTCATTTCCTAAAGTATCATGTCAAAATTGGTCAAATTAGACAAGAAACCTTACTTTTGTAGCACCGCTAGTTCAAAAAAGTTGATTTGTGCTATTAAAATGCTGAAAGTGATGAAACAAAAACTCTGTTTTCTAGTTTTGAGTAGTCAACTTCCAAGGCGGCTTCTAAGCAAATGAAAACGAATTTAGGAAAATGGAAAGAGGTTCTTCTTCCTAAGAGACCTAACTACAAAAACCTTTCTCAATTTACTCAAATTAATTAGGAGGTGGGAGAAATTGATAAATTAAAATGCGCTACGAAACTACTGTTACAAAATGTCATGTACATGACTGTTTAGCAGTCAACTTAAAGTTCAGTTTCTGGCCAAATTAAAAAGTATTTTGGAATTAGGAAATACGTTTTTATTTATCACAGCCATAGCTACAATAACCTCTCTCATGTTTTTCAAATGTGTTATCATTGGGGAAATAAAAGGCTTTCTTTGAAGCCTTATTTTCAAAAACAATGTTTTCCTGTTTTACACATTTTGGTCAAAAAACGTTTCTGGACAGCAAGAGATATGTTTCAAAAAACCAAGAGAGGTTTTTATTGACGAAATAATGGCCTACCAAAATCTCATTCAGTTTCTTAAAATACATCATGGAGTAAGAGATATAGGCTCTTTCCCAAGACCTATTTTTCAGGAAAAAACATGAAAAACCAATAGGCCAACCTATTGTAAATGAAGAAGGGACCTCAAGAAGGTTAGAATGACTTTGTTTTTCAAGTGATATGATGAATTCAATTCCATTTTAAGTTTTTGTAACATTCACACTTTACATTTTGGAAAAATTTGGACAAAAATTCTCACTCAGCAGTTTGTAGCACAAACAATGCAAAAAGGGTGAAATGCGCTACGAAACTACTGTAGCAGCTTTTTTCACCCTTTCTTATAAATTTTTGGAAGGAAAATGTATGTATTATGACCTGAAATTTCTAGGGAAGCTGTGTTAAGTGAATAAAAAGATAAATATGGAAGAAAGAAGCCAAATTTTTGAAGGTAAAAGGGTAAAAGGGCTGCACTATGAAAAGCGCTATGAAGCTGTGTTGTTTTCGTAGCGCAGGTATACTTCTACTATTTTGAAGAGATTGATGGTGGTTTTGGACAACTGGGACTTGGTGAGGTTTTTGATAGGTGTTACTTCAGTTCATAACATCAAATAAGCTCGAAATAATGGGTTCATGACAGTCAAAGTGTCTCAAGAGAATAAATAATCCTATGCCTAGAAAACACTAGACATTTTCCTAGTTTAATGGAGATCAGCATTGAGGTCATAAAGTGTTGGAGCTTATCATATAGATTTGAAATTATGGGAATATAGTTGGAAAATGATGTAATTTATTTTATATAAGGTTGTTATTATTAGAGTTAAAGAGTTTGAGTCCTGTTTGTAATAGGATTGTTCATTAGGTTTGCAGTTGTCATTTTGTAATAAATACCATGTCATATGGTTAGGAAAGGTGTGAAAAAGTAGGAATTCGATTTATATAGCTGAGGATAAGGTTATCATACATTTTAAATGATGTATAAAGACCAAGAAGTCAAATTAGCAAGGGGTTGGACATTTTTTAGCAAAAATACTGTGGTTATTGTAAGTGATTGTTTTCAGCTTAATACAAAGTTTTTTACTTAGCCAACTCAAGATTCATGAAGAGTTCTTGTATGTTCTTGTTCTGATAGCATATTTTTAATATCCTATTGCAATGGTGTTTGCTTATGTTACTCAAAATTCATCATTGATGCTCTGACTTCCTTCATAGAAAAACTGACTATGTGTTTTACTGTTTCACATGTGTATTCCTTGACTAGAACTATGATATGCCTTGACTTCCATGCTAAGTAGATTTTTTGGTTTTACTGAAGCTATTATGACTCCATAAGCCCAAAGTGCACTTGATAATGTGATTTACAACCAATATCCATTTTTATATGCTTATTATCCTACATAGAGTTATCCATCTATATTTCTATCAAAAATCATTAACCATTGAGAGAGCTCTCTCAGGTTGAGGAGGCTAAGCCTCAATCAAAAGGTTGGTTTGAAATAGTTACATGTGATTGATTTGATTGGCAGCCTATCAGGTCTGATTTTGCAATAACATAAATATTTATTACTTTTTAAATATTTATTATTTAAATTACATTATAATAAAAAACTTAAAAGGAAAATTTTTAATAATTTTTTTAACAAAATAAAATTTATTTTAAATTAATTAGAATAATTTATTGTCGGCTCCTCTCATCATCATTAGCCTTCACTATTTATACCTTGATATTTTGCAACCTTCTTGCATTCTTCATTCATTTCTCATCCTAAAGATGGATCCCCGTTGGGATTCGAAACATCGACAATTGTTTTATGATACTGTGGATAATTCGGTTTCTACAAATAATAGAAATATTGCTGAAATTCATCCCAAGTTACGTTTTGATCTTCAACTCCATGAAATTTCTTAAATTCTTCCAAAAAAAATGTAGCTTTCTCCCATATTTGTTGTGTTAGTGTGTTTGGCACACAAATGTAACAAATCACACTTGCTTAAGAGGGGTGGTTTTTCCCTCTTAAGTTATTGATCACAGGCAGAAAAATAATGGAGTCAAGCAATTTAGTGGAACATGCTAAAACATAAACATACTAGATAGATAAATATCATGCATATTCAAACATAAAAGCTAAACTAAAATTAAAACAAATAAACCAAAAACTCTAAATAGAGTAAAACAACTTCAATAATCCAAATGGTGACGCTTACATCCCCTCTTATTGAGTGTTGGTAGGAAATGAGAATGAAAATTTAACCCACTTTCCAAGGGGCCCTTGGAACTATGGAGCTCCAAGTCCTGATGCAAGGATGTCTTTACTTCCGAGCTACCTTGGCGCAAATTCTCCCTCTCTCTACTATGGTGGATTGGAGTTGTTAGATGGCCAATCAAATGAGTCCCCTTTATCTCTGCTCTAGCCAGCATAGCAATATGTTCCCCTATTATTAAACTAATGGTGGCCTTTTATAGGAGAATTCAAATCCTCCTTCCATCCCTTGGTACATTGTTGATGGCGACCCAAGAGAGGAGGGTGATTCCATTGTGTGCCACATTTTTTCCATTGTGTACTCCCTTGTGGTCCTAAGGAGGCTTGGGAAGTTGTCCTTAGGTGGCCTCAAGTGTGGGATCAATGTCCTAGAGTGCGCCTTGTGGTCTTGGAAATTTAATTCCACCACTTTCAGGGCCGCACAACATTTTGAGGAAAATCCGCGCAAGGTGCGCTTTGTAGAAACTTGAATAATAGTTGAATTATTCACCAGATTATCCTGATTACACACTATTTAAGCTTCATGCATAATACATAACCTCTTCTACAATTGATCATCAATATGCAGAAATAGAAAGCAGTCGCATGCGCTCATTAAAACATAATCAAGCACACATATCAACATAGTATGTAATGGGGAAAGCAATAGATGAAAACCCCCAACTATCTGTATATTATAATGATAGAGAACATGTAACAATACATAGCACAAAGCTCTCACAGCTCTCAGCACTATCTCACATGCTACACACAAACTAGCACGGAAGATGAACAAGTCACGGGTTCAAATCTCCTCCACAAGTCTGCCTGCCTCTACTGCGCAATCCAAGATGAATAATGATGAGATCCAAGTTTGAATCCCACTGGCTTGTACTGCGAAATCCTCATTGGCAATCTCAATCAATGTGTGTGCAAATCTCATGCACAGCCATAGTCACAACTGATAGTAGACTCACCCTTTCACCCACCTCTAACACTGGTCTCCACTGAACTGTCCATGCATTGCAGTTAAATGATGTGTTCTTTAGTTGATTTATGAGTTAATAATTAGTGAATTAATTAATAATTAATTCACACCACTCATCACTAGTGTATTTATCAGTTAGATTAAATACAACTAGTTCAACTAAGTTAAACCGAACACAACTCCACCAACTGTCTCATCAACTCCACCAAACTCTGCCACATGAGTTCTAACTGAAGTCAACCATGCAATAGCTCAACTAACCCTTAGAAAAAGCGTATTTCCTTCTGTCAGCTGCATGTGCCACATCCAAGCATCAAACTGAAGTGCTCCAAGAGGATAAGATAATGTTTATAGTCTAAATATTATTAAGGGTTAATAATATTTAACTGTTCTATTTTTAGCCCGGCAGTCTAAAAATAGATTCCGCCCAATGTCTAAAAATAGAGGTCCATCTATTTTTACCAACTCGACCAATCATCCATAAATAGCATCCTGAAACTCATAGACCATGATCCATATGTCTAAAAATAGACATAGTCTAAAAATAGACTTTGCGACAAAAATCACCTGTGTGGCCCCCACCTAGTTTAGGTGATCACTTTCCAACTAGGATCAGGAAAGATGTTTCAGGATGCCTCCTTCACTATTTCTTGTTGCAATCTTCAACACTCCCTCTCAACAAGAAAGGAATATCTTTGCATGCGACATGCAACTCCATGCATTCGCCCTGCAACCTTCACAAGCGCCATGCAACTCCATGCATCTGCTCTGCAACTCCTCTGAAACTGAATAGGCTCCAAACAACTCAATCAGTCTGATGCATCTATCATCAAAGTCTTCGACTTCTTCTTGGCCAATTGCACATGTCATCAGGAACCACTGCGCTGTTGAACTCTTGCACCCATGCACTCTGCACTTGCTGTCAACTCTGAATCGCGCTCCAGTATCCGACACTGTCACTTTGATCTACCTGAATCAATCCAACTGATCATGCTACTGCTGCGCTGTGAGCACCTCGTAGCGAGGTTCAATTCATGAGATCCACACTATCTCATGAATCCTGCCCAGAAATCTCCTCTTGGGATTATTCATGCATGTCTCCCCACCTCTCTCCTGGTGGTATAGCTGCATGCACTCCCTCTGCCCATCTGGCACGAAATTTCTCTGCATGAGTGGTTTCTTCCACTCCATGATCCTCATCTTGTGGCTGCTCCACATCCCGAGGTTCACTATTACCTGCATGCAAAACTTTCTCCCTCTCAAGCATCAATTGCATGTCTTTCTTACACTTCCCAACAGTAGGAAGCTCCGTAGACATCCCATCTACTTCAAGTCTGTAGAGATTCTTTGCTCGAATCCCAACCTTCTTGACTTGTCCTGTTGCCTTGTGCCGAAGGAAAACTTTTCCTTCACTGAAGACAACTTCATACCCTTTATCCTCTAACATTGCGACTGAGATCAAATTCTTCTTTAAACCTAGAACATGCACTACATCTTGTAAAAGAATGAGTTTACCTGACTCCCCCTGAAAGGTTATGGTACCAATTCCGGTTGCATTGTATCATCCATTGTCACCCAACTCAACATGCAACTGGAGATCTTTCTCCACCAAGTCACCGAAAAGATTCACATCTCCCGTCATGTGAAAGGAAGCGCCACTATCAAAATACCACCCCGATCCCAATGCACTAGACACCATGCATGTGATCAATGAGAAGTCCAGCTCAAATTGCAAGGCAAGAGCCTCACCAGCTGCAGCTCCAGCAGCCTGCTTGTTCTTCTTCTTCTGTGGACAATTTGTGGCATAATGTCCATGATCGTGACAGTGAAAACACTTCACTTTGGACATGTCACGCTCTTTACCATCCGCACCGGATTGAGAAGCATTCTTCTTGCCCTTCCCTTTCCTTTCTTTGGCAGCCAAAGCACAATTTTCTTCATCAGATGCCTTTGATGAAGATCCATCCCTGGTACTCCGCCTTATCTCCTCTTGCACAAGATCCGACCAAAGTCGCTCCCATCCTGGAAATTTCTCCCGACCATTGACATAATCCTCATAGGAATGCCAACTCTTTGGAAGACCAAGGAGAGCCAAGCTCACCAAGTCCTCATCATCCACACTAACTCCTACACTCCCAAGCTCATCCCTGTAGTGGACAAACTTTGTCAAGTATACTGGAATAGTGTCATTATTCTCCATCTTTATTTTCCTGAGTTTATCCTTGAGTGCCAACTTTCTCTGGTCACTCTTGATTTGGAACAATTCTGTCAACACTTTCCACATCAAGTATGGAGAAGCTTTTCCATGCAGGCTGGATACTATGTGATCCTTCACGCCCTCCAACAGAATCCTTCGACACCTTGCTGTCTTCTTTTGCCAAGCCTCAACTTGAGCAGCATCAGTAGGCTTTGGAACTTCAGCATCTATGAACTCCTTCAGCCCATTATCATCTAACACCGCCTCCATCCTATCTCTCCATGCAATATAATTCGAGCTGCCTTCAAGAGCATACTCCAATCGCAATCCTTGATAAGACATTTTGACTTCAACAACAAGAAAACAACTGTATGATTCGAATTCCACCGAGCTCAAAAACTCAACAGCTTCGGACCTAATGTGAGAAAAATTATTTCTAGCACGGATATCATTTGTGGTGCATTCTTGGAGTTATCACCTTTCAAAGAAAGGATGGATCCAGAGGCTACCTGGCCCGCTTACAGACTCTGTCTACCGAAATAAATTGTAATCACTGTAATAGATCCGATGATAAATTTCGCTCTGATACCATGTAGAAATTTGAATAATAGCTGAATTATTCACCGAGATTATCCTGATTACACACTATTTAAGCTTCATGCATAATACATAACCTCTTCTACAATTGATCATCAATATGCGCAAATAGAAGCAGTCGCATGCGCACATTAAAACATAATCAAGCACACATATAACACAGTATGTAATGGGGAAATATTACATCAGAAAACCCCCAACTATATGTATATTATAATGATAGAGAACATGTAACAATACATAGTACAATACTCCTCACAAGTACTCAGTACTATCTCCAATAGTTACACACAAACTAGCTCAGATCTGAACAAGTCACAGGTTCAAATCTCCTCCACTGTTTGCCTGCCTCTACTGCGCAATCCAAGATGAGAATGAATTGGATCCAAGTTCGAATCCCCTTGGCTTGTACTGCGCAATCCTCATTGGAAATCTCAATCAATTTGTGTGCAAATCTCATGCACAGCTATAGTCACAACTGATAGTAGACTCACCCTTTCACCCACCTCTAACACTGGTCTCCACTGAACTGTCCATGCATTGCAGTTAACTGATGTGTTCTTTAGTTGATTTATGAGTTAATAATTAGTGAATTAATTAATAATTAATTCACACCACTCATCACTAGTGTATTTGTGAGTTAGACTAAATACAACTAGTTCAACTAAGTTAAACAGAACACAACTCCACCAACTGTCTCATCAACTCCACCAAACTCTGCCACATGAGTTCTAACTGAAGTCAACCATGCAACAGCTCAACTAACCCTTAGGAAAAGCATATTTCCTTCTGTCAGCTGCATGTGCCACATCCAAGCATCAAACTGAAGTGCTCCAAGAGGATAAGATAATGTTTATTGTCTAAATATTATTAAGGGTTAATAATATTTGACTGTTCTATTTTTAGCCCGACAGTCTAAAAATAGATTCCGCCCAATGTCTAAAAATAGAGGTCTATCTATTTTTACCAACTCGACCAATCATCCATAAATAGCATCCTGCAACTCATAGACCATGATCCATATGTCTAAAAATAGACATAGTCTAAAAATAGACTTTGCGACAAAAAATCACTTGTGTGGCCCCCACCTAGTTTAGGTGATCACTTTCCAACTAGGATCAGGAAAGATGTTTCAGGATGCCTCCTTCACTATTTCTTGTTGCAATATTCAACACTCTTATCGAAGAATTATGTGCGCAAAGGCGCATTTCATTGGTTCCTTCAGTGCACAACTTGATTTTTCCTTTTAGACCCTAGAGAATTTTAAATACTTCAGATTCTCTAATTTCTCTCAGCCCTTTAAATCCTTCTGCCTAACATTAAATAATGTCATATTTTCTTGTCCGATTTTCCAGTGATAAAAATTCCCCCCTAATGTGTGAGGTCTAGGAAGAACTGTATAGGTGAAATACATTATAGTTTCTTTTCTATGTACTATGTGGAGAGAGAGAGAGAGAGAGAGAGAGAGACCTACATGTAACTCGAAGTTGGAGACACCCTGCACTGGGTCGAAGAGCGACCATGTACTGTGGGATCCTTGCAAGCAATGGTATAATACAATATATACAAATTTTCTATGAGACAGGCATGTCCCATGCTCATGATGCTTTGGCTAGTTAAACAAATATATTTGACAAATACATATTCTGTCCATGTCACTAGTATGGTAGTGACATGGTGGTTGATGAGGATGACTGCTGATGCCCTCAGGGGCATTTTTTCTTTGAACATAGGTGGAATACGATACCCATATGCATGAAATTGGTATGGCATATAAATGCGCATTGTATGCATAGGCGTTGGCTGGGACCTTCCCGTGTAAGCATTGCTAAAAGAGACACTTATAAAGGCATAGGTCTTCGATGAATTTAATCAAAGTGAAATGGTTGTAAGGTACGATACCATCTTGACATGAAAGATTGTGTTGTAGTCGAATTTCAGAAGGATCGATGAAATTTTGATCCAAGGTATCGCTTCTTTTTTGGAGAGGGGTGATCCAAGGTACCGTTTCTTTTTTAGAAATGAGGTGTTGATGTCGACAAAAAGGAAGCATCAAACAAACAAGGGGGTCACTGATATGAAGGATTAGGTACCTGGATGTGATGGGGTCAACATAGACATGATGGCAAGGGGTGACTGAAAACTGATGATGGGGATTCAGTGGCCTAAGGTCAGAGTAGAAAAAGTAGCTTGGTGGTAGTCATAACTATTTCTGATGGAGAAATCCCTAGATTTGGTAGGAATTCCAGGGTAGGTATAAACTGGTTATGATTGTAATGGTGGATTTTGTGTGATGGTGTGATACTCCGAACAAGGGTTACTAGGGACTACTACCATGGAAGAAAAAATGAATGGGTGGGTGTGGGACATAGTGCGCCATTTGCGGTCTTTGTACACTTACCAAAAGAATAAAATAATGGAGTTTGGTTCATACAAAACAAAGAGATGGGTGCCCCAAAACATGAAAGTGTTCACTCACTGATGATGTGAGGAGAGTGTTTTGCTGAGGGTGGGGGCACCATTAGTTGGTCTCATGTGTGGGGTTGATGAAGCAGATGGAAAATGTTGTAGATGGGCTATCCTGATGGAGGTATGGTAGGCCAAATGTGAGGCATGGAAGTGATCTTTCGATCTGATTTCAAAAACCTGGTCGTCTAGGAAAGGGGTTTTATTTTGATATGGTAAAGCTTGACTTGATGCGTGGTGGGTGAATGGGCATGAGGTGCTTCCCGGACTACAGTGGTATGGCCATGGCGTCACTATTGTTGTGATATATGATCTACTTTGGGTGACGAGCGCTATGGGGGTGAGGTTCTACTGACCAATGAGGATGCTTATCATGTGCGAGGTGAGGGGATGATAAACATGGTCGGATGTCTAGAACCTATGGATGATTTTTGATGGAGAAATGATGCCAGGATATACAGAGTTTTTCTGGGACTCTATCATGTTCGGGGTAGAATGATACCTACTCTAAAACTTTCATTGGATGGAGTTGCAGATGGTTTGCATACTACTTGGAAAAATAAATAGCCCAAGTGAAAGCGTCTTCTTTATTGAAATATTATTTGAAATAAATGTGCTTAAAAAAAAGATGAGAGAGGGCATACCTACCGGTGTTGAAAAATTATTTTTCCTGGGGTATGAATGTGTGGCACTACCCTTGGGCATTATGGAGCACTGATCACAGTGCTGCTTTCAGTTTGGTGATTGGGCCTTTTGAACTCTCATTATGGTCCTCCAAAGTTTCTGAAAAGGGTGACATATAGGCGAATATGGATCTATTCAGTTCATTTGTGTTTGTTTGAGTGTTGAAAATTCAGAGGCTTTTGTGAAGCAGTTCTTGCCATTGCAGTCAGCCTGTGCACTTGGGATTAGCAATGTTTTAGCCAGGTAAGCTCCATGACGTCCTGAAATTTAATTTTTTTAGTGTACATGTGCCGGGGTCCATACAAGATGGGTTTGTATGTATTTTAGGTCAAATTTTACCTTGACCATGCGAGCGATCAAGGTAAAGGCGCACATCTTGTGCACGAAAACTGGGTTTTGCACACATTGAGTGTGCCTATCCTATATTTAGGTGTGCCTTTGGTGCGTCTGTGAGAAGGATAGACGTGCCCTCCTCGCGCCTCTCTCAGGAATAGGTGCACGGAGAGCCGAAGCTGTTTTTATCAAAAATTTTGGAAATTTTGTCTGTTTTTAGTATTCTCTGTGTGGATGATGTGTTCCTGTTTTGATGACATGATGTTGTGGAGGGAGAGGTATTGGCCCGATCTCCGTGCTACCTTAGCTATCGATTGTCACGTGCACCAATAGTTGGCACGATGGGGTCTCCTTAGCTTTCTCGAGAATGACCTTCTTCGATCATAGGATCGACTTTTGTGCTACCTGATCCCATGCTGGAATAGGTGGCACAAGATGATGGTGATATGTGGGTGCAGCCTAACTGTCCATCCCGAGATGGATATCTATTTTATGATCGGGCTACTTCCTCAGGGTGAGGCACTTCAGTATCCACTTCCCTCTGGGAGGGTGGACCTTGAGGCATTTTCAGCACGTCACTATGGTGGGGCGCCCCTTATGGAGGGGTGTATAGGTATTGTGACAGTGATAGAATTGGGTGAGCAGTGTTCTCTAGCGGCCATTTTGCGACTAGCGGGGTCGCCTGCTCCTCATCGGGCATCTAGTCCGCAAATCGGTGTCTTGCGCTGGCTGAGGACCGGGCACTTATTTGACTTTGCCCATTTCTGTTACGATGGGATGTTGGCACAACTTTCCAAGGTCTGGGATGGATCAAAGTTTTTTACCTACACCAACATCCTATGCAGCATCATGTATGAGCAGGTGGTGCTAATGAGACCTATGGTGGCAGTCCCTGCTGGGGGGCCACAGGAGCCTCACATGAGGATGTGGGATCCTGTGATGCCTCAAGGAGGTGGGGGTAGGGTGGGGCGTCATTGGAACGCCACCACAGAGGCTTGGTTTGAGGCCAACTCTAAGATGTTCCTGACATTCCCTTATGTAGGGATGGCCTTCTGAGGATAACCAGACATGGATCTTCTTGTTGGATACACTTGGGGGCCAGCAGGTATGTCTTTTTGTTTTCTGCATTTACTTGAGCATTTATGTTTATAATTGTATTATGATGATACTGAAATAGTTTTGGTTACTCTTGTAGATTTTGGCGAGGTCGGTGATCCTGTGGCTTGGTTGGTTGGGCACCAGCCGATTCGGCGACATCGAGGAGTTCTCAGCGAGCAGGGAGGAGCTTCTACACAGCCTCTGGGTGGAGCACTAGGTGGTGAGGGTGGCCCCTCGGGGGAGGGTAGCAGCTCATATGTTGCTGAGCGAGCTCATGATGATGCAACAAAGGCTCATGTTGTGAGATGCCCGAGCAGGTGGCAGCTTTAAAGGATTCCTAGGGTCGAGTGGACTAGTTGACCTAGGGGATTCCTATTCAAGGTTTTTTGGATGACCTCGAGGATGTATGGCTGGAGACCATGATGGCCTGGGAGAGGGGCTATCAGCCAGTTTTACGTCGGGTGGCGATCTCCGTCTTGAGAGAAGCTCCAGTACTAGTACCAAGAGCAGCAGTGGGTCTAGGTGCCCCACCTAGGGGAGCACCGCCCTAGAGTCTTTTTGTACACAGGGAAAGCACCCATTATGAGGATGCTTCCCCTATTATTTTCAACTTATATGTGTATCTTTTGGGATGAACTATGAGTTAAAGACGCTATTTTTTGTACTCGCACACATACATTTTTGGTATATATATATGAGAGATATTTTTTGCGGCTCTACATGGTGTGCCCCCTATTTCTGTTTATGGATTATGTTATGCTGATGGATATCTAGTTTTTCTATGGTATGGCGTATGCCCTGGTTGAGGGTGTCGCACATAATTCCGATGACAGCATCATGCTCTACCTGATTTTTTGTTGCTAAACTGATACAAACACCATTGGTGCAGAGTGGTGATCGGTGAGGGTGATAGATAACCTAGGAAATTCCTGCTAAACTTTGGGACCATATTGATGCTCCATGAACAAATCCGAAGTAAGGGTTGGGTTGGTAATCCATTGTGACACTTGAGTGCATTTTGTAACAAGTCTTTTGGTCAAAAATTTAAAGTGGTTGGTTTTGTATACGTTGACTCTAGGGTAGGGCCATTTTGGCCCTTATGGGTAGAGTTTCTTGAGGTAAAGGTCGTTGACGGGGTTGTTGATGTATGTTTCGTCCAGTTCAGTCAAGAAGTACACCCCCTTGAGGAGGAAATGTTTCATGATGTAGGGTACTTTCCACAAGGTTTTGACTTTTCCTGGCCCTAGGGCTTCTTTTATGACATCGTAGTGAAGGACTAGGTCTCCCTTGGTGAATGAGCGAGGGTTGATGTGGTGGTCGAAGGATGATTTTAACCATTTATTGTGGGCCTCATTGTGTTGCAGCGACTGTCATCAATTTTTTTTCACAAGCTCTAGTTGTACTATACATTGTTCTAGAGGTTGGGTATCATCGAGGAGTTCGTTGGCGGCATGTAAATTTAGGATCTTGTGGGTATCAATGCAAAAGCGTAGGGTACCTTGGTTTTTTACCACACGAACAGGGTTGAAAACCCGGGACGTGGGGGCGGCTTCAGTCCTAGTTTAGATATATGATGATATGAATCATATATGGTGTATCGTGTCATTAGGTTTTGGTGGGGGGAGGATCTTCGTGATGGGAGTTTGCATAAGCGCAAAGTTGGGTTCCCTGTTAGGATGGTCAATTTCCTGTCGGTGGAAATCGTGCCTGGTACAGAGGTGCCTGAATGTTTCCATTAGCAGGCATGCCTTTGGTTCATGGTTATGGCCAATGTAAATGGTGCATGGTACCACTGTGATAACTGAGTAGATTGTGTGGGAATCAACACTACTCTTCATCCCAGACGTGGACACTTGGAAAGGATCTGTTGCAGAAGACGAGAGATATTTCTTCTATTTCCAATTTTTTGGCGTGGGTGTGTCTAGCTATTTTGGGGAGTGTAGACTCAATGCTTCTCTTGCCACTCTAAGCTTTGGGAGATGTTCACATTTAATCGTATGATGAAAGTGTGAAAAAATCCGGCAATAATTATACGTGATTTTCTCTTGGTTAGAGAGAAGTCTCTGTGGGAGAGGAGATTGTGCGAAAATTGTTTGCTAGGTGCTTTAGTTCTTTGCACTGATTGACCTGGTGGCCAACCAGATCACATAGTCTGCATGTCATCCTAGGTTGGACCTGTGTCATGTTTGGTTGGTGTGCCATCCTAGTTTTCCTGTTATGTCAATGCGAGTGTGGGGTTGCTGGCCTGGGGGTGATATACCTTCTATACCACTTGAGGAGATCATCGTGTTTCTTTTCTAATGTATGTATAATATCAATTAGAGAATGAAATTGTGTAATATAAGTACAAAACTATCCATGGTGATTTCCTTGACACGCTGGGAAAAATAGCCTAGATATGGGGTTCCCGTCCTACTCATTAGAAGGTGTGACTAGGTACCAGCGACGTAGCGCTTCTAAGTTAGGGTAAGTGGAGACTACATGATTTGGCATTTTACATAACTCACATGTTGGTCTTCTCTGCATAGGGAAATTGGGGGTAACTAAGGGTTCCCTAATTAGTCACTTTTCAGTTGATAGAAAGAGGATGGATCTACATGTCACATCTTCTTGGGTTGTTGAGTTTTTCATAGATTCTGAGTCTAAACCATCTTCTCGGGAGAGGTGAACTATAGTGGATCGCATACAAGCTAGAGTTGCTCATAATCTGGGGATGTTATGACAATGGCGTATTGGATGATTTTCACTGCATATTTGACATGAATATTGGGTATCTGGTTCTGTGCGATATACTACATGAACTAGATACCATTGCTGGAACATTTCTAGAGCTCAGAAATCAATGATGAAATTATCGTGCTCATTACAGAGTACACAACGCTCGATGGGAGGAGGGGGAATGGATTGGAGTTTTTCAGGTGACTATTGCTCCTCCTGCACGTATAGAATAGCGCGAGGTTCATCTCCAGAAGATTGGGTGGAGGGGTCCTCTTGATAAGATTGCTCAATAGCATGTAAGGCGTCCATATATCGCGGGATCTCTGGGAAATGATGGGTATAGTGGCCATAATTGCTGCAGATAGCGCATGCGTGATTGGTACACAATGCATTGCCTTGGATTTTGGTGGCAGGTTCCTAGGTTCCTTTATACAAGAACTTGGAACTGTGATGCCTACCGTAGAGCTAAGGAGTGGTTTTAATTCATCCAACTCTGGGTAGATGTCGGTAGGGTGTCCTACTATGTCACATATGGTGCAATGCGGTGATTCTCATTACGTGGTGGGAATATCCACCTTATTTCCTCTTCTATCAGTTTTCTTAGTCCTAATCATCAGTTTTTCAATGGAGATTTCCTTTGCAGGGATGTTTACGACAGTCTCCTGAATGACTGGGGCCAGTTTAGGATTCATGGGGATTAACTCTATAGAGGTGATGTGTGCAACTCCCATTGGAGTGGGTGGGAATAGGTACCAAATTGGTATTGAAAATGATAAGTTTGGTAGGACCACTATGTCCATGACTTGCTATGACACAAAACTAGCTGGGGGGAAGAGGAAAGGAGTTTGGGAGGTAGTGTACGCTAGAGAGGCTACCGTGGCTGAGGATTCGGTGTCATTACTTCTTGTCTTCGTGTCTTGACTATATTCAGTGCTTGATGTGGACATCATGCACACCAGAGCCCCTATGACATTGGGTGATGACTCAGGTATAACAGGGGGATATACTTGGAATGACCCTAGGATGGGTGATGGTTTGAACTAAATGGGGCCATATTCTTGGTACCATGTAAGCGCATCAACAGATGTTTCTACATAGGGTACAATGACATCGATATTTTTTAGGGGCTGATTTTCGCTATGTGTCAACTGGTCGACATTAATGATGCGGTCCTCATGGGGTGTTAGCCACCTATAATATTTTGTTATACCAAAAGGTGGCTAAATATTTTACCATGGGTGGATTCCATTTTCCATTCGGATCATTCACTTACAATACCATGGGCGAATAAATAAAATGGGTGGATGAATACCATGGGTCAATGACATTTACAATATCATGGGTAAATTCCATGGGTGGATGGATAACATGGGTAGATGAATACCATGGGTGGATGCCATTTTCGATTCGGATCACTGACATGGCGTACATATAACTTTGGCCAAGGAGTATATTGTAGTATAATTGGGCGCCCAAGACTTCAATGTCTATAAGGAACTTCTTTCCGACTAAGAAGACCGAGATGTTTTGGCAGAGACCAACGGGGGCTGAAGGGCAACCATCATATGCTCTAAGCGTGATGTGTGATGGATTTAGTAAGGGTGACCCTAACATTTTCCAAAAGTTCTTTGACATGATGCATGTGGATGCACCTTTGTCTATGATACATCGGTGAATGGTAATGTTTTGGACCGATACTGGTATCTGAAAGGAGACCATTGAAGGAAGCCTAGGGGTGGATTTATCTAAATCAAAAGCGATCAGGCGCGAATCAGTAGGCTCAATGGCGCCTAATGCGGAAAGTAAGGCTTATTGTTGCTTTGGGAATTATTGTAACACCTCTAAAACTAACATAGAGGCAGGAGATTGAGCTAGATCATCCACAATGCTATAGTTATGGGCTGCTTTGGAATAGTTTCCTGCCCTCCTAGTTGGTCCCTTAGCCATTTTTGGAAATGGCTCAATAGGCATATTTGATATGGTCAAAGGTGTTGTTGGTGCACTGGTACTATCCCCCGATGCATTGGTGTTTGGTGGGGCATAGTAATTTCGATTCCGTGTCTAAAAAACATTTCTTCACTAGTCATGTAGATTTCGTGGATGTTTTTTCTGGAATTGTCGGGAGTTTGTAATTGTGTGCTAATTTTCCCTTGATGGGGGAAAGGCTCCTACATGACTGTTGTCTGCTGGGAGGATCCCCCCTATCCATGGTTAATCTATATCTTCTTCAGCTCAGGGAGGTTGGGACAATGGTGAGTGTAATGGTCGTACTCACCATAGATAAAACAAGAGTGGTTTTCTCGAAGAATTAGCCTTTTGTTCTGCCTCTAGGAGTTGCTTGTCTCCTAGTTTTGATTTTGGTTGGAGTTGCCTCCAATATGAGATCACGGACGATGTTGTTGATTGTTGTCCCCCTATCTAGGATTTCCTTTAGGCTTGTTTTTTCATTTTTTCGTAACCATGTTAGGAGGATAATTTGGATTCTCCTGGTTATATGGTTGGCGTGGCTGGTTTTGGGATGGTTGCACAAAGTTCACCTATGCATTATTCTGCATGGGCGGGTCTTGTGTTGGAGATCGGGCATATTGCAGTCCCAGGTTTGTAAATGGCTGTTGTGGGGGAGCACTTCTGTCAGCTTTTCTATCTACGTACTGAGTCCCCTGAGCCGGAGGATAGGGTCCTCCATGCTGATGGTGGTAGGATGATGCCCTACTGGTCAAATTTTGTGGAGGCATGTGATGACTTTGGTAGCTAGGTTGTGGTATGTTTTAGGTAGAATCATACGTGTAATTGGGGTATTGAACGTTGCTGCTTAGGTGATTTTGGGTTAATGACCCAATTAAACCGTTTGCAGAGTTCAATGCGCCTGGAAATTATTTGTAATTTTACAGGCATAAGGCCTTCTGCATGATATTGTAAATATACCCTGACTGTATATAGATCAACTCGAGCTCTTGGGCCTTAATAATGGCGTCCTTTTCGAATATGGGCTTTTGTTGTGCCACATCCTTTGAAATCTCTATGGTGAGAGCTTTTAGGAACAGGTCTAATAGAACTCGATTTTCGAGTTTGGCTTTGTACAAAATATGATGCTACCACCATTCATGAAGATGGTCCGAGATATGGATGGTGAGGGTTTTCCTAAAGTGGGTCAGTAAATCCATTTCAGAATCATGGTGGATGGGTACCTGAAAATAGGTCAGGAACATAGCAGCAAGGGTGCTAAAGGTTCCATTTGTAGTAGAGGGCTGCTCCACATACCATTTCGTTGCTACTCTGGTTAGAGTGCGTTTAAACAGTCTTAGTCGAATAGTATCATCAATGATGATGTTCGACGAACACCATAGGTGGAAAGTTATAAC
This sequence comes from Pinus albicaulis, assembly GCA_034641835.2. Lineage (NCBI taxonomy): Eukaryota > Viridiplantae > Streptophyta > Pinopsida > Pinales > Pinaceae > Pinus > Pinus albicaulis. Next base: position 262,295 of record JAXQQM020088402.1, read on the forward strand.
ATGATTTCCAGGGCCTTTCGTTTGCTTCCCTTCAAATTATGGAATGTTTGAAGGGAGCTTCATGGGCATGGGAGGCCATATGGGGTTGTGTGCAATGGGGTCGTTTGTTAACTTGGTTATATCTAGTAGATTTAAAAAAGCTAGAAAAGGTGACTGAGAGGTTGTGGCCATTGTATCTTGTGAAAACATAATGTTCTAGTTAGGAATAGGGTTTTTCTATGAAGTACCCTGCTGTGCATTCACCTGGCTTCCCAAATGTCTAGCACTCCTCTACCCGCTAGGGGTTGTGGGAGGAGTGGTGTGTGGTGACCCTATGGGGGTGTTCACCAGTGTGGCATTGGGAGACTGACTATGGTTCCCAACTAAATATGCCCCGATAAAGGATGAACCAATAAGGGTGGCAGTGTTTTGTCTCTGACGCCTAAATGGTGAAAGACCTAGAAGCCCTCTCGGTAATTGGGGGAGGTCCAAAAGGTCTCTAGATCGACAAGGTCCCATTGGGTCCATTTTGGCATCGACTAGGTATAGGTTTGGAAATATTTGAGAGGATAGAGACTATAATCAAGAAAAAATCTGATCGCATACATAAAACAAAGTGAAAATAAAATAAATTTTCCCTTTAGATTAATCCTATGTGATCAGTCAATAAAAAAATATGGTTTTCTTTTGTTTGCGTATGATACTCAAATCCTAGAAGACCTAATCGTCCTCACATGCTCAAATGTAATTGGGCCTTGAGAATATATCTTGCGAATGCTGGCACAACATCTCGAAAGAGCTGGCGACGCCCCTATTAAACAGAAGAAAATCGACCAAGGGAAGGGTAGAGGATCGAGTGATGCCTGCACCATCACCTATAGGGAAAGGATGCCCTAATTTTGGCCACTAAGCACTGTTGTCCCACGTGAGCATTCAAGTCTCAGGCTTCTTGGTAGTTCAGATACCATTACTGAGTATCAGCCGGGTCAGGTAGCCCCAACTGATACTACACACACTGGACCTAAGCCTAACCCTCTTTGAATTGGGTCTCTACCGTGCTTGGGTTTTCTTTTCTGTGGGCTGATAGGCAGATTTGAAAGTTCCCTAAATAGTCAAATTCTATGTTTCAATATGAATATTGACCAAGGCCGCTTATTGGATGCCTACCCCCTTGGTCATAACTTAGACTATAAATTCTTTTGTGGCCCCTGTTGGGAGAATTTAGTGAGTTTTGTTAGGTTAGTTTTAGGTGTCTTTACTTCACTTAGGGTGTGGATGTGTGTGAACAAAAGGTGAACAAGCACATAGTTTGAATGCGTGGATATTCGATGATGTTTTTCAAAATCCCCTATTTAAAGTATGTTTCATTGTTCCTTTCTCAAAAGAAAAACATGCGCGGATATGGGCCGCTTTCAATTTTTCCTAGTTAATCTATATGATCAACTATAGGGAGATGGTGAGTTTTCAATAGAGAGTGTTCATATACTTGCCTAGGATCACTCGAGGGTGCAAAGGCAGTAGAGATTACTTTCTCTTCTACCGATAATTCGATCCTGGTCCCGAAATCCTAGTGCAAAAATTGAACTAAACTAATGAATTTTACATTATAAAAATGAAAGAGAACTACCTAAGAATGTGTGGATTTGGGCCACTTAATTTGGCTAATTAAATAGGTGTTTTGGTACCTAAATTTTCAAAAAATAAATTATTTCGAAATGCAATCAATTTTCCTCCTACTTAAACTATGTGTTAACTTTGCAAAAATCAACTTGAAATAAAACTAACACCTAAACTACTAAAAGCATCTAAAAGTAAGCTTTAACAAGTTATGATGCACCTAAACCAGTGATGGTAGATGAATTATGAGCTTCCAGTCACTTTTACAAGCAAGAAAAGATGGAAATAGTGGAAAAAATCCCACTTCTAGTTTCCGCGCGGAAAAAGCTGAAACAGGCGCGAAGGCCATGCACAGTTCACCTCTGAACGCGCGCATTGGGGTGCATCTATATGTAAGAAAGCCGCACAATTTTCCTACAAATTAATTTTTTGGAGATCTTCAACTTCAACCTGTCATTAGTGATGAACTAGGTAGTGAAGGAGTGAAAGTGGGCAGTTCCAGCCCAACTCCATAGCAAAGATAGAGGTCTCTACAAAAAGGCACAACCACATAAACTTGGAAATAAAAGTTAGTGGAGTCTCCAATCCTGTGTTAGTGTGTTTGGCGCTCGAATGTACCAAATCACACTCGCTTAAGAGGGGTGTTTTTTCCCTCTTAAGTTATTGGTCACAAGCAGAAAATAGATGGAGTCAAGCAAGTTAGTGGAACATGCTAAAACATAAGCATATTAGATAGAGAAATATCATTCATATTCAAACATAAAAACTAAACTAGAACTAAAAAAAATAAAACAAAAGCTCTAAATAGAGTCAAAAAACTTCAGTAATCCAAATGGTGGTGCTTACGTCCCCTCTTATTGAGTGCTAGTAGGAAATAAGGATGAAACTTTAACCCACTTGCCAAGGGGCCCATGGAACTATGGAGCTCCAAAACTTGATGCAAGGATTTCTTTACTTCCGAGATACCTTGGCACAAAGTCTCCCTCTCTCTACTATGGTGGACTAGAGTTGTTGGATGGCCAATCAACCATGTCCCCTCTATCTCTGCTCTGGATCACATTTTTTTGGTATTGCGTGGGGTAATTCTGGCCATCATAACAATGTGTTCTTCTATTGTTCATCTCTTGGTGGCATTTTATAGGATAATTCAAATCCTCCTTCCCTCCCATGGTACATTGTGGATGGTAACCCAAGAGAGGATGGTGATTCCATTGTGTGCTCCTTTGAGGTCTTAAGGAGGCTTGGGCAGCTGTCCTTAGGTGGCCTCAAGTGTGGGATAAATGTCCTACAGTGTGCCTTGTGGTCCCGGAAAGTGACTTCCGCCACTTTCAGGGCCGCACAAATTTTTAAGGAAAAGCCACGCAAGGCACGTTTATCGAAGAATTATGCGCAAAAAGGTGCATTTCAATGGTTCCTTCAGGGTGCAACTTGGTTTTTCCTTTTATACCTTAGATATTTTTAAATACTTCATATTCTCTAATGTCTCTCAGCCCTGTAAATCCTTCTACCTGACATTAAATAATGTCATCTTTTCTTGTCTAATTTTCCAATGATAACAGTTGGTAAATGGCTAAACGAGCCTTGAGCTTGTTGTTTTATTCGTACACCTGAAAGTAATTGTTCATGTTTATTATCCAGGCTTCAATCATTTCTTCAGCCTCTCCATCGAAGGTAGGAGGCTTGATCTTCCAGAATTCACCATGTAATTCCACTCTTTTTTTATTCAGTTCTTATTCTTCTGAAGTATTTATGGATTCTGCTTCATTGTAGGTTCGAATTTTATTACTTCGGTGCATTCAGCTGCCTTCAGGATTATCATGCATTAGTTTTCGTTTTTCTCCTTCTCCATGAGTGTCCCTCTCAAGGTGAGGTTGTACAGTGGGATGATTTGGTTTATCTGAAAGGATTTTTAATATCCTTTCCTTCTCCCTCATTAACCTTTCATTATCACTACGAACCTTAAGCATCTATTCCTAGACTTGTTGTACAATATCAAGTAATCTATTTGTCTGACGTTTCTACTCTTCCAACATTCTTCTTGTTTGCTAGTGCTGGTCTACACTTAACTATACCCACATCTCGGGGTTGACCTCAGGATTGGTCATAGGATGGGTTTCCCCTGTATTTTTGGGTGTCTGATGACTAGATCCTCTCATCATGGTGGCTTAACACTAATCCTTTCCTGTACTATTCACAATTTCCAACATCAAAATTTTTGAGAAAATAATATCACCTAAGTTATGGTGTTGGCCCATCTAGACCTAGCGTGTAACCATGCTCTAATACCACTTGTAACAACCATAAAACATTCATAATTTTTTTTTTACATACTACTATGGTCACTAGTCTTCTAAGCATGAAACTACATATTTACTTACCATCTACTTTATGTATATAAGAAAATACTTTAATAATTCATCTTATTACATCATTTTGAAAAACAACCAGCTTGTAATATATATATATATATATATATTCACTATATCAATTTTTGTATTTTATCCTAAGTAATACATCGTATGAGACTTAAGGAAATTGTTACCATTTTACTACGTGCTCACATGTTTATCCATGTTAGCCTTACTCCAAAGTTTGTAAAGGCTTTGTTTGGATTTTTGTTCGCATTCAAACTTGGGTCATCCCATTTGGGATTCCCCTTACACAATCATTAAGATTTTTCTGTATGATATATATTAATATGAAATTAAAATTTACACTGATGATGACAATACGTTATATTTTCTGCAACATCGATTATTATTTCATCTATTTGATTGTCGGGACTATAGTTATGAGGTTTTTCAATACATTGAATATACACATGTCCTCCATCCATTTGATACCATCACTTGTCCACATTCGTAGTTGTCATCTATCCTTGCTCTATCCTGATGGTATGATCTAGCACGCTGAAATATTATCTACTAAGATCGACGGTAGAGATGCCGAGAAGGATAGTTAGGGTAACTAACCCTCCCTATCCTCCTACTGAAACTTCATTTGTTCTGCTGACGAGCTCCGGGCTTTGGCTCTGCAAATTGTGCTATTCTCCTCTGCATGTTATCCCTAGGGTTTTTCCAACACAATGTTACTATTTCTAGAGTATTCATTCAGCGCTTGCTTCTCCTCTTCACAGAAAATTTTTTCAACCGATTTTCAAGGTTATATTTTGAGAATTCTTCCACTTAGTTTTCTGGTTTTGCTTCTTCATTTTGTAGAAAATATTAACATGACATCCTCTATCTCGTAGAGGTATTGGGTCATGAGTCTGTATATCAAAGGTGCTCGGTTGGCCGCGAATTTTCTTCAGACTCTTAGCTCCATCTTCAAATCAGGTATTATTTTACAGTGCTTGGAATTTTAGTTTCGTGGTTCACCTTCATTTACTGGTTATTAGGTTTTAACTTCCCTTTGTTCCCTTCTGTTGTGTTTTCAATTTGCAGGACTATTTTCTCACTTAATTGACAAAAAAATTAACCTGGAAACCCTTATTTTTTTTCTAGTAAGTTTTGTTGTCTTCCACGACTTTTTTATGTATGGGTTTTCTTGGTTATTCTTGAAATCATAGGCACAACCACCCTTCTATCTCCTGCAGGGACATAGGGTTTTTACCAGCATGAAGGCATTCCATCTATTGGATGCAAATATTTGAGTGCTCTTTTCTGTTTAATGTTTAGAAAGAAATTTTATTCTAGGGCACGACGCTCTTCTTCATTTTTTTATATTCTATATGATAGGTTGATGAGACAGTTTCTCTTTTCTCTAAAGGGCAATGTAATTATAAAATGTTTACATTAGAAGTCCCTCAGTTCTAAATTCGTGCTTTTCGTTATTATTATGAATTCTAACTTTTTTATATTGGTACTTCATACTTGTAATACACTTCTTAAGTTCTTCAAAATTATTACAGTTTTCTCTTCTAGATACATAGTCAAGCATGGTGTAAAAGCATATGAGTAAATACCAATGTCTGAGAAATTTATACATATACAATAGTTTTACAGTTGCTTCGTTTATGGAAGTTTTTGGCTCTAGTTTTCCTGCATGCATTTGGATATAGAACATTTAATATTCTCGTTTCTCTTTTTGTTTCTGCCTCTACACTCTCTTACTCGTTTTGTAGTTTTATTGTAATAATTTTCTCTTGAAATTTAGCAGTTAAGTATTTGGCCCTCCCAGTTGCTGGCTCAAGGGAATTGAGCTCGAATCCCTTCTCCTAGGTTTGGGTACTAAACCTACGAGCCTAGACCTTTAATTTTCCCCATTACAAAAATCTATGCAGTCTAAGTCTTCTTCTTTTCCCTAGTGCATTTAATTCTTCTATATTCTCTGTAATGGTAAACTCAGAATTCTTATGGTCAAGTAATTTATTCAACTAGGCATACTACCGTCTGCATTAGAATTTTAATGTTTTTCTTTTATAATTCTGTTGGCTATTCACGTCATTGCATTTATCTGCACTGCACCATATTTATATGGTAAGTAGAATATTTTAACTTCAGTTGGGCCCTACAGTACCTTGCATAATACATTTCAACACAGGGATTACACATAAAATATAACTTCACAAAAACACCACCTGTAACAGTTATAATAATAACACAGTAAGGTACTCTTGTTAAAGTCTAGAGACCCAACATATATAAATACATATTTCTAGAAAATTATTTATCAGTAACTATTAATCCTCCCAACCTTGCGCAAGGAAATCACATCCTCTACTCCCCCCTTGCTTCTCACCATGACTTAGGAGTTTTCTCTGAGATAGGAAGTGAGACCTCAGGATAAAAATCTAGTATCTACTTCACTTGGGAATTCTTGAGCTCTACTGGTTTCCTCACCAGCTCTGGACAACCCATAGCAGCAACTTGTTGCTAAAACCCCAATTTCCTTTTGCACAGACCCCTTCCTACCTTAGGATTTTCCTCTAAATCCTCTTGGGAATATAAGTGCTAGAAGTGTCTCCACCCTCTTTGCCTTGGTTCTTGGAATTATTTACCGATTAGTTAGTTTATTCTTTTACTCAAGGTAATTATTAAATTAATATCTTTTTTTGAAAAATATAAAGGATTATATATTAAATTCCTATTAAAGAATATCCTTATTCGTTGCACATTCATATATTTATCATAACAAGTTTGTATGCCAATAATTAAATTAAAATAGGGTGTTACTAATTTAGGATGGTTTTTTACACATTTAGAAATAGTTTCTTGAAATCACTTTGTTTCAGAGTGGGGCAAGGTTTAAGGCAAGATAGAAATTAAATCATTCTAATTTGGTGGTCTTTCACCCAAAAATTAAATCATTCTAATTTCACCGTAAGAGTGATGGAGTCAACGTAGAGGAAAAGGTAAAAACAAAAAGTTAGAAATAAAATAAAATGCAGGAGCAAACTAAATCAAACGTAAAAAAATATTATTTTCACTCAACACATCTCCTAAAATCCTACATATTATTTTATTGTTCCCACTATCACAGAAATGCTTCTTCACAAATACAATTTGACACTTTATTTGTGTTAAATTTATATATTTAGGGAGAGAAATGATTTTTCGTTAAATGTTAAACACTACAGAGATACTTCCTCACAAATACAATTTGACACTTTATTTGTTTAAATTTATATATTAAGGGAGAGAAGTGTTTTTTAATGTTAACCACTACTTTTACATTTACATTAACCTTTACGTGTTTACCTGAGATAGTCAATGCATGTAGTGTACTCAAATACAAACCTCGGATCCAAATTTATTAAATTTAATAATATTATATTACAATATATTAGTATGAATATTATAATTAATAATAACATTAGTATTAATATTTTAATATTAATATTAGGGTATTTGGCCCTTAAGCCTCACCTAAATAAAACATCATTTGAGTGTTCTTTAAATATAAAGAGGAGTATGGAGTAAATATAAAAAATGGTTTTATTTTTTACCATACCTCTGGTTTATTTATATTTATATTTAGTTACCATAGTATTTGGCCCATAGGCTTGGTATATACTTAAATTTTGATTTCTAATCATATTTGATATATTATTACCTATTTTATATTTATTTATTTACCATACCTCTTTTATAAATACAATATTTTTCCCATAGTATTTAGCCCATGGTATTAATAATAATTTTTTCCATGGTATTTGGCCCATAGTGTGACACATGAATTTAATATTAACTAGTTGTTAACTAGTAATATGAAAATATTGAAACAATTATTGTTTTTCTCTAAAGGTTATTTTTTTATATTGTTATAAGAAATAAAGTCAGTTATGGAAAAATAGTTCCATAAAAAGTAAAAAGGTTGATGGTAAAAGTATTCCAAGAACTGAGAGGTGGTTGGACAGTTTTGAATAGTTACCTGCTCCTCTAGGGATAAAAGATAGATCCCAGTGAGGAAAAAAGGTTTTGTTCATTAACTAAGGAAGAGAGTGAGGCATTTCCCGAGTTGGTAGAGACTAGTGGAAATCACTCAGCATTCCTGAGAATCTCTGGTATTGACTAGACTTGGGGTCCTAAGGTCATAACAGAAAGAATTCTCTCAACCTATACCTCTAAGGTGTGGAGCACGAGGTAAAGAGAAGGACGTAATCGCTTCTCTTGATGGTTGGGTGGAGCACATTTTGATAAGTAACTAATCAATTTTGGTAATTTAAACATGAACAATATTATAGGATAGGTACATAGGTATGAGTTTATTTTATTTTTTTTGAAAGCTTTATTGTAATGGCCAAATGTCAGAAATGAAAAGGGTTATATGATTATTTATGAATTTAGTAAATTTATTGATAGTTCTGTAAATTATGTACGAATGCTATATTACGATTCTAAGTTCAGTAAATAAGACTGCAAGAAAGAAATTCTTTCAGGGAAAACTGTGTATGGCCTTAGTTAAGTGAACACATGTATAACTAAGTTACTTGATATATAATTATTAAATTTCCTAGTAAATTACACAGTAAATATTTAATTTTGTTTAGTGAAAACAAAAATAACAGATAAAAGTGACAGAGAAGCTATGGCACCCATGAAGTATTCGGTAAGCTCGAAGCAATAAATAAATATTAGGGAACTATGTCTATCAAAACTGTTTGGAGAGAACTGTTAGTTCTGGGTATGAGGTTGAACCTCAACCCATAACACATCGTTTCTCCTATTCAAACTATACTCAGACAAGTACTAGGGTGGTCCGGTCATCAAAACCAAGAATAGATAAAACCCTGTGAGGTAAATTGTGTAAGATTAACAATAAAAAGATAAAGAATTATCATTTCCAAAACTATACAGTACGTCGATAAACATTTAATGTATGAGCATAATCTAATAAACCAAATTAATTTAAATATATACAAAATCAAGGAAAAATACATGAATCAACTAGAGGCTTGGCGAACACCATAGTAACTAGCTATCATGATATTCATAAAGAAACGATAACCATGAGCATACAAATTAACTTCCATGACCATGCAAATTAAACTGCCATGAGAAAACAGTTACTACATGTAACAAGAAATCATTTGAGTAAACTATTAATGTAATATTAAAAAACAAAACAAGAAATCATGAAGAGTATAGTTCAACCAAGAATATAGGTGTTCTCATAAAATCATGCCTTTCAATTTGTATAACCCATAAAACAAATTCGAGAAAACCAACAAAGACCAAAAGAATTAGGTCTGGAGGAAAGCCTTATATAAACAATACTTAACATTGAGTAAAAGTATCACTGTTCTATTTTTACAGAATCCGCAAGAAAAAGAACGGCTTTGGCTCTCATGAGCTAGTAACGAATCATTGTATATATTGACTGAATTTAGAACCCTAAAGACTAATAGCCTAATAGCAAAATACTCAACACGCTGGCGAGGAGAAAGGAATCATTGCTGATAAGTGAATCAATGTGAGAATACCTATAAGAGCAGTGTGGAGTTGTTATTCGAGACTTATCAATCAAATTTAATAGACATACCTTGTTTTCGACAAAGAGGGTACCTGCTAAAAATCAAGGAAACGAATAGTTAAGTGGTGGCACGATGAATTTTAAGCTGAGTTGAACTTAAATCAAAGAGATAAAAAACCCTGTATTCTTATTTACCTGGAGTCATAAACCCATCAGATATTGTTGAACGCCGATATGGAGGAGTGAAAAACCTGACGACCAAGTTTGAGGGTTAAACTTTATAGACTAAATGCAAAGCCTGGGAACTAAAATTTAAGATAGGAAAATATGAAAACAACTATCTATCCCTAAATAACAATATTTTCTTGCTTTGAGGATGGAGGGTTTGTTCGGAAAACTAAAAACCTGCCAGAATCTCCATGTAGAGCAGAGGGCAGTGTCAAAATCTGAGTCGCGGTTAATCACTGAGGAATTTCCCAGTTCCAGACTATAGTCTGAGGGCGGTTCAAGACTTGTAAAACATCCTTTAGTTTCTTACATTACCGCCATAGAATTAAAATAGACTACGGCTTCAAGCTCTTCCAATGCAAACCCAAAACTAACATGAAGGCAGTGTAAAATGACAGGAGAAGATAGGGTTACTAGGTTTTACCTATTCTTTTCCCATCGATTATAACACCGTTGATCTTAAAGAATCGGATGGTGCACCATAGGGAAAGTGGCCATTAAAAATTGAACCCAATCAAAAGATATTTCACAGCTGTTGGATTCTTAATGCGCTAGTACATGACAACGATACTGTGGTACAAGCAGTATATGAAAACATCGAGGCAAATAAATAGATATGCAATCAACATCCACTGACAAAAACATAGAATTATTTAGTGGGTGGAGGATTAAGTTTTATATTGGGTGTATTAAACTTAATATATGCCTATTTGCATTAAAGTCTAAAACTTAAGATTATAATTTGAAAATATGATTAGAGGATTAATGTTGAAGTGTTAACATTATGGTAAGAAATATTTTTTTTAACCTGTATGTTACAAGTGGTATTAGAGTAGCGTTCACACGCTGTGACCCTTAGGGTCACCTAACAATTTTAAAATGTGTGTATACTAATGCACAAAAAAGAAGTAGTACTACAAAGGAAGATATGAGAAGGGTATCAAAACAACAAACACCCTGGAATACCATGGAACCTAAACCTCAAACAAATCCAGAAATGAATCCGAAAATGTGGATTCAGTTGAGTGTAGATCAACACCAGTAGACTAGTAGACTTCTAGAGGAACAACAACACCAGACTAGCATACTGTTAAGTACTGTTCACAAGTTGCAGGAGGAAATGGCCTAAGCAAGAAGTGACAATGAACGTCTGATGCAGGAGCAGGAAAGCATACTTAGGAGCTTTTTTGAAAAGCAGAATCAAGGGGTATTACAATCAAGTCCCGATAGGGGTATGCAAGAAGAAAATAAAAGACAAAACAAGGACCAAACCACAGACAGAATGGGAAGGATCCCATCACAGTGAAGCAACAAGAATAGGAATTATAATGAAGTAGAGTCTGGTAATGTGTCATATTAGTAGGAAATTAAGAAGCAAAAAATGGAGCATCAAGGTGAGTTTCGGAAGATAAAATCACCTACATTCGATGGAAAAGCGCAAGAGGTGGCAGAGGCTTGGTTGATAAATATGGATAAATACTTTCAAGTGTATGAGTACAATAGCAACCTTAAAGCAAGATTGGCCATTTACCAGTTGAGAGAAAACTCCATCCTAAGGTGGGAGGAGGCAAAGAATATTCGCAACATTGAAGATCAAGATGTTACATGTGATTCATTCCAGCAATACTTTAAAGGTAAGTATTTTACAAAACGTTTTTATGACGAAAAATCCAGAGAATTCCATGACTTGAAGCTGGGTTACATGACTATGGACGAGTATATTACCAAGTTCACCTCCCTATTAAGATATGTTCCTTATCTCAGAGATGAAAAGGCTAAGGTTCAAAGGTTCCTTAGTAGTCTTCCAACCCACATGAAGGAACAAAATTAATTTGTAAATCCTAGGACCATGGACAAAGAAATTTGGAAAGAAAGAATGTGCTACCAGCAGTCCAAGGCAAAAGGGGAAGTGGGCAAAAGTTGGTAGCCAAGAAAAATACAAAAAAACTGTTCAAAATTCAAGGGTGTTAGAAGTAACAATTTTAAAAATTCTGTGCAAAGTTTAGTAAGCAAGAAGTTTGGTAGAAATCATCAAAGAACCCGATGTCCTATTGAAGAGAGAACTACAGAGGCTTCTAGCAAACCTGAGCAAGGACAAGTATCCAAACCACACCTACAGTGTTGGGGGTGTGGTGAGGCGCATTATTATAAAAAGTTTCCGCAACAAGAAAAAAGTGAAACAATTGCTAATTTGCAGGAAGCTTCTACAGTGGGAGATGTAGCTCGAAAAATACCTTGAATCAACACAACATTGGAAGATCGTCAGGCATATTATCAGCCAACGATGATAGAGTTGGGAGGTAAGTTACTGTCTTAGTCTGTTTCTATTTTGGTTGACCCAGGTGCAAGTTTAATTTATGTAAATCCCAAAAGAGTAGAAGTATGTAAATTAAAAGGTCAGAAATTCAAAAATCCTTGGCTGGTACAACTGGCCATATGAGCTAAAACAAAAGCAAGTGCCAAAATTCCAAACTACACATTGAAAATTGCAGACTAGTAGTTAAATTTGGACCATAATATACTACCATTAGCGTCCTATGATGTTTTGCTGGGTATGGATTGGCTAGAGAAAAATTGGACTTTGGTGGACTATAAAGAAAATATTATATAATACAGAATGCAAGATGGAACCCGCAAAGAGATTCAGGGAATCAAGAAACCATTACAAATGTATCCTATTACAACATCTCAAATGAACAAGTTTATGAGGAAGGGATGTCATATTTATGCTATCCAGGTGGGATATGCCAGTTCCAAGGATAAGTCCCCTATGATGGAGGACATACCAGTGGTACAAGATTTTATGGATGTATTTCAAGAAAACCTACCCGGATTACCCCAAAGAAGAGATATTGATTTCACCATTGAGTTAATGCTAGGGGCATCACCAGTGTCATGGGCTCCTTACAGAATGAGTGTTCCAGAGCTAACTGAATTAAAAATGCAGTTGCAAGAGTTGTTGGACAAAGGATACATTCATCCAAGTGTGTCCCCTTGGGGAGCACCAGTGCTCTTTGTAAACAAGAAAGATGGAACCATGCGGATGTGCATGGATTATAGATAGTTCAATAACTTAACAGTAAAAAATAAATATCCTTTACCTGGTATTAATAACCTATTTGACCAGGTGAAGGGGGCCAAAGTATTCTCAAAAATAGACTTAAGATCTAGCTACCACCAGATTCATATTAAGGATGAGGATATATATAAGACTTCTTTCCGTACCAGGTATGGGAATTATGAGTTTGTGGTACTACCATTTGGGTTAACAAATGTGCCAACAACATTTATGAGGCTAAGGCATGGAATATTTCATCCTTCCTGGATAAATTTGTACTAATATTTATTGATGACATTTTAATCTACTCTAAGAATCAGGAAGAACATAAAGAGCACCTAAGAATAGTGTTGGAAATGTTAAGAAAAGACCAGTTGCACGCTAAGTTCAACAAATGTGATTTCTTCAAAACATAAATCTAGTTCTTTGGCCATGTTATTTCAGTAGAAGGGATAACTATTGACCTGGAGAAAATTAAGACAATTATGGAATGGTGAGTTCCCCAAAATGTGGCATATATTCGATCCTTTATGGGATTGGTTGGGTACTACCGAATATTTATTGAATGGTTCTCCAGAATTTCCTTTCCAATCACCTCCTTGCAGAGAAAAGGAAAAGTCTTTAAGTGGAATAATGAGTGCCAGGATAGCTTCGAAAAGTTAAAGCATATTTTGACCACCGCACCAGTGTTGAGGGTAGTTGATTCCAACAAAGAATTTGAGGTTTTCACAGACGCTTGTAAGGAGGGAGTTGGGGCAGTTTTATCTCAGGAAGGAAAGGTAGTGGCCTATGAGTCAAGAAAGTTAAAAGAGCATGAGAAAATATATTCAGTCTATGATCTGGAGTTAACAGCAGTGGTACATCCACTTCGGGTATGGCTACACTACTTGTTGGGAAAGAAGTTTGTATTAAATACTAATCATAGTAGCTTGACCAGTAACTTCAAGCAAGCTGATTTAAACTTCCGACAAGCAAGATGGAATGCTTTCCTAAGTGAGTTTGATATGGATATTCAACACGTGAAGGGTAAGGAAAACCATGTGGAAGACACCTTAAGTAGGAAATTTCATTATGTTTATGAGCTTTACTATAACCAGATTGAATGAAAATTTTTAGATCAAGTGAAAGAGGAAGGACAGAAGGATCCTGAATACCAATTCCTATGGAAGCAAATGGAATAGGCCAGAAAGCAAGGAAACCCTTTTGAATATGGAGTTAATAAAGAACAAATTCTAACCTTTAGAGGAAAGATATATGTACCAAACTGTGTGGATCTAAAGCAGTTAATCATGAATGAATATCATCGAAGTAATTATGCAGGACAACCAGGATACCAGAAAATGTTAACTGCAATTATAAAAATATATTTATGGCCTGTTATGCGTAGAAAAATTGTTGAATAATTAAAAAAAATTTTGGAGTGTCAACAGGTCAAGGTGGAGCATAGACATCCAGCTGGATTGTTGCAGCCCATACTAATACCTAAATGGAAATGGGAGGTCATATCCCAAGACTTCATTATGGGTTTGCCACGATCAAAGAGGCACAATGTCTCTATTATGGCGGCGATCGACCGATTGAGTAAGTCTACACATTTTATACATATACATTCTACTTACAAGATTGTACAGATAGCAGATATTTTTTGGAGTAAAATTTTCAGGCTACATGGTATTCCAAAGACTGTTATTTCAGACATAGATGTGAAGTTTACTTCCACATTCTGGAAAAAATTGTTTACACTTCTAGGGACCCAAATAAATTTCAACATTGCTTATCATCCCCAGATGGATGGGCAAACAGAACGGGTAAATCAGGTTCTGGAAGACATGCTACGCATGTACATGATGTAGCAACTATCAAAATGGGAAGAATATTTACACCTAGTTGAATTTTCTTACAACAATTTTTATCAGGAGTATCTTAAGATGAGTCCTTTCGAAGCTCTATATGGGAGGAAATGTCACACTCCCATTAATTGGAGCAGCCCCGAAACTAAGTTAATGCATGGACTAGAAATGTTGGCTGAAATGGAATCAGAAGTAAGGAAGATCAGGAAAAACCTAAGAGTTGCACAAGATCGACAGAAGATATATGCAGATAAGAAAAGGACTTATCAAGATTTCGAGGTGGGTGATCATGTATATGTGAGGATCAAGCCAAAGAAGAGCACCTTGAGGTGGGCCTCTTGTGCCAAGTTGGCTCCCAGATTCTATGGGCCTTTCTAGATATTGGAAAGGGTGGGGTATATGGCATATCAATTGGCCTTACCTAGTCACATTCGAGTGCACAATGTGTTTCTTGTGTCCCTGGTAAAACGATATATACATGATCTGAAGATAAGAGAGCCCATTTCCTGTTTTCTTGGGCTCCCTACCATAAATTGTTTTTAAACATGCAGACCAATTGAGAGCAAATCCCTTTCGGGCGGGCTCTTCTGGACAGTTGGTATACTAGGAGGGCTTGAAGCATAGATTTTAACAGTATAAGGTGCCCAGGTGCATTTAGTACTCTGAAATCCCAATTCTGCATTCTTTTCTCCACTCTTATGAGGATATCCTACCAGTCTGCTATCCGAATGGGGCCTGAATTTAAAAAAATTCTGAGTTATTTCATAGGGAAAGATCCCCTTTGGAACCCTAAGGTTCTTGAAAGAAAATTTTTCATTGCACCAGTGCAATTGAAGAAATAGACATTGGATTTTTCATTGTTGATCTCAGTACCCGACGCAGCCATGAAGATTTCCAGAATTTTGAGCATTGCTTTGCATTCTTTTAATGACGCCATGCAGAATAATAAGATATCATCAACAAATTGCTGATGAGTCAGCGGAAGGTGAGGTCCCCACAATTTAAGGCCTTGGATCTTCCCTTCTGCTAGATGAGCTTTGATAAGTCTTCCTAAACCTTCTACTGCAATTATAAATAGAAATGGGGAGAGAGGGTCACCTTGTCGGAGACCTCGCGAGCTGTTAAACGGAACAGAAGGACTACCATTCAGTAAAATTGAAAAATGTGGGGAGGATATGAATGAGCGAACCCATTGGAGCCATCTCTCATCAAACCCAAAGGCTCTCATGACTTCTATTAGGTACTGCCAACTTATGCGGTCATACGCCTTAGACAAATCCATTTTTATTAACAACCCTCTCCGTTTATCTTTCGTAAGTGAGTGGATTGCTTCCTGGGAGACCACTATTCCATCCAAGATTTGTCTTCCTTTGACGAAGCCAGTCTGTTCCGGAGAAATTAGAGTGGGCAGCCAAGGTTTTAAGTGGTTGACCATAATAGTGGAGAGTATTTTCTAGATAACATTACAGAGAGCTATCGGTCGAAAGCCCACTAGGGTGTCTGCATTTTGATGCTTGGGGATAAGGGTAAGGAAGGTTGCATTCAGGGCTGGATATACCTTCTTATTCCTTTGGGATTCTTCAACAACCTCTTAAATATCTAGACACATGAATGGCCAGGCTACTTTAAAAAATTCACTAGTAAACCCATTCGGCCCCGGGGCTTTATTCTTGGGTAGATTCATGACCACCTCTTCTACCTCCTGGAGAGTAACTGCACGTAATAGTGCCAGATTTTTCTCTCTAGTAATCACTCGAGGAATGTGCTCAGTTATCTTCTAAATAGCATCCTGGCGATTTGGGAGAGGTTGCGTCAGTAGATCTTTGAAGTGGTTTATCGTCTCTCTCTCCATATCTTCTTGTTTGATTAAACGCTCCCCATTTGTTTCTTTCAATGAAAATATTCTGTTATGCTGGAGACGCTGTAACATAGCTTTATGGAAAAAATTTGTATTGCGGTCACCTTCTTTGAGCCAATTGACCCGGGATTTCTGTTTCCATAGTATCTCCTCTTGCTTTCGTCTCTATTATTGTTGACTGAGAGTACGACCTTCCTCCAGATCCAAGTCTGCTATTCGACCGTGTAGGATAATTTGCTGCTGAATCTCCTTCATTTTTTCATTTAGTCGAATTTGATCCTATTGGATGTTACCAAATTCTTGATGATTCCAGCGTTTAATTTCAGTTTTTAATTGTTTCAAATGAAGCTGGAAAGAATGCATATTATTATGACCCTTGACTAGATTTGAACCCCACCAATTTTTAACTTTTTCCATAAATCCGGGATCTCGTAGCCAGAAGAGCTCAAACCTAAAAGGTCGATTCTAGCAGCTTGCCTTCACATCTATCTCCAATCTGATCGGCCAATGGTCTGATCCTAGAGTAGGAAGAATAACAGCTTCATAATAAATATCCAAACTCACCAGCGCTTCTATAGCTAGAAAGCGATCCAACCTAGAGGCAATCTGATGCCGCTCTCCCCTGCGGTTATTCCAAGTATAATTTCCATTTACTGTGGGGATATCTACTAAACGTAAATCATTTAGTAACTCTCGAAAAAGAGCCATTTCTGGATCTTCCCTTCGTAGCCCTCCCTTTTTTTCCGAGAGGTTCAATATCATGTTAAAGTCCCCACCTAATAGCCAATACTTTTCATTATGCATTGTACTCAAAGTTCGGATACTCTGCAAAAAATCTGCTCTTTCTCCTGGAATTGGAGGTCCATAAACTGCCGAGATGAGGATCCTGTCCTCAGAGCCAATCTGGCAGAAAATAGCTATTAAAATTCTGGGGCAGCCTATCCATCCCTCTGCATTGATCTCCGCAACATTCCATAGTATGGCTATGCCTCCAGAGGTGCCTACAGAGTCAATAGCCATAACTTCATATTTCATTTTCAAAGATTGTATTATTGACTGCATCTTCTTCTCAGAGACTTTTGTTTCTTGTAGTAACATGATCTGAGGTTTCTCGGCCTTTAGTTTATATTTCAAATATCTCTGTTTCCCCTTGCTATTAATACCTCTGATGTTCCAGGAGAGTACCTTCATTAGGAATTCTTGGGTAGTTGTTCAAATACCATTGTTAATGGTATTATCTTCCCGGTATTAATCAACATTTTGCCGACCAACTGTATTGATTCCTATAGAGTTCTTTGTGCCCGATTTTTTGCCGGTTTTGATGGAGGAGGAGATTTATTTCTAGCTGATTGTTCTCCTTCTTGGGCTTATTGCTGGGCTTGCACTGTGAAATAATGTTCAAATGTTTCTTTATATAATTTCCTCTGGTCTATTGGGATGAATCGATCATCAAGATTCCTCCATTCAAATAAAATTCTTTTCAACAATTTCTCTTCTGCACTCAAGTCGTCCTTGGTTTGTTCTACCTCCATTGGGATAAGTTCTTGTAATGGCCTGTCTTTAGGCGCGTCCATTTCCTGCCCAGCTTTCCGCTTTTAAGATTGGTTTTTCTGTACAGTCTCCGATTTTCCTTCTGTTGGGCCTTCTACTACAGCCTCTAAAGCTGACGGTTCGACTTCTTCCTGTAAAACCTCATACCTATTTTCTGTGGTTTTCAAGTTGGGAGGGTTTTGTTTTGTGCCCAAACCAGAGATGGTATTTCTCGAGCGAGGAGGTCATTTTTTAGTAGTTACTGGCACAAAATCCTCTTCATCCTGCCGAGGTTGTGCCTTTGAACCATTGCCATGAGAAGGTTGCTTTTCGGAGCCATTAAGGGGGCAAGATTTGTACAAATGTCCATACTTGTGACATCGGCAACAGCGGAAAGGGATATGCTCATAGTCTAGAAGCTGAAGCCAGAATTTACCTTCATATTCCAATTCAATCATTTCTGGAAAAGGTTTAGATATATTCATGTAAACACAGATCCTTGCAAAGGAAGTATACCGCCCCCGAGCTATGGAGTCTGCTATTTTAACAAAAGTACCTAATGTATTTCCTATTCCTTCCAAAATTTCAAGGTCCCAGAAATCCATAGGAAGCCGAAAAAGCCGAACCCATATAGGAGTAGCCAGAAATTGCTCTTGTTCAGGGTTGTAACATTCCTCCCATTTTCTGAGGAAAAGCCCAGTATTGCTATAAAAATAGGGCCCTCCCTAAAAAATGTGTTCTTTATCTAGTAAATTAGAAAAAATTACTGTAAAAAAACCCTTCGCCCCAAGTTTTAGATCAATGTGACCTTTGGGCTACTATTTTATTTGAATCCATTTTAGTAATTCCTTTTCTGAAGGCCAAATACCTATAAACTTACAGATTAAGGCATGATTCTTCATGTATCCTCTGTACTCATCCAACTTCGACGCTGGGATAACAAATCTTGGTTTCTTGACTGCCCTTGGCAAGCATTGCCCCTTCATTTTGGCTTGCCATTCTGCTCCCAAAACAGGGGCTGTATTTTGCTGAACAGTTGCTGAATGGGGTGTCCGCATCAAATGGTCCCCACTCGTTACATTTCGGTAGGAGGGTGGCTGCCCTCCTCCCGAGGACACTGCCATAGGGTTAACCAGTCTGCTGATACTTCTTTCACTTGAAACCCTAGGGAACTGTTAGGTCTTCACCGTGTTCATCCGCTCATCCACTCATCCTCTTTCCTGTACGACATGACATCCGTAAAAAGAGGTTTTATTAATTTACCATACCTCTAGTCTATTTATATTTTTATTTATTTACCATACCTCTAGAGTAAGTATAAAAATATTTTTGATTTATATACCACACCTCCAATTTATTTATATTTTTATTTATTTACCATACTTACGATTTATTTATATCTTTATTTATTTATCGTACCTCTAATCTATTTGTATTTTTATTTATTTACCATAATCAAATATAAAAAAAGGTTTTATTTTTTATTTACCATACCTCCCGTTTATTTATATTTTCATTTATTTACTATACTTCTTTTTTAAGTGTTTGTAATTATACTCATTTCAAATGTTCACTTACATTACATTTCTTACCTTAGATTTCTCGCATTACATCTACACATGTGCCTTATACTTAGACACGTCAAATGTTTACATTACATTTCTTACATTACATCTGCTTGCCTCATCCAGTCTACTAGAAATGAGGTTCATTAATGTCTATATTATAGACTGTTGGGTGTGGTATACTATGTGTGCTTTCAAGTATTGTTTTCATTATATTGTGTGTTTGAAGCTGAGGTTTTTATTTTGAGGTCATGTTTGGAAAAGGAAGGAACTAAATGTTGGTGGAAAGAAGCTACTGGTTAAAAAACAGAGTGAAGCCTAAATTATGGATGACAAATGACAAACGAAAATACTGAAACAAAACAAAGCCTGAACTATGGCTAGCAAATTACAAAGCTTGATAATGACTTCAATAAAATAAATCACAACATGAGCTTAACTTGTCCAATTCATTCATTAAAGATGTTTTGGAAGAGCTTGAGAAATGGGCAGCTAAGTGTAAATGAAATTCTCCTAACTAAACAATCAAACAATCAACTTACAATGTTACAACATCTCATCCATGATTAAAGGTCTATTGAAATATATTTGGAAAAGAACATTTGTAGCACCATAAGATTTCTATTCTAAACTAGCTTCTAATTCTGTCTTGCAACTCAAATTAACACCACTAGGCCTCACTTAGAAGTTATAGATTTCTTTTTTTTAGAATGGTCTTTTGAGAAAAAGGCTTGTTTGTGAAATGGTAAAAAGGTTGCAAAAATACTCCGGGCCTTAGACTGATACTACCTTCTGTCCAGATAATTATGTGTTAGTATGAGTTTGGAACAAAAGAAGTTTTGTAAATAATGAAGACCGTGGTGTTTAAATTTAACAACTAATACAATTTGAAATGCAATGGATGGCAACTAAGTGCTAATACAGGGAACTAAAACTAAACTAGAGTGCCACTAGTCTATTTGAAGTACAGTGAACAATGTTAGACTGAAAAGCCATTATCAAACTGAAAATGAAATGACAGAACTGAACCATATGCATTCTACCTCCGGAGTGCTATACCTAAGTTATCATGCAACTAACCCAAGGAATTCTACAGTTCATCCCGTTCAGTATGAATGATGTTTTGGAAGAGTTTGTGAGAACGAGTATGGTTGTATCATTCAAAGCAATTGAACATAAACACAAGACTGAAAGCAAATACAACTAAAATCCAAGACACCACAGCTACTTCTTGTTCATTTTTATGATATTTTGGAAGAGCTTTGTACGAGTAAGATTAGCTGTGCTACTTGGTGCAAACTAGCAATTAAAACCTACAATATCACAGTTATACCTCATTCATCATAATGATATTTTGGAAAATTTTATTAGAGTAAGTTTTAACTGTGATAACTAATGAAAATAAATGCAACTAAAACCTACACTATCACAGTTGTGCCTCATTCTTCATAATGATATCTTGGAAGAGTTGATTAGAGTAAGTTTGGCTGTGATAGTAAATATAAACAAATATGAACATAAGCTGAAATAAAAGTGAAACTAAAATACTTATCTACTGTATAAACAAGGCCGCTCAGGAGGCAGGGGCCCTCTATCACTAGAGTAGCACGAAATCTAGTTCAGAATCAACTCAACGCGTTCAAGGAAATACTGCTTCTTTCATTAAAGAGGAATCACCTCAAAATAGAGTATTCACGGACTTCAAAGATCTAGCAGTCAACCATAAAATCTAACCAAAATCTAACCTTTGTCTCTCAGTTTCTCGAGCATATTTATAGCAAATTTACATAACAGAACTTTGAGATAATACGAGGATTATTGTCTTTCCTAGTAGAAACTAAACTAGGACTCTAATCATGATCACGTAACAGAATCTGGACTGTCCTTATTCTGTTAGGAGTCTACCTCCTAATTTGAGTTTCCACGTGCTTAACCACATACAGAATTCCGTTCATCCTCCATGGAGGGCAACAAATGATGAGGACATGACGTGGAATACACCCATGTGTGCTTTTCTCCAAGATGACATCTAGAACCTATATAAACATGAAGCTGGCTACAGAATTGGCAACTAGCTACAGAATGTCTGCATTCTGTAGCTAGTTTCAGTTCAAAAAGTACTACAATGACACAATCACAAAAACATAGCAAGTTAGCCACGATATTCATTCTTAAAGCAATTTTAACTAATTTCATTGATCATTTGAGCCTGGGATTAATAATGGATAAAAGAAATGGAGTGAAATGTGGTGGAAGAAAGAACATTTTTGGAGCTCAACAACATCTACACATGTACCATATACTGGGGGTGTAGAGTGCCTAAGAAGGGGGTACGATTATTGTCGTGGATTTGACTATTATGCATAATTGGGAGGTGCCCATTTTCAATTTTGATTAATGTTTTTTAATGATTTAAACTTAATAGTATATTTTAATAATATATTAAAAAATTGAAATTATAAATAAACTATTGTTTTACTATATATAAAATTTTAATTAAATAATTTCTAAAATTATGATAGATAATTAATATTTACTAAGATAGATATGGTTTATAGGATCATATCAAGATACAAGATTACTTGAATTTTTTTCCTTTTTATGTTCCAAGAGAATTATAGTTTTTCTCACTTAAAAGGTTAAAAAATTTGGTAGTGTGACAAATATTTTGAAAATTAATTTGAATTTGAATCTAAAATGGACAATCAATGAGAAAGTGAATTTCATCTTCAACCCTTTTAGTGTTGAAAAGGCAATAGATTGTTCATTCCATGTAGTCTTTCATCCCATGGGGTTTTTTTTCTTCTTAACATTAATTTAGATAGAGATATAATTTTAAATGGGGTTGATCACCTCCTTATAATATCTTAGTTTTCCTTTTCCCTCTAATTCTTTATCACCACGCAATTTATTCTTAAATTTTGATGTAATAATATTTGTAATATTATCCTTGTTTTACAAAATTATCCATGTTGTTTAAACTCTTGTTATACATAATTTACCAGTCATAGTCACAATTTTAATGAGTGAAAGACTTATTTCACTGAGCAGGACATGATAGGATAAATAATATTTCTTGATATGTTCTAGATTCCTCCATAACTATGGAAATAATACAACCCCAAGCCTCTCATCCATATAAAATATCATATAAATGTTAAAAAATGGAAGAAACCTATATATTGAAAACTAGCATCTCACAAGTGAGAAAGTTGCACTTGGAGACTACCCAAGTAGAGAACACTCTACTCATTAATGATTAACATAAAGAATATATTAGTTTACATGGAAATATGAGGGTTAGAACTAACACGTATAAAATAGGAACTAATTCCTAAACTAGGATACACGCACAATAATACACATTCTCAATTAATTCCAACACTCCCCCTTAATGGAAAGGGTTCACTTGTACTCCTAACATCTGCCTAAATAATTCAAATTTAATTCTTCCAAGGGGCTTGGTAAAAATTTCTGCTGCATTATCACAAGTATTACAATATTCAATATAATTTTATTTTGGCTGAACCTTCTCTCTAACAAAGTGAAAATGCATATCAATATTCTTTGTGTTTTTGTGAAACATATGATTGTTTGCAAGTTTGATTGAGATATGGTTGTCCCATCGGATAACTGTTTCATATTTTTGTTATTCTCCAAAATTGTTGAGTCAATTTACTGGGTAAACTAACACAAGTATTTAATTATCAATCTCGGTTTGTAAACTTGGAAGCATGTCCAAAATATATGGATCTTAGATGTAGTCAATATTTAGAAGATTTTTTTTTTTTAAATAAAGAAAATGCATATTTCAAATTTATTCTAAATTCTAATATTTAAGGAAATGCATATTACAAATATTAAATCTAACTAAGTCATTTATGATTCAATATGTAATAAGTGAGGCAAGAGGCTCCTAACTTAGGGGATCTTGTTTGAACTTCCACCCAGTACTACTTTCATGAATATAAACCAATTAAATGATGGAAAATAGCTTATGATGCATAAAAAGTAGGAGAATAGGCTCCTAACTGAGGAGGTCCATGTTGTCCTTCTTCACAATTCCATTCATCATTGTTACCATTGTATTTGAAACTAGAAAATTAGAAAATAGCTTCAAACAAGGAAAATAAAATGAATTTTAGTTATTGTTCTTAGATCAGAAAGAAGGAGAGTTTAACTTAAATAATTTTTTGTCCCTTCATATGAAGATTAGAATTAAACCAAGGTTCATTAGAAAACATAATTAAATAACTCAACAAGGAAAAGAAGATCAATTCTAGTTATTGTTCTTGGATCAGATAGAAGGAGAGTTTAACTTAAACACTTGTTTGTCCCTTCATATGAAGATTATAAGTAAACCAAGATTCATCATCAAACATAATAAATATTCATCCATCTAATTAACTGAACAAATGTGAAGCAAAACTAGTTCATGAAAATTAAGCTAATTTAACCAAAAAGTGTACTTAGCTTGGTGTGGGGGCCCTCCATCCTTGTCTTGCACACTTGAATAAATTATCAGCTATTTCAAAATCAGTCAATAATCCACATAATTTAACAACAAAAAGAAGGTGGAACTTGTTCCTCAAATTAACTCACAAAATTCAGAAGTCTCAATATGAAATTATACAAATTCTCCTTGTTTGAATGGTTCACAAGATTGGTATAAATAGATAAATGATAAACAAACTATGCTACAATGTCTCTAACAGACTTATATTATCCTAATCCCATCCATCTAGGTTGAACTCATCCATTTAGTTACACAAAATCTGGAAAAATCCCGAAAACTACTAATTCTGCCCTATTCTCTAGGGATTCCTGAAAAAAGGTCATGTTTGACCAGTGTTGACCGGGCTTGTTTTAGCCCAGTTTGACCAAACGAATAGATGATTTTCCATATGTGGTTCCAAAGCTTTCCAAATTTATTCTCATATCCTGCCTAGGTGTCCCGCACATATGACTTTCATGAAGCAATTACATGAATTTTCAATTCTGTCCAAAAATACTCTTAAAACCCAATTTTTACAAAAATATCTAAAAATTGAAAAACATAATTTATTTACCTGAATATGCATAATAAGGTCAAAACAAGGCACATGTGGATGATATAATTTGGAATATGATGGGAATTAGGTGGATTTTTAATAAGCAAAATTGACCAAAATTGAGGGCCAACATCTCCCCCTTGCCGATCTTCAAGCATGTCCTCATGCTTGCTTTCTCCTCTTTGACCTTATGAGTGTTGATATGCCAACTGTCCCTGATCCTGCAGTTTCCTGTTGTGTAGCCTGAAGAAGAAAATCAATCCCCTCATACCTTCCTTCCTTGTACATGGTGGCCTTTACCTTCTGTCTTTCACATTTGTATTGCCATGTTTTCTTTTCATTGAGCCATCTAAAATCCTTTTTGAAAATGAGAGTGTTCTTTGTCTCATTCTTGCTAATATTTTTGGTTAATTCCTCATTTTCTCTAATTATCTTTTTATTATTTTCTTTGTACATTTTTTTTTCTTTATTCAAGTAATTTTCTAAAATTTTGTTGACCTCTAACTCCCTTGTCAACTCTTCTATTTCCTTGATATGTTATTCTTGTTGTAGCTCTTTTTCTTCTCCCACAATCTCTTTGGCAAGTGAATGTGATGAAGTGGCTCCTATCCATTCATGCTCAAAGCAGGAATCATTCTCTAAAGTATCTTCTTGTACATCTATTTCCATTCTTTCCAATATTTCATTGACTTGTTTGGATGATGTTGGAGGTTCAACTATTTCTACTTCTGGATAATTTTCACTTGGTTATTCATGTATTTTCCTCCTTGGCTTCCTAGGAGCAGACAAGAAGGATATTTATTTCTCAATCATGACACTATCTTGTTTCTTCTTGGATCTAGTTCTAGGATATAGTAGAGAATTCATAATGCTCTTAGTGACATGCATTTGCTCAAATGTTTTCTCTGTAATTCTTCCCTCAAGATGATGTTAAACCAAAAATTCTCTCCAAAGCAACCCCTTTCTCCTCACCTAATGTTCTACAAGTACTTTTATGAGGCCATGATGATATATGTGCGCTTCTTTTTCTCTAGTTTTATTTTTGACACCCTCTATTATTTTGACCAAACTCTTTGAGAAGAAAAAGGGTAGATTTATCTTGGATTCTCCTTTCATGTGTTGTAGTAGCCTAATATGATAAATATAGACTACAATGAACCGGTTATCACATGTCAAATATATTTGAATGAATAGTATTAGTTCAAACCAAGGTTCACTCGATGTTCTACAAATTCCTTGCTCTATCAAAAAGACCTTTGCTAAATGCAATTTTTCTAAGTTTCTGCCAGAGAAGCACAACTTGCCGCTGTGGCTCTAGCCTTTTCCTTGTGCTATAATATATTTATGCTACCCACTCGTTGTAACATCTTCATTATAAAACAAAATACATGTATATTTTTATTCATGTAATTTTCATTCATGGGTAATCATCATGGAAATTAGGCTTACATGTACTTTTAAAGCTCCTTAAAAGATGAAATTATTGCCTTGCTTGAGCCTTCTTCAATCCTTTATTCTTCTTTAAAAATGAGTCCACTTCTTCTTCAAAACTGATTAAAAAAAAATTGCTCTCTATCTAAAAAGATCATAAAAACACCTTAACACTAATTTTACTACTTCATAACTCATACTTCATTCTCTCTTTTGTCAATTTTTTTCTCAAAAACCCCTTCTATGTTTTAAAAATTCTCTCTGTGCATATGAAGAATAGGACAAACTTTCTCACTATGTGTATGAGAGTGAAAAATGTTCTCACTGTGTGTATGAGAAAAAAAAATCGCTCACTGTGTGTGAGAATGAAAAAAAATTAGCTCACTGTGTGTTATGAAAATCACACTGTGTAAAAAATGGAACTCTGTATTTTTTCATGTGACAATTTCATAGCTATGCATGGAGGATTTCATGTTTCGAACTTGATTACCTGATCTAGAAACAATATTGTAGATATATCTGAGTTAATACTCGTGTTCCCGTGTTTAAACAATTTCACTTCAATTATAAATCTTCTTCAACATCTCCAAGTGATTCACTTATACACAGGTGGCAGAGTGATTTTCAATGGTGGCAATATTTCGAATTAAGAACTGAAGTTTCACTCAGAAAATGACACATCTTAGACATTATTTCGAGCTAAAGTACCTGTGAAATCTGCTCAACTACTGATAGAAATCCAGAAGTGATCCCTTACCTTTTCTTCTTGTGGAATTTCTAGAGTTTGTTGGTAAGCTCAGTCAACTTGGCAAACAGGAGATCTTTGCCTTCAATTCTCTCGTTAAAATTGGTGCATACCCTCCTTTTTTCACCACAAGCTTCTTTGATCTCCTCACCTATTTCTTGTGCAGCTTCTTCTCTTTTCAGGATTTTCTATTTTGCGCAACCTTGTCCTCAGTGTTTATGTTTTTCTCTCTTACTTCCTTCTTTCACGAGGGTTTTATATGCATGCATGTTTCTACACAACATTATCCTCCTTTTCCTGAGCTTAAATTTGGTTGTGGTGGTGGAAGAAAATCTTAACACAGAGCTTGGTTTATGTTATAATGGTGAAGGATTAACATAGAGTTTGGATAGTTTGTTTTGAATGTGTTTTGACTGTTTTACCATGATAACTCACACTATGACTTGCGTACTCGTGGCTGCATTATTTTGGCTTCTGTATAGTCCTCCTTCCACGATGTATATGCTTGTCTTATCATCGTACCACCGCATCACCCACATTCTGTGTATTTCGTTCTTTTTTCATGTCCTCATTCATTTCGTTGCATGTCCACCTTTGTTTGTATGCATAATGATACATATGTACTTTCAACCTTTCTGCATGTTTGCATATTGCATTTCATTTTGACTCTTCGTTACACAGTATTTTGTCATTGTCCCTAAAATCCCCATTACAAATACTAGAGGACCATTTCAATGACCTTTGTGTACTGTCATACATTTCCAATAATGTCATTGCATCCCTTCGCATGTCTAGAACACAATCTCTATTGATCATTCCTTGAACAGACCCTCAAAAACCTATACTTTTGGGTCGGTGCTGGTAGGTAGTTCTGTCCTCATGCCCGTGATAAAAATTGCACTAATCCTAGCGCCGATGGGTGCTCTGTCTCTTAAGAGCGCCTGCCCCGAGCTTCTTCTGGAAATTTTTTAAAATAGAAAATAAGCTTCCATGATTTAATAGCTTCGTGGGCAGAGTCATGGTTGTTTGTTCGACTGGATCAAGTCGAGTTTCTCCCTTTGGCGTATTAGTTCCTACAATTGTAAAACCTCCCAAAGGGATAGGCCTCTCCTCCATTTTATGTGGATCCCAAACTTCCTCCTCCTCTCTTATAAGTTCTTCTTCCTCACATTGATTCAACTAGCTTAGCAGTCAATAGATATAGCTAGTGTGTTGAATTAGAGAAGTGTCCATTATTGAGAGAGAGAGAGTTGAAGCCCATCGCCTCATTGAGCCAAACAATGAATGAATGCTTGGAGACATGCTCTGTTGAACTCGTCGGAGGAGGAATACAATGTCAAGGCATAGGTTGTAAACTTATTTTTCATCTATTAATAATACATGATTGGTTTCTGGTTCCAACTTTGTCTCTATTTATATTTGAAGTGTCTAACTCTCCTTGACTGGTTTGATAGTTGTAGATGAATCCATATTTTTATATGCTATCATTGTTTTTTTTATCTTAGTATAGGTGTATGAACATTGTCATCAATTGAGTGCAAGGCCTGAAGACAAAGACCAAAGGATTGTTGCAACGTGGCACGACAAAAGCATTGGACTGAGGAAGGATATATGTTCCAGTCCATATTTCATTTACAAACTAGGGATTTAGGAATTCAACGTGTTCCCTTGTTGCTAGACCCACCCTAGGGCTAGAGGGATCACCTCTGTCCACAGAGGGGATTTTCCTGCACAAAAATTTTGTAACCATATTGGGGATCAATATGCCCTTCGTCTCTCTTTGGTTGTTTTCAAGTTTTTCTTATATTTCCAACTTTGGTCGTATTATTATTTCTCTGCTTTGTTTTTCTTGTTTGATTTCTTTTAGCTGATTGGACTCTTCTTAGAGTGACAAGCTTGGTTTTTCTCAGCTACCCTTTCTTTTTTCCCTTTGATTTCTAGCTCGGCGTTGTTGTTTTCTTGGCAGTCATGCCCATTGGCGCAGTTTATCTTTGGAACAAGTGTGCTTTGCCCTGTTCAATGCGAAATACAGTTGAACGGTCACGTCGATTCATATAGGGTTGATTTTGGGCTTTTTTTTGAGTGTACAGTGTATCTTGCCCTTAGAATTGAATTTTTTCTCCCTCGATTGATCCATTTCGATTGTTTTGATTTTTTTGTCTCGTTCATTTCATATGTTATCCGATTGATGTGGCTTTTTCATCCTAGGGTTTCTAGGTGCCTCGAATCATTCATTGGGTCACGTGTTCACCGAGTCTCTAAATCGTGTATGAGTTAGTTTAGTTGTTCATCTTTTTAGCTTGTTGGTTGGTTTCTTGTTTTTTTTGTTGACTCTATGTGTTGTAGGATTGTCAAGATATCATTTGGTGTTTGTTTGACTCTTCTTCTATTGCGCCGAGCATAGATTACAATGTTCATTAAGTCAACTTTAGAGCCCATCCTTTTCTGTGAAGAAATGCATGCCTGGTTTTGAGTGTATGTTTTCTTTCTTGAATTTCATCTCTTCATGTTTAGATGATCTCGTTTGAGTACTCAAAGCTAGTATTTGTTTTTGTAGTGTAGAATTGCATTGATGGTTCATCGCTTACAAAAAAAAAAACAAAAATTTCATTCTTCCTTTTGGTTTGAAAATGAAAAGCATTATTTTTCATTAGTAGGTTTCTTCTTTATTGAAAAGTGAAAAACAAGAGAAGATTTTTCATTTTCTGCTTTGGGTGTGGTAGTAGCATAAATAAAAGTACCATTCTTGCATTTGATTGATTTCTTATTTATTGCAAACTTCTATCCTTCACTTAGCTAGCTCTTCATCGAATTGAAATAGTGTTCATTCTCTCATATAGTTTTGCATTATAGATTTGATATTACATTCAGTAAGGCCTTGAAACTAAAACATAATTTCAAGATAAACCATAAAATTAACTCAACCAACCTAAGGAATCATTGAAAGTTAACGCTCACACATAGTGGTCTAGGTTGGTGGCGTGTTTCGACGTCATTAAACCTAGCTGCTGTCACTCGCCATATTGTGTTAGATAGCACTAGTATGGATTTGTGATCCCAATACCGTCGCATATATAGAGGGAATCCCTCATAGGTTGCAACAATTTATCCATAGGAAGTTTAGTTTATTGCCTCATAACTATGATACACCAAACACAACATTCAGGGAGACTTCCTGCACGTACATTAAGTCCTTGGTAATTTCTCTTTCATTTGATCACCAAGGTGTATATTGTAGTTCACAAAAGCTTGGTACACCCTCTTGCCTAGAATTCCTGCATAGTCATTTCGATCTTTCTGTGACTCTTTAAAAATTTGAAAAGATCATCGAGCGCTTGTCCTTTTGAGCTCGTTCAAACTGAAAGTGACTGGAGTCACCTTTTTTCCTTTTCTCGAATTCTAAAATATGAAAATGCAGAGTCTTTTTTCAATGTTATAAAATTGATTTCCCACAATTATACACCCATTAAGCTATTTTC
This sequence comes from Pinus albicaulis, assembly GCA_034641835.2. NCBI lineage: Eukaryota > Viridiplantae > Streptophyta > Pinopsida > Pinales > Pinaceae > Pinus > Pinus albicaulis. Next base: position 292,600 of record JAXQQM020088402.1, read on the forward strand.
TTGGTTGGTTCATGAGTAATTCCTTAGTGATTGTTGTTTAAGCCCCGAATTGACCTTCTTTTTCTCTCCTTTTTTTTGAGACAAAGTCACTGTGGCAAAACCACCTATTTCATCGTCCTCTTCATTATCTCGTAGTGAAGAGTCTCCCCCCAGAGTCTCTTTTGAGACACCTCATTCTGTCGGGACCCAAGACCTTAAGAGGTCTATCCTCCCAAGTGTCCAACCTCTCACCACTTGGTCTCCTGCTGAGGAGCCGTTTGACATCAAATCGCAACCCCCAGATGCTTTTTGATTTTTGAGAGAAGATCCCCTTGAGCGTTCTAATACACATGCAACCCCATTGTCAGCTTCTTTTCCATCTACCATTCGCCAACTTTTCCCTGACAACATGTCTTCATTTGACATGGATGCTTTGAGTCCTATTAGTAGTGCAGAGACTCTCATATCCATTGGAGAGTATCAATTCCCTCTTGAAATTTTTTCTTATGTGATGACTCAACCCTCCTCTCATCCTTCGTCTCTCCCAATTGGTTATCAATATTTGAGAAAAATGATTTCTGGTGCCACATATTTGTATCAAAACCCATTATGGTCAAGTACCACGACTCCTTCTTCTGGATCATTTGTGTCGGGTACGTCTTCTTCAATTCCTATCATTCAGAAAATTTTCACGAACGTCACGAATCAGCCCACTGTTTGTGTGGATTCTTCTATGCTATCTGTTAGTGTGGTCCCATCGTTGCTGCCAATTTATATTATTCGTGGAACACATCCTAATGCTTCTAGGATACCCGTCGGAACTGTTGTGAGTGGATCACAACCTCACATATCGGGAGTCCATCAACCTATTGGTAGTACGCTTATCCCATCTAATCCCATTCTGGGAGGTTTTTCATACAACCAATATATGTTTGATCTTCAACATCAGAATTATCTCCCATAGGGTTCTCGGTAGTATCCCACACCGGTTACCCTGCCGCATTACTATGATGAGCATGGGAATCATGTGTATTACCATGGGCCTCTTCCGCAAGTCCCATTGTATGTTCAAACAAATCAAGCTCTGGTTTACCCAAATTAGTTCACGTATCAACAAGGGCAACCCTAAGGTCCGCAAGGACAACACTCCCATCTACACAATCAACCTTTGGTCTAGCAGGGACAAACCTACGGTGCTAATGGTCGACCTTATGTTCAGTAGGGAGCGTCTTGTGTTCCCCAGGGGCAAACCTATCCACCTCAGGGAGAACCTTTCATGCAATAGAACCAGCCTTACATTCAGCAAGGCCCACCTTTTATACAACAAGGTCAACCCTCTGCTGGTTAGTATGGCCAACCTGGTCTTTAGGGGAAACTTGGCTCATCTCAACCGTCAAGCAAAACTAGTTTTCAGGGACAGCCTGGTTCTCAACATCCAGGCCAACCTGTACCTCAAGGGAAACCTGGTCAACTTCAACATCCGGGCCAACCTATACCCTAGGGGTAGCCTAGTCAACATCAGTGTTCGAGCCAATCTGTACCCCAGGGACAGCCTATCCAACCTCAAGGCCAATCTTATATTACTCAAGGTAAAATTTTGATGTCACAAGGCATGCCTTTCATTTTGCAACAAAATCCATACATTCCTCAAACTAGGCCTCAATGGTTTTCTCCAAATCAATACCCAAGCCCTTAGACAGGATATGGGCAGAGTTATCAAACTTATAACCCCTATGGAAAAAATCCTCTAGGACAGAACATCAGGACTCAGAATTTCTCCCAACCTAGCTGGAACCCTAATACATGTCCTTATCAAAGGCCTGCGATGCCTTTTAACTCACAATTGCAATTTCTTGCTACATTGGAACTGTCCAATGTGTCGAAGTTAACTGATGACCCTATTCTTCATAATCCATATTTGTTTCCAGTTCCCACCAATATTCCTGGCAATTGTCCCAAGTTTGAGGGAATGTCTGGAGAATATTTCCAGGTGGATGTTATGACGTACCACCTATGGTGCTCCTCTAACTCCTAGTTGGATTACTATATTTGTTTATGTCTTTTCCAAAGGACTCTCACTGGTGTTGCTGCAAAGTTGTACATTGAAATTTCTCGTGGAGTCCTTTAAGATTTCAACACTCTTGCAATTGCGTTTCTCATGGAATTTCAGTTGTCAGTTCGCTATGAAACGAGAATGCACCTTCTTACGTCTCTGAAACAAGATCGAGCCACACACATCTCCAATCACATTAACAAATGGAGATGGAATTGTTGCTTGATCAAGTTTGAAATGCTTGATCAACTTATAATTGACTGGTTCACTACCTATTTTTTTGTTCCAATAGCCAAAGACATTACTATGGGGGCATGTGTCATTGAAGAAGAGGCTATTTATTGTGCTCAGGACCTTGATCTGGTTTACTCCCAGTCTGGCACACTTTATGAACTCTTGCCTGAGGCTCCACGGACGAGAACATCCAAAGCAACGGCGAAACCATGTTTCGACGGTATCATTGGTTCTGTATCTCAGACTTCTTGTAAGTATTTTGTTAGTGTCCCGTGACAGGGTAACATCAGCCCAAGGACCTAGCCTTCCTGGACTCAGAGAGGGCTCTCTCTATTTGTGCAAGGGATGTATATTTGTTTGCTTCTTATGTTTTTGATTTTAGGTTACCTGTTAAGTAGGTTTTTAGTTTGTTTTTAGGTTTTTGAGGGAGGAACTGATCAAAGACTAAATAGATAAAAATATTTTTAGATCAACTAGGCTATGGGGTCAAAAAGGTCGAGAAAGCTTCAAATGGTGGATGAGGTATATTGAAAGGCCGATTTGATCGAGGTAAAAATGGATTCTTTAGGTGGAGTGAAATGGGATGGACACTAGGTTTTGTGAAGGACAAAGAGTTTCAAACATAGATAGTTTTATAGAAAACATCCATGTGGTAAGGCATAACCATTAATCACGATAAATGAAACTTCAAACTGATAGATGCATAAAATAAACATTCAGGCGATACATAGAGGTATAGGACCCTCTAACTTTAGGAAAATCGCCATCAGACTTTGGGGAAAAACAAACAAGATAAACAAATAACTCAATCTACGAAGAGGAAACTCCTAGACATCATATTTTGAGCTATCGGGAACTTTGAAATAAGATTGAAGAGTATAGGCAAAGGGAAAGATCGACACAAGACCTCTTTGGTTCAACTAGGACAATCAACCATTCAGAGAAAGGTTTCAGTAATGGGTTTTAGTTAGCTAGGAGTAAACAGGGCTTACCGTGAATCATACTCTATAGCATACATAATAACCATTAATGAAATTGAGAACAAGTTCTTAGGCTATCAAAGAGCATTTAAGAATTGATTGGACATAACTAAGAAAGAAGACAAACATAGAAGCTGTAATGGATTAGGAAACTTGAGGTGCCTCCATGGGCATGTCTCAAATCTATTCTTTACTGTCCTACAGCAAGCAAGAAACATGAAAATATGTATGATAGCTAAGGAAAAATAACAGAGAAGGAACACTATACCATTTTACCAAGTCAAGGAATCCTACAACAGTTGTCTTTCACCATCCAAAACACATAAGAAATTATCCACTGCATGAGACAAAGTATTTCTTCCAAGCTTGTATAACCATGTATTGCTCTATAACAGCAAGTTCAGCCTATTCATACAATGAAATCTCTTGGAATATACAGGCTAAAGAGAAATAACATATCCAAGAGCATCTAGAAGGCCATTGGACTATTACAAATATCTGATTTTTTCCTTCAGGCTTTGCAAAGCCCAAGGCACAAAATATATTTAAAAATATCTTAAAATGCTAAAAAAGGAAATTAAATTGACTTTTCCTAACTGAAAATGGCCAAAAAAGGCTAAACGCACAATTGGAAAAGCCACTTCAGAAAATCGTCGTTTTTGCCAAAATGCTATAGGAACGTAGCAGCAGAAAATTCCCTGTCTTGTAGACAACTTTTGAGGGACCTCCCAATGTCGAAACAAGGCCCGTGATAACTTGTTGGAAATCCCTGTCTGTCTAGTTTCTGAAAATACTTTATTTTTCCCAAATTGATCACTAGAAGTATGTCAAAAGCTTAACTGAGTGGAAAAAACCAAAAAAGTAGCCTTTGCTGATATGTGAGGCAAAAAGTTAAAAAATCTCTGTTTTTCACCTCTTTGGGGGACCAAAACATCTTCTTTTGATCTGAAATTTTCTGAGTAGATGCCCCTAAATTTATTTCATCCAATGATATCACTCTCAATAGCTGAGGATGATCCAAACAAAAATGGAAGCGCCCATGAATTTATGCAAATAGGCCCAAAAATGTCAAAAAACAAGATCATGTCAAAAATTTCTCAATTTTGGTGAGCAAACCCCTTAAGGGTTTTTAGAAACATGCCTAGAAGCTTGGGCCAAAATTCCAATTCTAGATGTGTCTTTTCCATCTTTTCTCACTGGGCGCCCTCTTTGGGAAATTTTGAGTTTTTCTTGGTTTTCTTTCTTGTTGTTTGGCATTTTAGTTTTGGTGAAGAATTCATGGCCCCTTTCCTAGGAGAGGAAGCTAGCACATGATTTGGAGAATCCTCTTCATGCTCTATGTTTCCAATGTCTTCCTTTGGGCTGTCTTACTCTTTGGTGTTTGTTTGCCATCATTATTGCTTGCTTGAGGGTTGTCATTTTGTTCCCCCTCCTCACTGCCATGTTTAGACTCTTTTACTTTGTCTCTCATCATTAATAGTTTGCTTTTTGTCACTTTTCCCTTCCTTGGACGCATTGTTGGTTTTGATACCTTCACTGAATTATCGAAACCCAACTTTGAAATGATCACTGAAAAAGGTCTCTTCTCAAAGCACTGATTTCCTTTGATAATCACTGTTTTTTATCTAGGATGGCAAACAAGTATTGGTTAGATGAAAACAAATTTACTTCTCCATCACTGTGTTTTGAACAAAGAGGCCTCTTAACAAGATCTGCTTGTGGTTTTTGAAGACAAATCCCTTTTTTTTTTTACACAAAAATTCCTTCCCCTCAACCACTGCTTCCTTTGTAATCATTGTTTCTTTGTGAATTTAATGAACAAGATTGTCTACTCTTGAAAACAACAATGTTTCCCTTTAATACTCAAAACTCTTTCAAACTGATAAAAATATTTCTCCCAATCACTATCTTCCTTGGTAGACACTGCTTCTTTGAAATTAATGTTCTTTTGTGGTTATTTGAAGCAAAAGGCGCTTTTTGAAATCACTGTTTTAAAAGACTCCTTTAAGCTGATTAAAAGGCCTTCTAATCAAACTCTGCTTTTCTTTTAGAGACTGTGTGTATTCTTAGCCATTCATAGAAAGAAAACCCCTTTCAAAGTGACACATTAACCCTCCTTTTCACTGTTTTTTTTTAAATCATTGTTTCTATGATTTAGATGTAAAAGAGATTTTATTTTTGAAAACAACATTGTTTTCTCTTTACTACTCAAAACAACAAGCTCTTTGACAAAAAAAACTTCTTTTTTTATCACTGTTTCTCTGTAGTAGGTGGACAGGTTTCTTGTTCAAATGTAAACTAATGCACCTCTTATGAACTGTGTTTGTGAGTAATAAAAAAGGATTTATAACTTTGAAAATAGTCTCCTTTCTTTTGGGCACCTAGAATCTCTCTCCTTTGAAGACTGTGCTATCTTAAACCTTTCATCAAAGTAGAAAACCTGACTAAGAGACAATAAATTCCTTTATAAAAGTCTCTTGATACATTTGGAGGTGTCTTCCTGTTGAAAACTTAACTTTGGCATCCCTTTGAAAAACTGTGTTGTTGGTGGCCCGGGTGCCTAGGCGGTGGGCCATTCAGGGGTGGCCCGGGCGGTGTTGAAAATGTTAGTCATCAGTATTTTTCACCTGTTGATGATGACTAGTTGTTAAAGCCAATTTTTCTAGCAGCTGATCTCCAATTTGTAAAATTTTTCAGCTAGAAAACACCCATTAAACATTTTTCCCTCCTACCTTTTCAATCAGCCTATGATGAGAAAAACCTAATTGTCAAGCCTGATCTAGTCTCAGTCATACAAAATTGTCCATCAGATCCAAAGAGAATACTCCAAATCTGTCAAAAGTCTCCCCTAGTTTAGGTAGTGGCACTTTAGGTGATCTTCCCTTGGCAAACTATCCTAAGCCAAAAGAACCTTTGTCCAAAACCAACCAGTCATAATTCACCTTCCTATTCTGCAAATAAAGCTTGATGCACCCTTAAGTCGCGCCACTAAAGAGTCTTGATGTCTCAGCAGTGTATATGCCAAAAGCCAAACTGATACTAGGTGGATTTACAGTGTTTCAATGTATTTTTCAAAGAAAAAGTGTATCAGTGTTCTAGAAGACATTATTAAACTTAACATGAGAAGACAATTGCTTCTCATGTGGTTTTGAGCCTAGGATGCAAGTACTAGACAGAGAGGTAATTCAATTAGCTCCTGCAAACACAGTAAAAAAGGTTAGTGGCTAATGACTAGCAAGTATTACTCTGCAGATACAGGTCAAGATTGCCTCTAGTTTCTAAAGATGCGTAAGAGTATTTTAACGACATATTACATATCTCAAAAAATTTCCCCTCATGGCATATTGTCAATTTTTCACTTTATATTTACTTAACTGTGAATAGGTACTACAAGGAAAGATGAGATAGTTTGACAAAGGGATGAAATAGCATCACTGTGTAAAACCTCCTCCAAACATGAGCAGAGGGTTGGATGACTGTGTAAAACCTCCTCCAAATATGAGTAGATGGTTAGGTCATTGGTTGAAAACCTCCTTCATTTAAAATCAGATGGTTGGGAAATGTGATAAAGGCCTCCTTCATTTAACAAGCAGAGGGCCAGGAACAGAGGTATGGCCTCATTTAAAGAGCACAAGGCTAAAAAAGCTGCAAATAGCCTTAAAAACTTGTTTTACACCTTTTTATCCAATGGATGAAACCACTAACACAGCAGTGGTGTTTCAAGGATTGATTATATGGTTTCATTGTTTGAAAGGAAGAGTTTGAGTGCAGTAGGAAACAATTGGAAGATTATGAGTGGAAAAATGTTGTTAGGAAGATGGCCAAGTAGTGGTACTGTAATAATCATAGAGGTTTGGTTTTTCTTCTATCAAAGATCTCCTTCATAGGCAACTTGCAGCTAAAGTGAACAAAATTTGGACAGACTCATCAAATGTGAGGAAAGGATATGGCATGTGTTTTAAATTCAGGGACAACATTCAAAGAAATGAAACATGCCACTGTCACAAACAAGGGCCTTTTTATGAAACATGTGAAAAAACCTTATTGTTGCATGTGATTGCATTAAAGGTCTGTGAAGGCCTTTATCCTTGATTAAAATATATAGGTAAAGCCATGGGTGAATGAAAATAAGGTTTGTCATCCACAGTCAAAGGAAAATATCCATGTGCGCCTGACTGTTTTGATCAAACTGCACAATAGCCATAATTATCATCAAAACACCAGTAGAGAAGAAATTGTCAAAGTGAGTTTTGGAGTTGTGAATTATCTCTTTCCAAGATGTGGCATGAGGGTGCTGAAGGTCTCTTTTTCTTATGTTTACAAAAGGTTTCTTCCAAAACATACAATTTCACATTTTTGGAGAGGGCATTGCTATCTATCCAAGTGCTTTTCCCAACACATAGGCAAAGAAAACTTTCATGATCAAAACCATGCTTCTTGTCTAAAAATTCAAAGGATATACAGTGCTTAGAGAGACAAAGGTCACAAGCAAAGTCACCTAGAGAAAGAACAGTTGATTTGTCAACTTGAAGATGGCCTCCCTCACAAAAGGCAGAGGGTCAGTTTTCTTAAATTTTTCACAATGCAAGTTAGCTCATACAAATGGTTAAAAAGATACTCAAAACAAGTTTCATGTTTATATCAAAGGACCCTCATCGGTAGATCAAGGCTCTTTTGTAAAGGATTCAGAGAAATACAGCTCAAGAAATGGTGAGACAGTGGTTAAAGGACTGCTCGAATTACAAATACACTTGTTCAAAGGAAATTTTTGTTTTAAAAAAAGCGAAGAGGTCTTCAAAAGGATAAAGATAGTGATTTATGTTGTTTAAGACAAAAAGGGCCTTCATAGCATCCAAACCCTCACAACGTGATTTCAAAAGGTTGTTGAATTTTTTGACTTTAAAAGGTGGAGAGACCGTTGGCAAAGTCCCATTTTACAAATTCAAAACACTCACCAAGTGCTCCCTTGACTGTTCATTGGAGAAACAAAGGACTTCGAGAAAATTTCAAGTTTTTTCAAGGCTTAAAGCTTGCGTGGCATGCTTGGAAAAGCGCGTGGCATGCCTGGGAGAGGAAATACACAGGGTTATAACAATTGCGTGGCACCTGTAGCGCCCGTTCGAACACCGCCCAAGGCCGACCCGAATGCGCGGCGTTCTTTTCAATGAACGTGCCGTTCACTCCTTTCGCCTTCTAAAAGGCTCTAAAGCTGCTCAATCAATCAACCAAGGCCATAAGCGTTATTTGAAGGTATTCTCTATTTGCTTCTTGCTAGTAGTTGAAATCTTAAAGGGGTGACAGAGTTATTTTCTCAATGAAGGATCAGTGATAAAGAGGGTATGGTTTTTGATCAAAAACAAAGTTGTTTATGGCTGTGAATGTCACAGACCATTTCAGTGATAGAGGAAAGTATTTAAATAGTTTTAAGAAGCCCTTATTTCCTTTGAAAGACAATGATAGTGAAGGAGTATGGTTTTAAGGGATGAAGGCTTGGTAAATAAATAAAAAAAAAACTTCCTTTTTATGTTATGAGACAACAAACTCTATGCAACCTCCATACTTCAAAAAGAAAAATCTGTGTTTAAAGGTCCCAAAATCAGTCTAGAAGGGTGTTTTTCTTCTTGTGTTGAGCAGAGGTCTCAAATCCATTTGAAGAGTGTCCTAACAGTGTTAAAACAAGAGCAGAGTCTGTTTGAATTTCCAAGGGGAAAATAGTGATCATAATTTGAAATCTTTATCATTTTAAAGTCCTCTCTGTATGGTGAAATAGTGAACATTGTGCAGCCTCTATAGTTCCAAAAGCAGAGTGTGTGAAAGGCTTTTCAAATCAGCTGAGGGAGTTTTGTCTACTTTTGTAAAAGAAACAGTGAATAGCAAAAAGGGTATTGATTGAAGAGAAAGGTTTTCTTATCAAAACAAAGGTTCCTTATTCACCAAGATACCACAAAAAACCTTTCAAAGAATTTGAAATCTTAAAGGGGTGACAGGGTTATTTTCTCAATGAAGAAGCAGTGATAAAGAGGGTATGGTTTTTGATAAAAAAAACAAAGTTGTTTATGGCTATGAATGTCACAGACCATTTCAGTGATAGAGGAAAGTGTTTAAACAGTTTTAAGAAGCTGAAGGAGTATGGTTTTAAGGGATGAAGGCTTGGTAAAAAAAAAAAAAAAAACTTCCTTTTTATGTTATGAGACAACAAACTCTATGCAACCTCCATACTTCAAAAAGAAAAATCTGTGTTTAAAGGTCCCAAAATCAGTCTAGAAGGGTGTTTTTCTTTTTGTGTTGAGCAGAGGCCTCAAATCCATTTGAAGAGTGTCCTAACATTGTTAAAACAAGAGCAGAATCTATTTGAATTTCCAAGGGGAAAACAATGATCATAATTTGAAAGCTTTATCATTTTAAAGTCCTCTTTGTATGGTGAAATAGTGAACATTGTGCAGCCTCTATAGTTCCAAAAGCAGAGTGTGTAAAAGGCTTTTCAAATTGGCTGAGGGAGTTTTGTCTACTTTTGTAAAATAAATAGTGAATAGAAAAAAGGGTATTGATTGAAGAGAGAGGTGTTCTTATCAAAACAAAGGTTCCTTCTTCACCAAGAAACCACAAAAAAACCTTTCAAAGACTTTGCCCAAGCGCAATGATAAGTTGATTTTGTTTCACTTAACAAATACTTATTGTTTGGCATCAAAGAGGATTAAATAGTGACCTATAAGGAGGACAGGGGTGTGGTTGAGAAAAAATTTCAAGGGCCATTTGAGACAGCTTGTTTTTTCAAAGACTATCCAAAACAAAATGCCTCCTAGGCAAGACAGTAGAAGTGGCCTTCATAGTAGGTTTGAGCCTGTTTCAACTGAAGAGGTAAATGCTCATCCATCGGTCCTGTTTAACTTTCATGAAGTTGGATGTCTAGAGTTTTGTCAAAGGGTGGAGGAGGTGAAAAGCTATTCCCCCTTGACACATCTTTGTGCTTTGAGATTTCAAGGGAAACACTTTCAGCTGGCAGGCTTTGATTTCAAGTTTTCTCCTAGGTCCATTTCCAAGGCCACCAAAATCCCTTATGTCGGAGATAAGTGGTTTAAAAAGAGCCACCTAGACTCAGAACAATACAAACACTTTTTGAAGCCTGAGAATAGAGATACATGTCCATCCATCTTTCCTTTCTCATATCTGTTGATAAGTTATGCTCCCCTCATGAAGATAATCATGAAATATTTCACATGCGAGGGAAGATTCTCCCGGGTCTATGCTTACCATGTCTGGTTGCTCATGCATTTCACAAGAGCCAAATTGTTAAATCTCCCCTTCTTCCTCCATAGAAGTATTGAAAAAATGGCCTCCACTGTTCAGAAAAAACCTCCCTCTCAACAGTCATCTTGCCTTTTCCATCATTCCCTCATCAAGGTTATCATTCTTCATCAGCTTGAGAAGAAGGAAATATCACGGGACACTTTCATTGCACATTCATATTTCGCCACTGTTCCTTCATTTCATACATCTCCTTCACCTTCCACTCACCATCCTTCAACTTCTTCAAGTAGGCCCATTCCCAAGAAGCTCAAATTTCCTATAATTGAACAAGAAGAAGAGCATGAAGGGGAAGAAGAGCATGATGAGGAAGAAGAGCAGCATGAAGATGAGCAGTAGCATGATGAAGAAGTGCAGCAAGGGGAAGAGGAGCATGATGAAGAAGGGAAGCAAGAGGAAGAAGAGCATGATGATGAAAAACAGCAGCAAGATAAGGAAGGGCAGCATGATGAACAACAACAAGATGAGGAAGGGCAACATGATGAAGAGGAGGAACAACATAATGAAGAAGGGAAGCAAAGTGAAAAATATCATAGTGAGGAAGGGCAGCAAGGTGAAGAAGAGAATCACAGTGATAATATGCAGCACAATGATGAAGAGTAGCGCCATGAAGAAACTAAAAACAGTGGCAGGGATGATGAGGAAAGTAACAAGGGCAAAGAGCCAATAGAGCATGTGCTAGCTGCCTCTCCTAGGCAAGGGGCCATGCTTTCTTCTCCAAAAGTGGCCAAGCCCCGGACATCAAGGAAAAGGGCACCTAAAACTATAACTCCAAATGTTACTAGGGCCCTCCGAAGCAAGGGGAAATTGCCCAAGTGGCCCATTGTCAAATTACCCAAGAGGAGGAAGACCAAGAAGGCTACCCAAAGCAAGGGAAAGGAGAAAGAAGAAAGCAGCCATGAAAAGGAGAGAGACTTTGACATAATTCAAATCCAAAGTGATGATAGCGACAATGAGGCCCAAATCCTAGAGACTCTCTTGATCAATAGAGAAAATCAAATTGATGCTTTGAGGGCAGATTTAGAGAGGGCTCGAAACTTCAATCACCTTTTGCAAATACATAAACAGATGAGTGTCCACATGGCGGTATATGAGACCTGGGCCATCAAATACAAAAAATAGGCCTCCAAGGCACAAGTTAGTATGGAAGAACTCATGGGCGAGTTAAATGATAGTGAAGATGAATATCAGCCCATGAGAAAGAGGCCAAGGACCATGGGACTCAGAAAAGCCCCTGAGAAACAAAAGGAGGAAGAATCTGACCTTCTCCAATCTTTTCCTCTCTTTACTTTTTTCACCCAAGAGATAGAGAACAATCGAGAAGCATGGCTTGAGAGGGTAAATGATCAATTGGAAAAGAAGTTGGAGAAGGTAAATAGAGATTTGGACCTTCAAAGGAGGATGACCGGGCACTAATAAAAGCTCAATCAGTTCACCTAGCGGAAATTGAAGGCCACACAGGAAAAACTCAAGGAAGCACAAAGGAGGCGCCCGACACCAAAAATGAAGAAAGACACCTCAAAGCTCCAAATTTTGGCCTCAGATTCACAACATTTTTCTGAAAACCCTTGAGAGTCATGCGCACCAAAATTGGGCAAAATTCAACAAGTTTTGTTTTTTTGTCATTTTTGGGTTTTTGGCCAAAACTCATGGGCATCACCATTTCTGTTTGGGACATCCTAAAAGGATTAAAATGATATCATTGGATGCCATAATTTTAGGAGCATCTACTCAAAAATTTTCAGATCAATTGAAGATGATTTTCTCCGCCACAATGGCGAAAAACACTCACTTTTTCCACACTCTACCCTGTTTCTCAGCAAAGTCTATTTTTTGGGGTTTTACTCATAGGTCCAATTTTGACTGACTTCTAGTGATTATTTTGGAGAAAAATAAAACTTTTCAGAAAGTAGACATTCATAGCTTTCCAATGAGCCATCACGGGCCTCGTTTTGACATCGGGAAGGCCTCCAAACATTGCCGGCAAGACAAAGGAATTTCTGCTGATATATTTCTTAAGTATTTTTGTAAAAAATGTACCTTTCTAAAATGACTTTTCCTCATGAGCGTTTAGCTATTTTTTGGCATGATTAGTTATGAAAAGTCAATATATTTTCCTTTTTTAGCATTTTTGAAATATTTTACTTGATATTTTGTGCCTTGGGCTTTGCAAAGCCTCAAGGATAAAATCAGATATTTTTGATTGGCCAATGAGATTGCAAGTTGCACTAGGAGGTTTTCCCTCATCTTGGCCTATATATTCCAAGAGAATTCATTGTAAACAAGGCTGAACTTGATGAATAGAAGCAATATATGGTTATACAAGCTTGGAAGAAACACTTGTCTTATGCATTGGATAGTTTCTTGAATGTTTTTAGATAATGAAGGAGGTCTGTTGTTGGATTCCTTGACTTGGTAAAATGGTATAGTGTCCCTCTCTGTTATGCTTCTTAGTTTTCATTCATAATTCCATGTTCTTGCTTTCTATAAGACAATAGAGAATAGATTTAAGACATGTCCTTGGAGGCACCTCAAATTTCTTGTTTCTTTACAGCTTCTATGTTTTCTTCCTTCTTAGTCATATCAAAGAATCCTTGATTGCTCTTTGATAACTGAAGAAATTGTTTTCTTATTTCATTTATGGTTTTATTCATGCTAAGTATGATTCATGGTATGCCCTGCTTACTCATGGCTATTCATAGCTCCACCTCTGAAACCTTTCTTTTATTGTTTGATTGTCATTTTTTGAACCAAGGAGGTCTTGTACTAATCTTGCCCTTTGCCTAAAATTATGCAATCTTGCTTCAATGTGCTCAATAGCTTGAAATAATATGCTTAGGCATTTCCTCACAATGATTTGAGTTGTTTTTTTGTCTTAAATTTATTTCCCCAAAGTATGATAGCAATTTCCTAAAGTTAGAGAGTCATATATCTCTATGTATTGCTTGAATTTTTATTTCTATGCATTGATCAGTTTATAGTTACATCTCTCATGATTAATGGTTAGCCATACCATGTTTATGTCATCTATTAAACTATTTATGTTTGAAATCCTTTGTTCTTCACAAATTTAGTGTCCATCCCACTCCATTTTACCCAAAGATCCATTTTGCCTAGCTCAAATCGGCCCTTCAACAGCCTTGTATGACCATCTGAAAGCTTTCTTGACCTTTTCGACCCCATAGCCCAGTTAATCTGACATATTTTTACCTATCTTAGTCTTTGATCAGTTCATCCCTCACAAACCTAAAAACCAAAACAAGAAACCTATTTCATAACTAGCCTAAAATTAGAAACACAAGAAGAAAACACACAGATATCCCTCACACAAATAGAGAGAGCCTTCTCTGAGTCCAGGAAGGCTAGGTCCTTGGGCTCCAAAGATTGGTTTGATGTTACACTATCATTTGGATTGCCAATCAACCAAATCACAGGACCCTAACAGAAAACATATGTGCAGAGTTAGTTTTTGACAAGTTTAAGGGTGGAAAGTGGAAGCTGAGTGTGGTGAAGGCATAATGTAGTTGGAAGGAAGTGAATTAACAGTCCAAGTTCTTGCATAAATGGAAAAAGTTCATGGGCGATGGCGTTCATATAGTGACACTGGCGTGCCGCACTAAGTTTCAGGCGTGCCGCGCATAGATTGAAGCTTGAAAATGATTTTAAAACTCCCAATATCTGTTCTCCTTCGTAACTTAGTTGTGCATATTGGAAAATGATCATTGGCTTTCAAGTTTTTAAACTTGATGAGAATTTTTAAACACCTTTTCCTCCCTGTTTGAAACGAAAAAACTCCTTTTGCCTTTGCAGCTTTTTAGAGTGGCTTTGTGCCTTTGTGTTTTTACAAAGGAGGTGATCCTAACAAACACTAATGCAGCTTCAAAACAATAATGCAAACCTATCTGTTTATGAAGTGAAGGGAGGTTTTATCCTTTGATTAAAAACATTTCGAAATGTAAAATTCCTATTTCTTTTAAAACTCTCTTCTTATCATTCGATGGGGACATTTTTTAACTAAAAATGAAACATGTTTTATCACACCTTTTGACCCTTTGAATGAGTTGATTTAGTATGTAAATATTTTGAGGAGCTGGTCCTTTGTTTCTTTTTAAAGAAGGCCTACAAACAGTGAAATATCCACCCATTTTTACAATGTACCCTCTATCTTTTTGTGAGGAAAGCCATTGTCAAAGTTTGCCAAACCAACTGCCCTATTCGAAAGAGTTTTTTATCACTGTATTTTTCTAGCCATATGCTCTTGGAGGAAGTTAACTCAAAGTGTCTTTGACCCTCTGGTCTTTGAATAGGTCATTTTAAGGAGTAGCTGTGTTTTTTCCTTGATTAGTCAATGAGGGAAATCATCACAAAAACTACTGTTGCAGCCCTTTTTATTGACCCTTTAGATCTATCATGAGGCCTTCTATTTATCTGTTGATGGGGGTCCTGCAAACCATAAAACCTTATTTATTTCAAAATTGTGACCTTGTATCTTTTTGAAGAGGCTCATAAAGATGCTAACATGCAGCCTTCCGAAACCCCTATGAAGATATTTGTTTGTGAAGTGAAAGAAGGTTTTATCACATGATTGATCTTCTGCTTGTCATTTTGAATATATTCAAAAAATGGTGGGCCCTCTACTTATTTGTGAAGGAGGCCAATGTTTGAAAAACTGCCCGGGTCTCCCAAAACTCTGTCTCTTATCATTTAATGGAGGAGCCTTTTGACTGTGAGTGAAATATGGCTTCATCACACATTTTAACCCCTTGAATGAGCTGTGTCATGGTGCAAAAATTTGGAGAGTTGATATTTTTTTCTTTTGTGAAAGAAGGCCTACAAACAGTGAAAGATTCACCCATTTTTACAATGTGCCCTCCATCCTTTGACTGTGCTGGAATTATCCTTTGGCGCTCTCCCTTCATTCATCACTTGGATGAAGTATTTTTATAAACCATAAGGGATTTTCAGAAATAAAAATGCCCCTTTCACATACACCTATGTGAATGCTTCCTTATACCAGTTTGCAGACAAGACTAGAACCCAAGCTTTGGTCTATCAATTTCACCATTCATAAGAGGCTTGTTTTAATCAAAAATATAACCTCTGATTTATCCTTGGAGGGAGGTTTTCATAATCGCAAGATTGGAGGTTTTTAACACCAGTATTTTAACCTTCTGCCTGTAATATGAAAAAGGCTTTTAACTACTATAGGGTAAAATGCTTGCGTTGTTGGTTTTCTAATATCCCTCTTAGGGCTTTCCAGTGCTCAAGGAAGACAGTAAGATTAGCTGTATAGTTCACAAAAAAGGCACATACATGTTCATATCAACTTAAACAACTTGATGGAATAAGATGGAATATTACCTCTTTAATGATCTTAAAGTCTTTTGGAGAGCGCTAAGCAGCAAAGCAGGGATCCTTCTTCACCAGCTCCAAATATCGACCCTGTATTCAATCAAAGCACCCGTGTAATCTCTAACACAACATACGTTTCCTATCAATTAAGTTAATATATGAAAAAAATTATAACAATGCACATATAAGCCATTCATCTCATGCTATATAAGTAATTGGAGAATAATGACAATATCAACACATAGAATGGACAAAACAGATACAGTTCTATTAATTTGTAAAAAGGAGGATTACAACTGTCGGTTGTACCAAGCCCTCCTCAGCCTTCCAATCTCTCTATCTCTCAATGTGGTGATGTATTGATCAACAAGTTCTCAATGAACCTCTTTGAGTTTTGACCTTCACACTACAAAAATATTGCTCTACTTCACAAGTATTCAAAAATTTGACAATCCTTCGACCTTGAACCAAGAGCCTTCAGCTCCATTTTATAGGAGATGGAGAGAGAAATCATTGCCTCTCTCCTTCCACCAGTTATAAATAGAAAAAACCAAGATGTTTCCTCAACTTCCCATGCTTTTGCCTTCCTTGAGAGTTCAGTTGTTTTTGGCAAGGCCCAATAAGAGACTAGTAATTTGCAGTTTCCTTTTTGTACTGACTCTGTTATGAGAAAAAGCTGGGAATTAAAATCATTCTCCGTAGTTTTTTTCTATTTCAAACTCAAAACACGGGTAACGCTTCCCTCTAGTGTAAAAATAGCATTGCCCTAGCCACTAACGTGGCCTCTTCATTGATCAGGCACGTTATAATGCTTTTGTGTTGCTATAGGGGTGTGTTACCTTGGAAGAAGTAGGTTTAGTTTAGGTCTTTGTATTCCTTCGATATTTATCTTCTCCTCTGAGCTAATGAGGAGGTTTTTTGACCTGTAATAGATGCCCCCTAAAGTGTGAGGTCAGAGACGAAGACGATGGCCGAAATAATTTATAATGTGTGTAGTAGAGATAAAGAGATTGAAAGACTGAGGAAAACCTGAAACAAAAACATATGTCAGAAAATATAGTATCTGCCTTGAGTCGGGCATTCCCATGTTCAGTAGCTTAATCAACATGATTTGTCTAGAACATAGATATGAAGAATCTGTCCACTGATAAGCACAATGTGGAAATGTTTGTCATAACAGGATCAGGCTGAAGAAGTTGTCTCCATAAACAATATCGCAACTTGGGGAAGGGAACACAGCTTTAATGATGTAACCTTTGCCCTAAGGTCTTGACAGCCGCTTCACTTAAACTGTGTATTTCTCAACATGTGAATGAAGGAGCTGTTATCAAACATGTGAGAAATAATCTGATTACCAGTCAATAATGAAAACTGTTAACAGACGCGAAGGTGGTCACCGATAATGATGATGGTCCCTAAGATGCACAGTACAATCTAGCGAGTATGAATAAAAAGAGTTGAAGTCGAACACTTGTAGAATAATTCGATTAGGAGCCAATGATGAAGAATCCTAATCAAACACAAGACTACCTACCACTGATGTTTGCAAGTATCCGGGTACTGATGGGTTTCTGGAACAACTTCCTAGGTAAGATGTTGAAGTCGATAGGAACAAATCTATTGAAAGGTAGGCACTGAGGCGTCCTAAATCAGTCAACATGAAACGGGAACCAAATGAATTTTTTTTTTATGGAGATAATGAAGAGAAAATGGGGATGTGAGACGAAAAATAATTTTTGGCATAATGAGCGGTTTGGTTGATAAGAGGAGCAGTAGATAGCGAGATCTGCTTGAACAAGAGAAGGCACTGTAACAGGGTACTAGGCAGTTGAGGCTTAATGCACACAAAAGAGTTTGTTAGGATTTTACCAGTGTAGGAACACTGGGAGATGAAGGCTAATACTCATAGATGGTAGGGTTCCGCTAACTGCGAAAGAGTTGTCTGGGAAGTGCCATGTTCAAGATTTTTCTGCCAAATCGACCTTTCTGAAATGTAACAAAGCTAGTATCCATTTTTTCAAAAAAATTTCCCCATCTGATTAGGTTTAACGAATCTAGACGAGTAAACTCGGTGAGTTTTTCATATTTAGAGAGTCTGAAAAATGTCGTAAAAGACAACTCCATTCCCCGTCTGATTAGGTTTAATGAGTCCAGACGAGTAAACTCGGTGAATTTTTTATGTTTAGAGAGTCTGAAAAATGTCATAAAAGACAAATCCATGGGGTACCCTTGTCATGTCTTGATAACTAGGCACAACAAAGGGAGAATAGTAAGCCCAAAACAGTTCATTTTCCGTGAGTTAGTCCATCGAACTCGGAAAAGTGAGAAATCTATGTTCAATGGATGTCTACCTCATTTTGTTATGATTACAAGGAGATGAAGTAAACTTAGTACTCTTTGTGAAATTTTAATGAGTCCAACAAAGAAAAACTCGGTGCTCTCCATGAAATTTTAACGAGTCACACAGAGAAAAATCGGTCACTTTTTCTGTTTAAAGAGCTTTGAAAAAGAGGAAAATAATGGCTCCTTACTCTCTGTCGTGGTAGTTTAGCGAGCCCGACAAAGGTAACCCAGGGTTTTTCAGTTTTATGAGCTAGAAAAAGGTCCCTAAAAAGAAAGCTCAGTGCTTCTTCATATCATATCAGTTTTAACGAGTCTGCAGAAGAGAACTCCAGGTTTTTTAGATTAACGAGCAAGAAAAAGACCATAAAAATAACGCTTGAAATCAACTTCGTATAAGTTTAACGAGTCTGAAGAAGAGAACTCGAGGTTTTTCAGATTAACGAGCAAGAAAAATACCGTAAAAATAATGCTCGGAATTGACTTCATATAATTTTAACGAGTTCGAAGAAGAGAACTCGAGGTTTTTCAGATTAACGAGCAAGAAAAATATCGTAAAAAGAATGCTCGGAATCAGGGTCAAAACATGTTTATGTCTGCATATAGATCTTGATCACTCATCAGAACATCAACCCTAATCCCATGCTTGGAGACAATGAAACCTAACAGACGCCCGGACTCGACCATGAATATGCACTTATGAGGATTTAGATGTATATTATAGAATCTACACCTAGCAAAAATTTCTTTCAGATGAGCAAGGTGATCAGGTCGTTTCTTGGAATGGGCCGGAAGGTCATCCAAGTAAGCCTGTACAATATGTCGAATGTCGTGGAAAGCATAGTCCATAGCCCACTGAAAAGTTGTTCCAGCATTCTTCAGACCGAATGGGAATTTACGATATGCAAATGTGCCCCAAGGACAGATAAAGGCAGTTTTATGCTGATCTTCTTTTTTAATCGCAATCTGGTTATAGCCCGAGAATCCATCCATGAAGGAAAAAGATTCATATTTGGCACAATTGTTGAGAATCTGATCTATGAATGGCGTAGGATAATTGTCTTTGGGACAAGCGGCATTCAGATCGTGATAGTCAACACAAACTTGGATGGTGCCTTGTTTTTTATCTACGGGAACTAGATTGGAAACCCATTTTGTCAAAGGAACGGGATAGATGAAACCACCGTTTAAAGGTTTTTCCACCTCAATTTTGATGGTGGCTGCTTTGCGCGGGTGGACAGGCCTGATTCGCTGCCGAATTGGTTTGGCATTGTCATAAATCTTGATTTCGTGCTTGACTATAGATGGATATATGCTGGGAATTTCGTCATAAGACCAAGCGAACACATTGTGGAATTCCTTGAAAAGGGATGTGAAGTGTGTAATTTCCTCAGGATTGCAATCTTCTCCAATTTGAATATTTTCCACGATACCCGTTTTTACCAAGATATCAATGAGCATTGTCTTAGAAATATTACCCATGTTCCCTTCTGAATCGATAGTTTGAACAATCATGTAAGTGGAGGGAACCATCTTAGGTGGGTCAAAGGATGGGATTTCAGTATTTATCACATCCGAGTTGATCATCGAAGCACGATGGTGAAACTCTTCCCAAGGTCATTCTTCTAGAGACATGATCTCTCGAATAGCTTTGTCTGTAGGCAAGACTTCATTGAGGAGATCCTTAGAGAGAACTATGATGGGTGGGAGGTTTGTACCTTTGGTTGAAACCATAGTAGTGGAGGGTTCAGATGTAATTTGGATGGCTTGGTAGGCCAACTCGGCTGGTGAGAGCGACATCTGATCTCTATAGTAATAAATGTCTGAAGGTGCCGAGAGGATCCATGGGTCGATAGAGCCATCCAAAGTGGTGAATATCATTGCAACCGTATTTGGTATCTCTGGTTGCGGGAGAGGAAAAAAACCTAGTAAGGAAGATGCCTTCAGAAGACCGGTACCAATACTAATGCAAGAGTCAGGAAAGCCTCCTATTAGGGGTACAGTGATACTTGGTAACGTGGAATAATCAGGGGTGCAGATGGATAACTGATCCGCTGTGACTATTTTCCCATATAATGGAAATAGGACGAGTCGGAAGACCAAAGAAACAATGACAGTCATGGCATAAGACCAACTACGACCGAGCAATAGATTATAGTCGGGATGGAAATCTATAACTTCAATGTCCACAGTTATCATTTTCCCACTCAGAGTGATGGGAAATCTAGCAAGGTATCCTTTTGGGAAGAACGTGTGGCCATCGAAAGCTTTGAGGGAATTCGAGGGTGGTGTTAAGGTAGGAGAACCTAAAGTGACCCAACAAGCTTGTGACATAACCCAGGTCGAAGCACCTTCATCAATGATAGTGCAATGGATTGGTCTACCCTTCGAAACAACCTGCACTTGAAATGTGAGTTGGTGTGAGAGGCGAGTCTGAGATTTTTCCATATCAAAGATAACTAGCAGGAATCCTGGGGGTCTATTCCACCAATGGCCGAAAGCAAGGCTTTCCTTTGTGTTGGACAAGTTTGCAATACTTCGAGAGCAGACATAGCTGACGGTGCTTGTGCCAAATCTTCTACAATATTGTATTTTTGGGCTGCACGTGCAGAGGTGTTATGAGTCGTGCGTCAAAGTGTCCCTTTGGGGGGACAAATCATGGGATCAACAGTAGGTTGTTCGATATGCAGATCTTTGGGTAGTGGTGGAGTTGAACTAGTACTAGGTTGTTGAACGTCGATGGTAGGATTTCCATAAATTTTGGCTCGTGTTTGAATTTCAACACTCTCAATGCCATAAATGGCGTACGATCCTTCACCGGAAGGATGTGAACCACCATTGCCCCGTTGCTGGGGTTTTGGTGGGTTTTCAACCATGTGTTGGTGTTTCTACTGTTGATTAGGGAAAGGATTATGAAGAACAGCAGGTGTTCACCCAAAATCCTTGTTTGCGATAAAATCAGTGCATTCCTGCAGCCGAGGACATTTGTATGTCAAGTGGTCCTCCACACAGATCTTGCAAGGAAATTTCATGGGTTTATCCTTCCCTTTGTTGTTTTTGGCAACATTTTTCTGATTAGGATTATTTTGATTGTCCGACTGCTCTTCCAAATAGTATGTCTTTTTCTTGTTCTTCTTATTCTTTCCACTAGGTTTTTGTGAAGTTTTCATAAAATTTACCTCAGTGGAAGGAAGAGTAATCGTTTGATTAGGGGCAGTGGTAGCTGAGGATGGCTGGGAGGTTTTCCCTCGAGACTCTTTTGTGGCTATGCCAGAGATTGTGCTAACGAGACCATCAGTGCGGGCTCTGTTTTTCTGAGTAGCGGCAGGATTTGGTTTACCAGGGGCATTGGGGAGTAAATCATACAGCGTGCTAGATTGTGAATAGATTAAATCCAAATTTTTGGCACTACAAATACATTGATCTTCTGTAACTGCACCGGATAGGCCAATGTCTTTAGAGATGTGAGGTAAGAGAGACTTATAGAACCAATTAGATAGAAGATGATCCGGGATTGGCGCTTTGACTAGCCTCCTGCTACGCCTCCATTCATGAATGTGATTGGAGATGTCGGTGGCGGTGTCTTGGCGCAGTGAGGTTAACAGTTTCGTTCTTGTTTCAAATCTTATTGGTAATTGGAATTTCTTTAGAAAATCCATCGCTAAAGCGCCAAAAGTGTTTATGGCGGCATGTGGAAATTCAATATACCACTTGGCGGCATTGCCTATAAGGGTGCGGGGAAACAGTCGAAGCAAGACACTATCATCCACCATGGAATTAGATATAGACCATAAATGAAAGGTGGTGATGTGTGCGGCTGGGTCTTCCCCTTGTTTCCCATTGAACTTTGGGATGTCAGAAGGAATCTTGTGCGGTACTGGATGCCAGAGCGGGTTGTGATTGATGGGGTCATTAGTCAGTTTATAGATGTCGGGGATGTCTAGAGCTGCCAAAAATGGCAATTGCGGGTTTGCTCCCGAATCTAACCAAGGAAGTATTGGTTGACTATGTGGACCATAGGGTCTGCCCATCAATGTGTTACCAGTAGGATAAGTAGGACTTTGATAAAAATTTCCTATAGGTGGAGGGGTAGGGATATATGGTTTCTATCCATAAGGCATATTTTATTGCGGGGCGAACGGTTGGTTTCCCCCAGTGTAAAAGTGCCCTCCCATTCCAGATGGAGGTTGGGGTGGGTTAGTCCATATGGATGCAATAGAGCTTCCCGAAGGCATGCTACTACTTGCATAGTTCGGAAATGGCATAGACCCTACACTGATATTAAAACCGCTTAAGGGAATAGTGTTAACAATAGGTTGTCTGGTTTGTCCTAACGATTGCAGGGGTAGTGAAATATTCCCTGTTATTTGCTTGCTGGTGACACTGCCCCCTGGAATGGAGGCCAAGGCGTTTGAAATCAGCAAAAGGTTCCAATC
Organism: Pinus albicaulis; assembly: GCA_034641835.2. Classification (NCBI taxonomy): domain Eukaryota; kingdom Viridiplantae; phylum Streptophyta; class Pinopsida; order Pinales; family Pinaceae; genus Pinus; species Pinus albicaulis. Next base: position 315,279 of record JAXQQM020088402.1, read on the forward strand.
GAAAGGGTTGCTAAAAGGAACCGAAGTAGTCCCACTCGTGGGAGGAGCAACCGTAGGTCCCAACGTGGTCATGGTAGGAGTAGATCTTGAAGGACTCGGTGAGTTACTTACAGTTGTGATGACCGTAGGGTTAGGACTAGGTATATTTTGAATACTGAGGTTACCAAGTGATGGCATAGAACTGACAACTGGTGGGGAGGATGGTGGCGAACCTGGGATGGTTTCCATTGGTATCGACCTTGTGGATGCCGACTGTGAAATGGATGTTTGTGCGGCCGAAGACATGTCTTGGCATGGTGGAATATGAATTATCACAGGCCCTAACGGATCAGTGAGTGGATGATTGTAATGAGGTACAAAACCTTCCATGAACGGTTCCCCCGGAAATTCCGTATGATATGAGGCTATGTGCAAATCAGGGTTTGTCAATGGAGACCGCTCTTCCGCAGAAGGCACGGGTTCACAAAGTTTCAGTTCTTCCTCAAGAGTCAGAGGAGGTAGACCTTGCTGTCGTCGAGATAGATGGCATGGGTCGGATGACGCCATGGTGACTTGTTTATTTTTAACAAATTTTAATAAATTGTGATGTATTATAAAGTCTCAATGACAGTAACCACACACCTACAAGAGAAAAAAAAAGGGACTCTCTAAAATCAATCAGCAAGCAACCAGAATAGGGTGCCTTGTCTGAGTACTACCATTTGCTGGTGATGAAATCCAGTATCACAATAGTATATAGAGAGGGTTGGTCGAAAGTATAGTTACGGTCATTCTAGATCTTTGCCCAAACCTCGGACAATAGGTGTAAGCACTCTCGTGAAGATGAGTACCCTCCTAAATATCGAAGACAGAGTGGGTCCGTCTATTTCAGGTACCAGGACAACCCATCCCAGTCACCTTGTGTAAGTCCCTAAAAATTATGGCCACTAAAGATACCTCAAATCACATACATCATTAAGGGGGTCCATGTTGAAGGACAACATGCTATATGGGCATAATACCTAGATCCCCAATCTAGTTTTGACATCCCCGAAGGGAACCCCAATATATAGCATACCCACCGGATGCAGTCGAAGGCGGGCTACCTTCTTGTGCACCCAAGTGTTGTCTCGCGCTAAGCTCCGGTAAAGGAACGGTCTCGATAATATGAGTGTAGTAGGATTTCGCTCGTTAATGACTCTAGTCTCAAGTTTTGAGATCTTGGGTGATTTTCTCACTTTTCCTAACCCAAGATCCTAGCCTGAACTACTGTTGGTGTGAGCTCAAAAAAATTAATGTGATTGATTTTATTATCACTTGATTCTTAGTGTACTTGATTATTAGTCTTGCGGAGGGGGAGTGGACGTATGAAATGTAATGAGACTCTGACTCAAGAAACCATGCAAAAATATGCTCTAAATATTCAATTCGATGAAGAGTATTTCTACAAGGAGAGGTTTATTTTCAACATCCATGCACTAACATTCAAATAGAAAAGTTCAACCTTTAAAGATTCAGACATCTATTTACCTCATCTTAATAGTCTTTTAACTGAAATTTTCAGAATTAATTGAGCTAGATGCAGAAAAACTAAAAAAAAAATTCTTCTCTAAAAAGTAAATGTTTTTGACACTAACTTTTCAAACAAGAGAAAATAAACAGAAATTCCAGCTTAGTAAACAAGCACAGGGATTCAGTCAAGGAGGGATAATGATGAACAAAAAACACTGCAACCAAAAACACATTCAAAGGGGTGAATAACAAATTTTGGCTGAGTAACGTACTGTTTCTGAGTAAAGACAACGTTAATCTAGAGACAAACACACTGTCTTTAAGCAGAGCCCGCGTTATAACGCACTGGAACACAAAAAAAGGTAGCGTTAGCCAGGGTAAAGTCCTTCAGATGGTCAAACAGGAACAGGATTGAACTCTGTGAGCTTTTGAAATGTCTACTGGGCATGAATACTGGTCAGAAGGGTTTGTGAACAGAGGAAAGAAGAAAAGGCGAAAGAGATAGTACGGATACTATGGGGAAATCCCCAGCGGAGTCGCCAATTCTACTATAAGGTAAAATGCTTGGGTTGTTGGTTCTCTAATATCCCTCTCAGGGCTTTCCGGTGCCCGAGGCAAATAGTAAGATTAGCTGTATAGTTCACAAAGAAGGCACATACATGTTCATATCAACTTAAACAACTTGATGGAATAAGATGGAAGATTACCTCTTTAATGATCTTGAAGTCTTTTGGAGAGTGCTAAGTAGCGAAGCAGGGATCCTTCTTCACCAGCTCCAAATCTCGACCGTGTGATCAATCAAAGCACCCGTGTAATCTCTACCATAACATACATTTCCTATCAATTAAGCTAATATATGATAAACATTTAAACTATGCACATCTAAGCCATTCATCTCATGCTATATAAGTAATTGAATAACAATGACAATATCAACACATAGAATGGACAAAACAGATACAGTTCTATTGATTTATAAAAAGGAGGATTACAACCATCGGTTGTACCAAGTCCTCCTCGGACTTCCAATCTCTCTATCTCTCAATGTGGTGATGTCTTGATCAACAAGTTCTCAATGAATCTCTTTGACCTTTGACCTTCACACTACGACAATAATTATTTGCTTCACAAGTATTCAAAACTTTGACAATCCTTCGACCTTGAACCAAGAGCCTTCCACTCCATTTTATAGGAGATGGAGAGAGCAATCATTTCCTCTCTCCTTCCACTAGTTCTAAATATAAAAAACCAATATGTTTCCTCAACTTCCATGCTTTTTCCTTACTTGAGAGTTTAGTTGTTTTTGGCAAGGCCCAATAAGAGACTAGTGCTTTGCAGTTTCCTTTTTGTACTGACTCTCTTATGACAAAAAGCTGGGATTTCAAATCATTCTCCGCGGGTTTTTCCTATTTCAAACTCAAAACATGGGAAATGCTGCCCTCTAGTGTAAATAGAGCATTTCCCTAGCTACTAACGCGGCCTATTCATTGATCAGGTGCATTACCTTGGCAGAAGTAGGTTTAGTTTAGGTCTTTGTATTCCTTTCATATTTATCTTCTCCTCTGAGCTGATGAGGAGGTTTTTTGACCTGTAACACTTCTCTTATTAACACCAAACGATCTCCTCCTCCTCCTCCACCTACACATATGATTAAGAAGAAAACTTTCCCTTATGTTAGTGGACAAGGTTACCTTCAAAAACCTAACTCTCCTTATGTTGGGTACCCTCCATATGGATTTCAATTGACTCCATCATCCCTTCCTCCTTCAACAGGAGGGAAACCTGTTGTTGGTATACCTAAAATTGGTAATCAACCTTATTATAGTCCTCCTTATCCTGGAATGGTTGGTAGTGTTTGGAAACCTACTCTACCCATTCAACCTGGTTTGTTTTGGGACCAATTTTTGAATCCTCAACCTATTTTGTATTCGTATCAAATTCCTATCCATCCAAATGTACCTAAACAAGCTCAAATACATGTAATCCAACCTTTCCAGTTTGTTGAATCACAGCCTATTTTTTCGGTATCTGGTAGCACCTAGGTCCCGATTTCCCAGCCTTCAAAAGGTACCTCACAGTCTCAACTGCTTGGACAAGGTACTCCTCAAATTTCGATAGGACAAAATGCGTACAGTATGGTGCAGTCAAAATTGAACCCACCTTATGCCATGATGATGCAAAATCCCACGGGGAAACAATACGGACCCTATCAAGGTATTCCTCAAGCTCATTTTCAAGGCCAATACATCAAAACCCAACCAGTCCAGCCTTTGCAGGGTTATCCTGGAGCTGGTCAACAAGGTTACGCGAATGCTCGTTATCAGAGTCATCTTTATTTTGGTGCCTAGGTTCCTCCTTACCATAACCCTCCTTATCCAAGAACGCAAGTACTAGTTTCTCAAGTGATTCCTTCTTATCTAGGCTATCCTTCACTTGATTTCAACTAGTAGTTACCTTTTGTGGTGACTCTCGAATTTCCATATTTAACTCAGCTTACCAATGATCCCATCGCTCATTCACCTTGGTGGGAAATAATTCCCACCAAATTTCCCTCTAATATCCAAAAATTCAATGGGAATCTTGGAGAATACCCACTGACCCATGTCATTATTATTTTTTTAATATTTCTCTATGATGTATCAGTTACTTAAGCCCAAATTAGATTTCCATTTATAATATTTTCAGATCTGTACAATATAAATAACCATAAAATGTAATTGAAGATAGAACAATGCATGCAATGGAAGATAAGACAATATAAAAACCATGAGACATAGAAATTGGTCCAAGACCAGGGAAAACCCCACTATGGGGGAAACCCTTTCAAATATTCTTCTTCAATAGGTTGTCTTCAAAATATTTTAGCAAAGAGTACAATGAGCTCAGTACATGTATACAACAGAAGTAAACAAATATAATATGTGTAGGAATTTACAGGGTAAGTTCTGTAGATCAAGAACTAAAGGTCACCGCTCACAAACAGATCACAAATCAATACACCAGTATAATCACGTGGTTAAAACCCTCAAAGAGGGAAACAGTCCACAGCCTGAGCCAACGCGGCCACTTCAAGAAATTTATTGATATAAAAATAAAATCTACATATGTTTCTCTCATAAAATGGTTACCAGACAAATGACCCTCCATGCTCTTTAAATAGAGATCATGGACCAATCGGGTATTAAGCCACGGATCAAGTGTCGTTAATACCGAGGTGAGAGATAGCCGTTGGATCACTACAAATCGTGACCATCGAATTATAAGTTATAAATGTACATGGTAAAGAAACACACTTTACCTAACTCTACACTAGACTAAGTTATTCTTAAATATTTCCTATGTGTCGTAATATCCTAACATCCCCCCTTAAGAACAACTTGGGATAGGATTGAAGGACTTACAAAGGTGACACAAAAGGATCCTATTTCCTATGTGTCGAAATATCCTAACATCCCCCCTTAAGAACAATTTGGGATAGTATTGAAGGATTTACAAAAGTGACACAATAGGAGAAGGAAGGAGGAATTAGAGCCTATCCCCCCTTAATGACAACTTTCCTGAACTCAAAGCATGGATCGAAGTTTGGTAAACTTTGCTTATGTGAGAGCCTTTGTAAAGATATCGGCTACTTGATCATTGGTTGGACAGTACTGCACTTCGAGAACACAATCATGAATAAGCTTTCCGATGAAGTGTATGTGGAGTTCAATGTGTTTGATATGTTGATGCTAAACTGGATCTTTACATAGTTCAATGGCACTCTAATTATCACACCAAAGTGTAGTTGGATGTTGCTGATGAAGACCAAATTCAGATAGGATCTGACGAAGCCACATGGCTTCCTTATTGGATTCAACTGCACCACGATACTGTTATTCTACTGAAGAAAGAGAGATGGCACTTTGCTTCTTAAAATACCAAGTAATAGGTCCTGAACCAAGAGTGAGTACATATCCTACTGTAGACTTTCGATCATCAGTGTCACTAGCCCAATCAGAATCAGTGAAACCAATCAATAATGGAGATTCTCTTGCACTATAATGAATCCCTAATTGAATTGTACCTTGAATATATCGAACTATTCTCTTAGCTACTTTCCAGTGACTTTCATGAGGTTGGTGCATAAACCGAGCGACAAGACCAACGGCAAAGGAAAGGTCAGGACGGGTATGGGTTAGATATAGAAGTTTACCAACCAGTTGATGATATAAGGTAGCATCAACTTCAGGGGTAGTACAAGTGACTGAAAGCTTGAATCCGGACTAAAAGGGAGAAGGGGTTGGCTTACAGTCTTCCATGTGAAAGTGGTGTAGAATATCACAAGCATACTTAGACTAAGAGAGGGTAATGCCTTCCTTGGATTGCAAGACTTGAACAGCAAGGAAATAATGCAAGTGTCCTAAGTCTGTTAATTCAAACTTCTTTTTGAGGCTAGAATTCACATGGTTTATATTTTTTGGATCACTACTAGTAAGGATAATATCATCAACATAAAGAACAAGGATGGTGAAGGATTTGCCCCCTTTCTTGGCGTAGACAGTGTTGTCAGAATGACACCTAGAAAAATGATTATCTGATAGAAATCTATCCATTTTGGCATACCAAGCCCGAGGAGCTTGTTTGAGACCATAGGGAGACTTCCTAAGGCAACAAACAAGGCTGGAGTATTTTTGGATAAATTCAGGGGGTTGTTCCATGTATATTTATTCATGAAAATATCCATGTAAGAAGGCGGATTTAACATCCATCTAATGGAATTCCGATTTAAAGGAGGAAGCAAGGGAAAGAACAAGGTGAATAGAATTCATTTTGGCAACAGGGGAGAAGGTTTCAGTATATTCAATGCCTTCAACTTGTGAAAATCCTTTAGCAACAAGATGAGCTTTATTTCTATCCAGTTTTCCATCTGATCCAAACTTTTTTTTGTAAACCCATCTACATCTGACAATTTTTCTTCCTTTTGGAAGAGGAACAAGATCCCAAGTATCATTCGCCAATAAGGAGCGATATTCTTCATTCATAGCTTCATCCCAATCTGGACGACCGAAGACTCCTTCAAATGTTTCTGGATCAAGATTTTCTAGAACTTGAGCCAATAAGGAAGATTCCCTTTCAAACTGAGAACATGTACGTCGTCGATCGGCAAGGTCACCTGCAAGAGAACCTTTTGTATCCCGAGTAGAACGGAACCATCTTGGAAGCGGTGGAGTAAAAGGAAAAATTTAAAGAGGTGGAGGAGGATTGACATCCTCGTTGTCATCATCTAAACTAGAAGGAATGCTATTAAAAAAAGAAGAGAGAGAGAGAGGTGGCACATATGCCGAATCAGGCTCGCAGGCCAAAGGTGGCACACCCAGCGAACTAGGCTCGCAGGCCGATATATTTTCATCAAATTTTACATCTCTTCTAATGATTGTATTTTTGGATTTTTCTTGAAGAAGTCTATATCCTTTGACATCTTCATAATATCCAACAAAAATGCATTTTTCACTCTTAGGTTCTAAGGCTTTATGTTTCACATCTGGAATATGGGCCCAAGCAGCACTTCCAAAAACATGAAAGTGACTTACATCTGGTTTGATTGAGCTCCAAGCTTCTTCTGGAGTTATATTCTTTAAAACCTTAGTAGGAGTGTGATTTTCTATGTAATTTTCACATTTAATGGCTTCTGCCCAAAAATTGAGACCAAGTCCTTTAGATTGAAGCATACAATTAGCCATTTCTTTTAAGGTGTGATTCTTCCTTTCAGCTACAACATTTTTTTGTGGAGTATTTGGAACGGTATGTTGCAATTGAATTCCATGCTCAGTGCAGAAGTTGATAAATTTGTTGTTAACATATTCTCCTCCATTTTCTGATCTTAACTTAAGAATTTGATGTCTAGATTGTTTCTCAACAAATTCCTTAAAGGCCAAGAACATATTAAAAACTTCACTCTTGATTTTTAAGAAGTATACCCAAGTGTGTCTAGAAAAATAATCAATGAAAGTTAAGAAGTACTTGCAACCAGAGAAAGAAACAACAGGAAGTGGACCACATAAATCACTATGCACAAGATGCAAAGGGGTTGAAGCGTGCCAAGAGGCACGTTTGTCAAAACTATCCCAATGATGTTTTCCGAGTACACATCCGGACCAAACACCATCTCGACAAGATACCATAGGAAGTCCCGTCACCACATTTTCCTTACATAGATTTTGAAGAGAGAGATATTTTAAGTGGCCAAATCGCTCATGCCAAATTTTTCTCACATCATCATTATGAGAAAAAAAAAACAGACAGAAGACATGATGACCCAAAGTTGTCAAACTTATACAACCTTGTGGAATCATCAGCAATTCCAGTAGTTATATGTTTAGGATCTTTGAGGTCCTTGATTACAACATCATGAGGTGATAATTCTACTATTTTCCCTTCACCTGAATGATTTATCTAATAAACAAAGATAAGGTTGCATGACAAGGTAGGAACACATAGTACATCATTAAACTAACCATTATCGAAATGAATGGTTCTAGATCCTACAACACTAAGAGATCTATCATCACCAACATAAATATTTTTGGTGTTACAATCATTTAAAGAAGAAAACATGGCTTTATTTTTGGCCATTTGATAAGAAGCTCCAGAATCAATGAGCCACTCATGAGAATGAGAAGAGGAAGATACATTTAATGCATAACTAGATCTTGATGCTTAACAACCACAAGCAGAAAGTGCCATTCCTGAGAATGAAGGTGAAGAGTGCTCCAAATTGATGTTGTGCTTCTTCATTTCTGCTTTTAAGGCTTCCATCTTCTTAAAACATTTGGACTCTATATGGCCATCACGATTACAAAATTTGCAATGTCTATCTGTCTTCTTCCCTTTGTTTTTATTTGCCTTATCATTTTGGTGAGTTGCTTTTTCTGTAGTTGCTTTTTCTGCAAATTTTTATGCACCAAAGTGCTTTTGTGGACCCTTGTTTGGTTTCAGACCATACTTCTTAGGATACTGCTTCTTGGGATTATTTTGATATGATTGTTGTTGGGCTACTAAGGCTTTCTTAAAAGAATTTCCAGAAGTGATAAGACCAAGGTGTAAGAGTTTTTCTTGTTCTCTTATCAAAGAATCGCAAAAGACATCAAAAGAGGGGTTCTTGTAGGTGGTTCCTGAAGAAATGATGGCTTCTCTAGTGGAATGGAAGGTGGAAACAAATACAGAGTATGCAGGGCCAAGCTTAGCAAGAATGCAATAGATGAGGCTACCATCTTTCATCTCAAGAACCTTCTCAAAGTGTTCACAGTCTTGAATTTGGACAAAAAATCTTTAATAGAGGAGAAATTTTTGGGGTCCAAAGTAAAAAACTCATTTTCAAGCCAGTGGGCCCTAATTTGATTTCAAATGCCAAACACAGTATTTAGCTTATCTAGGGATTCATGAGGGGTATCAATGTCAAGGATATGAAATCGAATATCTTGACCAATGGACATTCCTATCAACCCTTGTGCTTGATCTTGTTTAATTTCCCATTTAGCAAATTTATCATCATCAGAAGGTTTAGTTTCTTGTCATGTGGCTATTCTATAAAGCCCTTTACTTCTAAGTATATCTACCATGTGAGGTAGCCATTGGAAATAATCGGTGTTGTTAAGAATAACCAGACATGCACTTTCCATTTTTCTTTTTTATATTGAAGCTAAGAAAAGATGAAACTAACTACTCTAATGGAAAGATCTCGGAAAATTAGGCTAATTCAAAAAAAATGGCTCGAAAAATGGCTTCTGAATGAAGGAGTTATGCCTTTTTGAAAAAACGAGTTGAAGATGTCAAATAGTTATGAGAACGGTTAGAAATTTGGTGATGAAGTTCAACTTTAAAAAAAAATCTCACCCCTTTAACGAAAACTTTTTACAAAAAGAAACTTGAGAAAGAGATTTGAACCCAAGACCTCTATTATCATAAACTAACTCCTCACCAAGTGAGATAGTAAAAGGATTATGTTATTGTTTGAAAGGAGGAAGGGTTTTTTTTTTTGTTTTTTTTGTACTCTTCAAAGGTACCCTGTGGTTTTCTCCTCATATTAAAAGCCATAAAACTGAGTAAAAAAAACAAAATGAAAATCCTTATGAAAAATGTTATTAGCTGGTTAGCCTTACCGGCAACTATCAATTTTTTCACTATTTCTGATTTCCCGAGATCGCACAAAGACGCGGGCGGGGAAAGAACATACGTAGCAAAAAAAATCCCTTTTCTGTTTCTAATTTGCCAAGATCGCACACAGCGCACAGGAAAGAGCATACATAGAGAAGAGGGTATAGATCCGTAAAATAAATAAAACCTAAAAACCGAAAATAAATAGAGGAATGAAGGAATATAAATTACATTAAATATAATCTAAAACAAATTTTTATACTCTCCGTATCTAAAACTGCCATGACCAAGCAAATTTTAAACCTTTTCACATGAAACGAAAGGTGTTCTCATCGTAATAGATGCTCAACAGTTACCCCAAAGGGGCTTCAAGCCCAAATATGTCAAATAGTAGATCTACAAAATTACATTCGCATGCGTAAAAATCCAAATTTTCCGGATTTGGATCTACAACGGATGTGGCCCTCAAAATAGCTCTGATACCATGTAGGAATTTACAGGGTAAGTTCCGTAGATCAAAAACCAAAGGTCATCGCTCACAAACAGATCACAAATCAGTACACCAGTATTATCACGTGGTTAAAACCCTCAAAGAGGGAAACAGTACAGGGCTTGAGCCAACGCGGCCACTTTAGGAAATTTATTAATATAAAAATAAAAGTTACATATGTTTCTCTCATAAACGGTTACCAGAAAAATGACCCTCTGCTCTTTAAATAGAGATCATTGACCAATCGGGTGTTAAGCCGTGGATCAAGTGTCGTTAATACCGAGGTAAGAGATAATCGTCTGATCACTACAAATCGTGACCGTTGGATTATAAGTTACAAATGTACATGGTAAAGAAACACACTTTACCTAACTCTACACTAGACTAAGTTATTCTTAACTATTTCCTATGTGTCGGAATATCCTAACAATC